>OY757317.1:47135474-47735474 GCA_963583905.1 Stenurella melanura
ACCAAAATTTCAGGATGTCTTGTTTTCAACAAAAAGTATATTTTATGACAGTTTGAAGTCGACCGGGACTCTTGACATCCCTGGGCGTTAAAATGAAAAAAAAACTCTTTTTATTCAGTTTATTCCATGTTTTACAATATGTACATACTCAAATGACCCAAGAACAAGGTAGATTTGTTGAAAATTTAATTACTGAGGTTTTCTGTTTTTGTTTGTCCCGATCGGACCTCTAGAAACGGAGATTTTCACCTAAAAAAAACGCTTTTCAAAAAACAAAATTGTTCATAAAAAAACAATATGTCTTGGAACTTCAGAACTCAGATATATACTCCTGGTGATAGCCCAGAAGGTATAAAATCATAGTATTGCCGTTACAAGACTATACACATCAATGTCCTTTTTTTTAGTCCACTAAATGGCCTGAAATAAAAATCTGGAAAAGTACCAGAACTAGAAGTTGTTTGTAATTATATTGAGAATCTAAATGTGAAGTTATCGAACATTTAAAAAAAATAATAATAAATAAAAATCGGGGACTATTCAGATTTAAGTGAACAAACGTTTCTTTAATTTTTAAGCCCATTATCGCGCAGTTCCACAGAAATGTTTTTCAGCATTGCGGTAAACGGTCCACGATTGTCCTGTTGTTTTTTGTAAAAGTGTCTTCTTGCCATTATTAATTACAGTTAAAAAAGAAATGCAACATTTATGTATCTTTTGCATTGAAATAATTCAAATTAACTCAACTGTAAACAAAAACTAAAAAATGTATTAAATGTTACATATTTTGGAAAAAAATGAAAAAAATGAATACATTGAAAGTTTCAAACCAAACTTCATGTTTAGATCCTTAAGGCGGCCATTCCCTAGAAAGGGACATCCGATAGGGAAATATTGATTATTTTTTGCCATAACTTTTTTTCTCTTAGGACTCTTAGTGCGTATATTTAAGAAAACTACAAGACTACTATACGTAGAACCATAACAAGACTATTACTATGAATTTTCACTAAATAATTCTAGTCGTATCCAAAACAGTTAGATTTAAAACTAAGAAATAGGAAGATTAGCATAATTTTACTTCCACATCCACGTAGTGGATTGGAAGTATAGTAATCGCAAAAAAATTTTCAAAAATTTTTATTCGTGAAATGGGTTTAGAATGTCATGAAACGTCGAGATTTTAAATTTGAGCGAAAAAAAAATTTCTGTCTGTCGGTCTGTCTGTCTGTCTGGCTGTCTGTAACTTTTTTTGTCCGCACGTTTTCTCCAGAACGGTTTAAGATATTGACTTGAAATTTTGCACACGTATATATTATAACGAGATCTGTAACTGGATTGTTTTTTGAGGATATCCGGTGAAGGGTTGGGGGTTAAATAGGGGTAAATAGGGGAAAATAAGTAAAGCAAGCTTGTAAGAGTACAAAAACTTGAAATTCGGTGTATGTACTAGAAGTTAAGGCCTCAGATTTTTTTGTAATATTTTTCAACCCCCCACCACCCCTACCCCATTAATGGGGTTGATAAAATAAAGTTGAGATTTTCATTTGAAATTTCGTACACGTATGTATTATAACGACGTCTGAAATTAGATTATATTTTGAGATGATTTCGTTGAAGGGTTGGGGGTTAATTTGGGGTAAATGAGTAAAATAAGTTGGTAAGAGTACAGAAACTTGAAATTCGGTGTATGTACTAGAAGCCAAAGCGTCAGATTTTTTTATAATATTTTTCAACCCCCACCACCCCTACTCCAATATGAAAAGGGTTGATAAAATAAAATTGAGATATTCATTTGAAATTTGGTACACGTATGTATTATAACGATATCTGGAACTAGATTATAATTTGAGATGATTCCGTTGAAGGGTTGGGGGTTAAATAGGGGTAAATGGGGGAAAATAAGTAAACCAAGCTGGTAAGACTACAGAAACTTGAAATTGGGTGTATGTGCTAGAAGCCAAAGCGTCAGATTTTTTTGTAATATTTTTCAACCCCCAACCCCTACTCCAATATGAAAAGGGCTGATAAAATAAAATTGAGATATTCATTTGAAATTTGGTACACGTATGTATTATAACGACATCTGGAACTAGATTATATTTTGAGATGATTCCGTTGAAGGGTTGGGGGTTAAATAGGGGTAAATAGGGGAAAATAAGTAAAGCAAGCTGGTAAGACTACTTGAAATTCGGTGTATGTACTAGAAGCAAAGGTCTCAGATTATTCATAATATTTTTCAACCCCCACCTACTTCATTATTAAAAGGGTCGATAAAATAAAATTGAGATATTGATTTGAAATTTGGTACACGTATGAATTATAACGACATCTGGAACTAGATTATACTTTGAGATGATTCCGTTGAGGGGTTTGGGGTTATTTAGGGGTAAATAGGGGGAAATAAGTAAAACAAGCTGGTGTGAGTACAGAAACTTGAAATTCGGTGTATGTACTAGAAGCCAAGGCCTCAGATTTTTTAATAATATATTTCAGCACCCCACACTCTTATTCCATTATTCAAGGGGTTGATAAAATAAAATAGAGATATTCACATGAAATTTAGTACTCATATGTATTATAACGACATCTGCAACTAGATTATATTTTGAGATGATTCCGTTGAAGGGTTGGGGGTTAAATATGGGTATATAGGGGAAAATAAGTAAAGCAAGCTGGTAAAAGTACAGAAATTTGGGATTTGGTGTATATACTGGAAGCGAGGGTCTCAGGTTTTTGTATTAGTATTTTCCATCTCCCCACCACCCCCACTCCCTTATTAAGAGTTGATAAAATTATATTTAAATTTTCACTTGAAATTTGGGACATTTATGTATTATATCTATATCTGAAACTAGATTATATTTTGACATAATTGCGTTGAAGGAGTGGGGGTTAAATAGGGGTAAATAGGGAAAATAAGTAAAGCGAGCTGGTAAGACTAGAGAAACTTGAAATTCGGTGTATGTACTAAAAGCCAAGGTGTCAGATTTTATAATAATATTTTTCAACCCTTCCACTACCCTTATTACATTATTAAAGAGGTTGATAAAATAAAATTGAGATATTCACTTGTAATTTGGTAGACGTATGTATTATAACGACATCTGAAACTAGATTATATTTTGGGATCATACCGTAGAAGGGTTGGGGTTAATAGGAGTGACTAGGGGAAAATAAGTAAATCAAGCTGATAAGGGTACAGAAATTTGGGATTCTGTGTATATACTAGAAACCAAGGCCTCAGATTTCTTTCTAATATTTTTCAAACTCCACCACCTCCGCTTCATTATTAATGGGATTGATAACATCAAATTGAGATATTCACTTGAAAATTAGTACACGTATGCATTGTAGTGACATCTGATTGAGATGACTCTATTGAAGGGGTGGGAGGCGGTAAGTTGTGTATAGTAGAGAATAAGTAGGGTGAACTAGAAACTTAATTTTTAACGTATATGGTAGAAACCAACTCCTCAAATTTTTCTATGACATCTGCCCCAAATAATATTAAAATTCTATGACCAATAATTTCCACATACTAGAGTGCAAATATGGTCAAAATGTTTCCTTTAAAGTGACTTGGATGAAGAATCTGGATGGGAAGTAGTGATTCCTTAGGCAGCGGTTTTTTTAGAATAATTGACAACTCTAGCAAAAGTTTTATAATCGGTAATTCGGCGTCCAGGAAATCCTTTTTTATATTTTCTCACAGCAGCCCGGCCATTGCCACCACAATCATCCATATACATAGATTATATCCGCATATTCACCGTTTGAAAATTGATAAGGCATATTATGTATTTTGTAATGTGGGTAATAATATTAGTACAAATATCAGATATTTTAGAATAATGAAACGCAAGTATGTCGAACCAGTAATGGGGGACGGTATCTCAGTGGTTTAGCGCGTCTAGCTTGCATACTGGCATACCTAGCGAAGCAGGCTGCTTACCGCGAAACAATTTTAATTATGAAATTACCCCCAAGATGTGGTTCGGACTCCACTATAATCTGTAGGGCCTCGTTTCTCTTTACCTTACACATAATCAGAGTTACCTTGGTGACTTGAGAAGCGGTTAAGAAAACATTTTAAGTAAATGCAAACTGTCAAATACTAAAATTGTCAGCATTGCCTACTTGACGACAAAGCAGCTGTGTTATAAATTCATCTCTTAAGTTTTAGTAATATTATTCGGAATCGAAGCATCCTTAACAGATGCCTGTTTACAGATGAAGCACAATTTACAAGAGATAGTGTTCATGATTTAAGAAATTCAAATGTTTGGACGGAAAAGAATCCACATGCTATAAGACAGAATAAATCCCAACGTCGATTTGCTGTTAATATGTATGTATTTGGTGCGGTGTTTTCAACAATCATTGGATTTGGCCATATATCCTCCCTGATAGATTGTCAGGTGAACTACATTGTTCTTAAAATTATTATACAATAGTTCACTTACCTAGTCTAGAAGTGTAAGAATTGTCACTGCTGCAAGGTAAATTTTTTGTTAATTAAACCCTGAAATACTTATTCAAGTTCAAACTATCTCGACCATTTTAATGAAATTGGATTTACGGCAAGTAATCAAGGTTGATGAATGAAATGCGCAAACAAATTAAGTGAGCTACTCTATTCAATTTTTTCCGCTCTTTTCGAATATAGAAACAGATCTACAAAATTTTTTCATACAGGGTGTTGATTTTGATATACAACATATTGTCAATTTTTTATTAAGCCGGACCTGGATTTCTTTTTGCTTTATTATGAAGTCCTATAAAAAGAAATAAGTGGAACATACATTCTAAGTATGAGCCGTTATACAGAGTGGTTCAATAGTTATAATCAAAGAAAGATTCGACCAAAATCACCTATTATAGTTTTATTGAAAAATATATGGGGTCATCCTAAGAAATAATTCAACCATGGTGGAAATTTGGCCACATTTATTTAATATTGAATTTTTGTTATTGGATGACCACTCTGTATATTTTTTTTGACCAAAAGTTATCAGGTTTTTTTGTAATAATACCTTCTGATTATTGTTCTCATATTTGGTTTCGTAATTAATAATTTTTTAGTGTGACCGTCCTGTATCAATAAAGAGGGAAGTTATGTGTAAACACTTTTACCAATTTTTTATCCATTCTATAGCGGAAAAAGAAATTAAAAGAATTTCTGTTTTTGAAAAAATTTTCCAAAAAATAATTTTTTTGAAAAAAGTTTCAATTTTTTTTTTCAAAAAATGTTTGGAGAAATGTTAAATTTTCTTTTAATAGCTTTAGACACCTATTCTAGAGTATGTCTCACTTTTCATGGCACCCATATCACAGCTCTTTTATTAACAATGTGATTTTTTTTAAATTTGGGTGGAAGGTACTTCCATCAGAACATTATGTCACGGTAAAATATTTAAAAATCCACTAGTGGCGTCCGTCGTTATGAAGAAGAAAGTACCTAATTTTCCAAAAAAAGTTATTAGGCAAAGTTTTAAGTGTAAAATTTTCCCATTATTTTATTGGATGTTTTCAAAAACTCATTAAAACCGAATTTTACTTGGTATTCACATAATAGAAAAATAAAACTTCCATTTTTAATTATCAATTATTACAGTAATAATTTTATTTTCGGGCGCAATTAGGAGTTAATTAAGCTGCAAGGAAATAAGCTTACCATTTAGAATTAATCACATGATGTCAGTCAATTTACTTAACAGTCAAAATCAAACAATAATTGACTTGGAAATCAAAAAGTTCAATTTTAAACAAATTTGATTCATGAACAATTTCAATAAACAATAAAATTTACATAGGTAGGTTACATAGGTAGGTGGTAGGTTACATAGGTAGGTAGGTAGGTAACTAAACCACAGTTTATTCCACAGTTCCACAGTTTATTCAACATACCACATGATTAATTATAAGTGGAACAACTGTCTTCCTTCAGCTTAATTACGTCCAAAAATAAAGTTATGAATAATACTTTAAAACGGAAAATTTTATTTTCTCATCTTATTGAAATTCGGTATTAGTGAGTTTTTGATAACAACGAATAAGATTATGAGGCTGTTTTACAGTTAAAACATTGCCTAATATCATTTTTTGAAAAGGCTGTCTGGTTAAACAAATTTAATGTTATGACAACAACGTAAGTAAAATAGTGGTCACATTATTCTAAACAACTGCCACGACATGAAACATAACCTTAAAATCGACAATATCTAAATTTAGTTTAAAAGAAAAGCAATATATTTATTAACTTACTATTTTCAGTTCCACACATTTGTAAAATCTTTCTTTTCCTTGAATTATTCATCATCTTTACTCCACAAACACTTCACGAAACTTTAAAACTGGAGTTACGTCGCAACACGCATCAATGTGTGTAGAACTATATACTGCTCACTAATATAAAGGCAGCCAATGTCACTGTGAGCCTCTTTTGTTCGTGCATGCATCGAACATCAGTTAAACCAAAAAGCTAATGTAGACGTTGGCCCATTGATTATTAGTAGAAGTAATAATATCAGTTAGAGCTAAAATGGCCGAAGTAGACACACTGGCCCTTTTAGTTTTAACTGATGTCAGTGAATTCATGATAACATTGTCCGCCTTTATATTTATAGATCCGCTACTCGTGGAGTTTGACATTTTGGCAAATTAAAGTTAGCAAAGAGAGAAATCTAATGCAACTCAGGAAAATATTGACATTGGCCATTTTAGCTCCAAGCCACAGCTTTAATCTAATGATAAACATTTGCATGACTTGTTTTATTGGAAATTATCAAACCAAAAAGTTAACGACGCTAAAAAGTCTGCATCATATTGAAAACTTTTTATTCAATTGTCTTTTGACGGGTTTCAAAATTAATTTCAACACGATTAAAATAACCACAAAATTGCCGAAATTATTTGTCATGTCACAACTATGACACCTCCAAAATGTGGTTAGAAAATTTCAAATTAGTGCGGTAAAAAAAGACCAAATAAACGAGGCGATATGCAGTCTTGTAACAGGTTATTATGATTTCATACCTTCTGGGGTATCACCAGAAATATATATATCTGAGTTTTCAAGTTTCAGGGCCTACTGCGTTTTTTATGAACAATTTTGTTTTTTGAAAAGCATTTTTTAGGTGAAAAGGTGAATATCTCCGGTTCTAGAGGTTCGATAGGGACAAACTAGAAACAAAAAACCTTCGAAATTAAAATTCCAACAAATCCTCATTGGTTTTGGGTCATTTCAATATGTACATAACGTAAAAAATGGAATAAACTGGATAAAAATCATTTTCTTTTTTCATATTAACGCCCAAGGACGTCAAGAGTTCCGATCGGCTTCAAACTTTTAGAAAATATAGCTTTTGTTGAAAACAAAACATCCTGAAATTTTGGTGGCCAGATATTGAACCTTGTGGACACAAATGAATTTGTCATCTGAAATTCGAATTGCCCGGCATTTTGTGCCATTAAGTCCAAAATGGATCTTTTTTTTTTTCAAAATGTAGTTCTGGACGTCACCTTTCCGATGACATTAAACATTTTCTTGAAAGTCTTATTGACCACTATTTGGGCATTTATTTATAAACCAAATAACAACAAAATTTTCTCGACCACTTTGACAATATTTTTGAAAAATGTTTATCAGAGAAGAAAGAGAATTGCGAGAACTTCAATTTTAAAAAAGTTAATTTTCGTCCATCTGAACTCGAGATATTTAACTTTTAGCATTTTGGCCAATTGTTAATTAACAAATTCCTATTTTCGAGATTCATTGTTTCGAGATTCATTGGCCTGAATAGCTCTGTCGCACCGTACTCACGCCAATATTCTTGACTTTGATGACGGTTTCGGATGATTAGGGGTCGAGCTTTGAGCTCTTTGCCCCAATCATCGCTGTAGACCTGGAACGGCCTCGTAAGGGGTGGGCCTGCTTTTTACGACTACCCCACCTGCAAATGCAGACGGTGTAGGCGAAGTCAGCAGACCTCCCCTGGTCCTGGTTGTTGGACCCTGCCAGCTGGGTCGTTTCTTCTGCCGCTCTTCTGTCGTGAATTTCTTTCTCCGCTGGCATGTCGGCTCCCGGGAGCGTCTTTCGTCTGTCGTGAGAGGGAACGGCTGTTGCCGCACCCTCTCGGGGTTTGGAAGGGTTTGGGGTATGTGACTAGTCAGAGCTCAGGGTGCCAATTAGCATCATGTGCTCCGATTTCGTTGGAAGGAAGTTTTGGGCTGTGTAGCTCAAGGATTGTACTCGCCAAGGACGTTTGTTTTAGCGTCGGAGGCCGGCAAGGGCTAGGGTAAGGGTACCTAGCTGGTTATTTACTGGATACCCCCGGGATCGGGTGAGTTGGGAGTTTTGGTCATTGTCTCCTTACGGCGTGGCGTGGCTTGAAGATCGGGCTGAAAGGTAGGTCAGTTATACTTACCCATTGTCCAGGATCTGGAGCTTCGGCCTCTTGTGCCTAGGAGCGTCGTTGGGATCGTAGCCAGTCGTCTGTCTGACCAGCGGATTCCCATGCTCTGTTGCACGGGCGCATAGTTTCTTGGCTCTGTCCTGGATGACTTCAGTTACCGCGGTGTATTCCAGGTCTCTGAAGATGTCGGCGTTTCTGACAAACCATGGTGCATTCACGGAACACCTAAGTGCGACGTTTTCCACGGCTTGTATCCTCTTCAAGTAGGTGGATGCTTGGTATCCCCAGGCAACGGAGGCCTAGATCAGAATGGGTGCAATGAGGGTCTTGATGAGCGTGAGGTTGTTCCTCAGGTTTAGTTGGCTTTGTCTACCTATCAAAGGATAGAGTAGAGTCCTTCTCGTCCTCGCCTGTATAATCGCTTCCGTATTCTGTTTCCACGTCAGGCTTCTGCCCATGATAACGCCAAGGTACTTGACGGTATCGTCCCATTGGATGTTGTCGCCGTTCATGGAGACGTGTCCTGTGGGAGTTTGCTTTCTCACTCTCTTGAAGAGTATAGCTTTGCTCTTCTCCGCATTAACTTTGACTTTCCACTTGTTGCACCACTCTTCCAGAAGAGACGCTGCTTCCTGGAGGTTGCGGGTGGCAAGTCTTGCGCTCCATGATCTTGCGATGATGGCCGTATCGTCTGCGTAGAGCGCCAAAGAGGTCCTGCACCGTACTCAATTGCTTTCGGCTTACTAAAGTTGGTAAATAACGTATATATTTAAGAAAATTTAAATAATTGTTATGTTCAGAGAAAACTTTGTTTCTTTGTGTGTGTATTTAGTGCTGTTTATCTTTTTACAAGATGCTTAAAGTTAAGTTCTCGCAATTCTCTTTCTTTTCTGAGAAAAAAAACTATCAAAAATATTTACAAAATGGCCGAGAAAATCAATATATTTCATTTGGTTTATAAATAAATGCCCAAAAAGTGGCCAAAAAGGGCTTTAATAAAATTTATTTTATTGCCATTGGAAAGCTGGCGTCCAAAACTACATTTTGAAAAAAAAGATCCATTTTGGACTTAATGGCACAAAATGGCGGCAATTCAAACTTCAGATAACAAATTCATTTGTGTCCACAAGGTTCAATATAAGGGCACCAAAATTTCAGGATGTCTTGTTTTCAACAAAAAGTATATTTTATGACAGTTTGAAGTCGACCGGGACTCTTGACATCCCTGGGCGTTAAAATGAAAAAAAAACTCTTTTTATTCAGTTTATTCCATGTTTTACAATATGTACATACTCAAATGACCCAAGAACAAGGTAGATTTGTTGAAAATTTAATTACTGAGGTTTTCTGTTTTTGTTTGTCCCGATCGGACCTCTAGAAACGGAGATTTTCACCTAAAAAAAACGCTTTTCAAAAAACAAAATTGTTCATAAAAAAACAATATGTCTTGGAACTTCAGAACTCAGATATATACTCCTGGTGATAGCCCAGAAGGTATAAAATCATAGTATTGCCGTTACAAGACTATACACATCAATGTCCTTTTTTTTAGTCCACTAAATGGCCTGAAATAAAAATCTGGAAAAGTACCAGAACTAGAAGTTGTTTGTAATTATATTGAGAATCTAAATGTGAAGTTATCGAACATTTAAAAAAAATAATAATAAATAAAAATCGGGGACTATTCAGATTTAAGTGAACAAACGTTTCTTTAATTTTTAAGCCCATTATCGCGCAGTTCCACAGAAATGTTTTTCAGCATTGCGGTAAACGGTCCACGATTGTCCTGTTGTTTTTTGTAAAAGTGTCTTCTTGCCATTATTAATTACAGTTAAAAAAGAAATGCAACATTTATGTATCTTTTGCATTGAAATAATTCAAATTAACTCAACTGTAAACAAAAACTAAAAAATGTATTAAATGTTACATATTTTGGAAAAAAATGAAAAAAATGAATACATTGAAAGTTTCAAACCAAACTTCATGTTTAGATCCTTAAGGCGGCCATTCCCTAGAAAGGGACATCCGATAGGGAAATATTGATTATTTTTTGCCATAACTTTTTTTCTCTTAGGACTCTTAGTGCGTATATTTAAGAAAACTACAAGACTACTATACGTAGAACCATAACAAGACTATTACTATGAATTTTCACTAAATAATTCTAGTCGTATCCAAAACAGTTAGATTTAAAACTAAGAAATAGGAAGATTAGCATAATTTTACTTCCACATCCACGTAGTGGATTGGAAGTATAGTAATCGCAAAAAAATTTTCAAAAATTTTTATTCGTGAAATAGGTTTAGAATGTCATGAAACGTCGAGATTTTAAATTTGAGTGGAGAAAAATTTTCTGTCTGTCTGTCTGTCGGTCTGTCGGTCTGTCTGTAACTTTTTTTGTCCGCACGCTTTCTCCGGAACGGTTTAAGATATTGACCTGAAATTTTGTACACGTATATATTATAACGAGATCTGGAACTGGATTGTTTTTTGAGGAAATCCGGTGAAGGGTTGGGGGTTAAATAGGGGTAAATAGGGGGAAATAAGTAAAGCAAGCTTGTAAGAGTACAGAAACTTGAAATTCGGTGTATGTACTAGAAGTTAAGGCCTTATAATATTTTTCAACCCCCCACCACCCCTACCCCATTAAAGGGGTTGATAAAATAAAGTTGAGATATTCATTTGAAATTTCGTACACGTATGTATTATAACGATGTCTAGAATTAGATTATATTTTGGGATGATTCCGTTGAAGGGTTGGGGGTTAATTTGGGGTAAATAGAGGAATATAAGTAAAACAAGTTGGTAAGAGTACAGAAACTTGAAATTCGGTGTATGTACTAGAAGCCAAAGCGTCAGATTTTTTAATAATATTTTTCAACCCCCACCATCCCTACTCCAATTTGAAAAGGGTTGGTAAAATAAAATTGAGATATTCATTTGAAATTTTCTACACGTATGTATTATAACGACATCTGGAACTAGATTATATTTTGAGATAATTCCGTTGAAGGGTTGGGGGTTAAATAGGGGTCAATAGGGAGAAATGAGTAAAGCAAGCTGGTATGAGTACAGAAACTTGAAATTCGGTGTATGTACAAGAAGTTAAGGCCTCCGATTTTTTTATAATATTTTTCAACCCCCGCACCACCCCTACTTCATTATTAAAAGGGTTGATAAAATAAAATCGAGATATTCATTTGAAATTTGGTACACGTATGAATTATAACGACATCTGGAACTAGATTATACTTTGAGATGATTCCGTTGAAGGGTTGGGGGTTATTTAGGGGTCAATAGGGAGAAATAAGTAAAGCAAGCTGGTATGAGTACAGAAACTTGAAATTCGGTATATATACAAGAAGTTAAGGCCTCAGATTTTTTTATAATATTTTTCAACCCCCGCACCACCCCTACCCCATTAATGGGGTTGACAAAATAAAGTTGAGATATTTATTTGAAATTTCGTACACGTATGTATTATAACGACGTCTGGAATTAGTTTATATTTTGAGATGATTCCGTTGAAGGGTTGGGGGTTAATTTGGGGTAAATAGAGGAATATAAGTAAAACGTTGGTAAGACTACAGAAACTTGAAATTCGGTGTATGTACTAGAAGCCACAGCGTCAGATTTTCTTATAATATTTTTCAACCCAACCACCCCTACTCCAATATGAAGAGGGTTGATAAAATAAAATTGAGATATTCATTTGAAATTTGGTACACGTATGTATTACAACGACGTCTGAAACTAGATCATAATTTGAGATGATGCCGTTGAAGGGTTGGGGGTTAAATAGGGGCAAATAGGGGAAAATAAGTAAAGCAAGCTGGTAAGACTACAGAAATTTGGGATTCTGTGTATATACTAGAAACCAAGGCCTCAGATTTCTTTCTAATATTTTTCAAACTCTACCATCTCCGCTTCATTATTAATGGGATTGATAACATCAAATTGAGATATTCACTTGAAAGTTAGTACACGTATGTATTGTAGTGACATCTGATTGAGATGACTCTATTGAGGTGGTAGGTTGTAAATAGTGGAAAATAAGTACGGTAAACTAGAAACTTCATTTTTAACGTATATGGTAGAAACCAACTCCTCAAACTTTTCTATGACATCTACCCCAAATATTATTAAAATTCTATGACCAATAATTTCCACATACTAGAGTGCAAATATAGTCAAGATGTTTCCTTTAAAGTGACTTGGACGAATAATCTGGATGTGGAAGTAGTGATTCCTTAGGCAGCGGTTTTTAAACTTAAACCTAACTATTTTGCAAACCACTGACATTATTGATCGTATTAATAGTCTTTTTATGGTTCTACTTAGGTAGTCCCATAGTTTTTTTTAAAAATACGTACCTACTAAGAAAAAAGTTATGGCAAAAAATAATAAATATTTCCCTATCGGATGTCTCTTTCTGGGGGAATGGCCACCTTAATGTAATTACGAACAATTTTTTCTTGTGGTACTTATTGTAGATTTGGATTATTTAATAAAAAATGCCAGTTTGCGACACAGCTTTTATTTTGTCCATATGCAAAGAAAGTACATTTAGAACTGATCTCTATAATATAACATTTTACTAAAATAACCTTTGTAAGCACTTAAAACTCGCAATAAGAGTCTGTTCTCATGGCCATAATCTTAAACTAATTATGTCACCATTTCACCCCAGGTTAACGTATAAGTTTTGTATATATAACTCTATCAATACGTTATTTCAACTGTACTTCTCCATATTTTGATAAATAAGGGTATTTCAGGCCATTTTAAACTTCCAATGAAATTTTGGAGGTGTCGTGGTGTGACATGACAAATATTTTTGGCAATTTTATCGCTACTAATCATGCTAAAACCCGATAAAAGAACAATTGAATAAAAATCTTGTCTACATGGTGCAGAGTTTTTGGCGGACACTGTACAACTATCTAAACTTTTATAAACGGCAGTTAAATGTCATTTAATAACGTTCTTGTAAGAACTTAGATTGGAGATTTATTCAAGTTAATATAATCTTGTACAGGCGAGTCCTTATATAGTTCTGGCTTGGATTAATATTAAAGTTTGTACCGCTTCCTTTTTGCAAGGCTACTAATAGTTCGATTTGAGGTTGGACTGAATTCAATATGTGACATTGTACAAGATGTTTATCAAGTAATCGTAAATTTATTTTTTTTTTAAGTTTTATGGCTGACATAATACATACCTTTTTATAGTTATCTTGCAGCATTTTTAAATGGTTAAAATAAAAGTCGTATTCCAGTATGTTAAATATAACATGTAAAATATGTTTAATACATATAAATGCCTTAATAATTTAAAAAGAAATCTTCTATAAGCGTATTCTTAATCAAATAAATGCAACTGATTCTAATCAATATATTAAAACTTTACAGTTGTAATTTTTATTTACTAACTATTCCCTACCTATTATATACTGGACGTTAAAAGATTCTTTACAGTTTTAGTAACTATTTCGAAACATAACATTGTGATTATTGTTGCCTTAAAAGTTCAAGGCTGATTTTAAAATCGCTTCAAACACTTAATCTTAAATTTATAAAGATTGGTTGTACATATTGTGTATTGTGGTTTTTAAAAATTTAAGGTTTTACATTTAGGAGCCATATTTATCATGTGCAATTGTGAGAAATGCGGAGTCAATTTTGTGAACCTAAAAGCGATAATTTCTTAAGATAAAGTAAACTTCATATTTCTAAGTCAAATAAAAAATTCCCGACAAAGGAGTGAACACGGCGCGAGACGTGGCGAGACGCACGCCATAAAACTCGGCCATAAAAGTGTCAAAGCCGACGTAATTTATTGCGGCTCAGGACCGTACTTAAAATTATTGTGCCGTGAGTTACAATCTAATTAATTTAATGTATGGTTGATAAATGAATAGGTATTTGTTACAGTGATAATGATAAATTTTAAAAAAATATTCTATTTTTCTTGTGTTAAGATAGGAATAATATATATATATATATATATTGGTGGAGCATTGATGAATTTTATTAGTCTAAATTAAAATTATACCAAATATTCTTTTGTCCTACCTGCCCTTTTATTAATAATCTTGAACCTAAATCCTATCTTTATTATCCAGCGCCGAAGTGTTGCTTGACTAACTGATACTGCACCATTTGTTTTCAGTTCCATATATATTGATTCCACCCTTGGTACCTCATTTTCCATATACTTGCTATAAATTAAATCTCTTAACAATTTTACCATAGACGAATCTAATGCTCGTGCTGCTCCTTTATCCGATCTAACTTTTCGATTAGGTACCACATCCTTAATTATTCTATAGATAGACCGTTCTGAAATTTCTGTTAAGTAGGCCGTTTTTTCCACGGCTCCTTTTTCTTCTTCACTTTCTTTTATATTTTTATAAACGTTTAAAACTACTTTTTTAGTAAGTATGTTCGCATAAATATTGTCTAGAACTTTTCTCTGTAATTTGCGAGCCATTACCATTTCCCATATCTTCGTTAAATTCTCTGCTGGTGCTAAGTTGAGGATCTTCCCATGGCCTGAACATTATCACAATATTATTTTACCACAGCCACTAAAAAGCGGAAAACATTCGAATATTTCACCATCCGCCGGAATATTTTTACACAACTAAGTACATAAAATACGCTTAAACAAAGATCAATTTCACTTATCTGTTAAAGTATTATACATTCTAGGCACTCACAATCAAAATAAAATGTAAACACTGAACAACACACTGTATTATTGTATGAAGCACATAACCTATATATTCTAAATATAACACTCGTTCGAAATATCGCGGAAGACTGTGGTCCGTCTCTGCTTAATACATGTGCCGTTCTGCTTGCCCTTTTACAGCATTACCTATGTGTGTAAAAAATTAAGTAAACAGTAGTGACCATTAGATCGTAAAATATTTTAGGAGTGAATGGCGTAATATTAGAAATTATAACTGATACTGGCGAGTTTCCCCTAATTTCTTATTTTAATCCATGCCCCGTTCTATCCTAGTGGTAATAGGCGGCAAAGCTTTGAATTTTTTTACGTGACTTAGAAATATGAAGTTTACTTTATCAAACTGCTCGACTGTCCTACAAGGTGTGTTTGTAATCTTGAAGCATCTTTAAAAGTTTTAATAGTTTTATAACTTCGTAATTACTTTCACATCCACGTGACGATGTGAATGTAAGTACATAATCGTGAAAACAATTTCCAAAATTTTCTTTTATCGGTAAGTGAGGAAAATAAGTAAAGTAAACTGGTAAAAGTCCAGAGACTTGGGATTTGCTCTATATACTAGAAGGATAAGGCCTCAATTTTTACTTCCCTCGCATACCGAAGGGAAGTATTGTATTCGAGAAAAAATCACCCTCCGAGATTTTTTCGGATTCTGACGTTTCAGAACACGTAGATTCCGAAAATATAGGTTTTTCAATTCCGTCAGTCTGTCTGTCTGTCTGTCTGTCTGTCTGTCTGTCTGTCTGTCTGTCTGTCTGTCTGTCTGTTGGTGCATTTACTAAAAAACTACTTGACGGAGAGCAGTCAAATTTGGTAGGTAGTTAACCCTACTGTCAGCGAAGAACTGGTAGAATTTTCACTGAAATATATACAGGGTGGACCGTCTAAACGGAATAAATAGTGAAAAAAATTTTTTTTTGCTCAAATTTAAAATTTCCACGTTTCATGACGCGCTAAACGTGTTTCAGGAAAAAAAAAATTTTGAAAATTTTTTTCAAACATTTTTGGAAAAATTTTTACCAAGATGAAAAAAATTTTTTTTTGCTCAAATTTAAAATTTCAACGTTTCATGACGCGCTAAACCCATTTCAGGAAAAAAAAATTTTGAAAATTTTTTTCACATTTTTGAAAAAAATTTTACAAAGTTGAAAAAAATTTTTTTTTGCTCAAATTTAAAATTTCCACGTTTCATGACGCGCTAAACCTATTTCAGAAAAAAAACAATTTTTGAAATTTTTTTTCAAACATTTTTGAAAAAATTTTTACCATGAAAAAAATTTGTTTTTGCTCAAATTTAAAATTTCTACGTTTCATGACACGCTTAACCTATTTCAGAAAAAAAAATTTTCAAAATTTTTTTCACCAATATTTTTGAAAAAATTTTTACTACTAAAATTATTTTTTTTTTCTTTCTTCAAATTTAAAATTTTCACGTTTCATGACATTCTAAGCCTGATTAAAAAAAAAAGTTTTTTGAAATTTTATCACTAAGATAGAATTTTTCTTTCTTTGTTCAGATTTTAACTATCCACGTTTCCATGACATTCTAAAACTATTCAAACAAATTTAAAAATGTTTTTGAAGAATTTTTTTAAAAATTTGAAAACATTTTTAATCCATTTATGTATCACTACTATAGAACAGACGAAAAAATTTTTTTTGCTCAAATTTAAAATTTCCACGTTTCATGATATTCCCAACCAATTTCGGAAAAAAAAATTGCAACATTTTGTTACCAGTTTGAAAAAAAATTTAACACCAGAATGCTCAAATTTAAATGACATTCTAAACCTAGGTATTTCAGAAAAAAAAATTTTTCAAAAAGTTTTTACCACTAAAATAGATCGAATTTTTTTTTATTTGCTCAAATTTAAAATTTTCACGTTTCATAGCATTCTAAACCTATTTTAAAAATACATCATTTTTAATTTTTAAACTTTTTTTAGCACTACTATAGAACAGAAGGAAACTTTCCTTTTTGCTCTAATTTAAAATTTCTACCTTTGACATTTTAAACCTATTTCAGAAGAAAAAATTTTGAAAATTATTTTACCATCTTTTGAAAAATTTTAAAAAAATTAAATATTTAACCACCACTATACTTCCACTCCATTACGTGAATGTTGGATTGAAAATGTGACAGATGGCAATAACATCTGGCATATGCACCTATTATACTTTTATTGAAAAATGTACAGGGTGGTCATCCCAAGAAATAATTCAGTCATGGTGGACATTTGTAAAGGTATTTGCGCAAGCCTGCCATATGTGGCACCTGCTATTTAGTATTGAACTTTTGCTGTTGGATGAGCAATCTGTATATTTTTTTGACCAAAACTTATCAAATTTTGTTTGTAATAATAGCAATAACTCTACTCCGATTATTATTCTCAATGTCATTTCGTAATTATTATTTTTTTAGAGAGACTGCCATGAACGAGGGAAGTTCTGTGTAAATACCTTTACCGATTTTTTTTGTAACATTTTGCATTTTACGGTCTTGTAAGATGGGTTTCATGGTGCTGTTTAAAATAATATTGGGCGCACGGCAACGTTTTATAAAACTAGAACAATGTTTTAATTTCACTAAAGTTTCTTCAATGTTTAATATACTGTTATCTATTTACATAACTCTAGGGGTAAAACTAATGAAAACAGGAGGGTTCACAAATATAAAATATATAATTAATTAGGAAGAGATTACTACAATAAAATATGACATACGAACATTTCTCCGACTCAAATAAGAATGCCTTTAAATCAAATATTCATACGAACGTTTGTAATATAATGTTTTGACTAAGAAATATATAGTGATCCCGGCACGTATCCCGGCGACAGCCATCTTAGGCGTCGCGTGCATCTTCCATTCGGCCATTCTGCATTTGGTCCTGTCCTCAGGTCCGTCAAACTCTTGTTCTTCATTTGTGGACATACCAACTCAATTAGAATTCTGCCTCTATTCAAGACTGCCTGAGAAACATTTCTTGATTTCTGCCCAGAATGCATTAAACATCTTAAGTAAATGACAAGTTTATAGCATTTATCAAGAAATACGTCATATACATAACCAGCCTTTTGCTAGTTAATCATAGGTACCACAAAACCATAGTCAATAGATACCTACATCCTACATTCTTGACCAACCTTCATTAATCTGTTACTGACCTATGTTAGTAAATAGTTATGTCCGAATCTTCGTCAGTCCACTGACCTGCTTTCAGTGATTCTTGTGACCGAACCTTCGTCAGTCCACTTACCGTTGCATACTTGATACATACTTTCTTAGTTATGGCCTTATGTCGTTAGTACCTTTTCCGAACTCGCACTTCAGAGTTACCCATGATTTCATATTATCAACGGCAACTAGCGTCTGGAACTTCTTCATGTATTTTCTGAGCTATTGTACCTCATAACGATTCTTAAGCATAACCTTCTTAACTTTAAAAGATCCTTCAAATCTAGGTAGAAATTTCTTAATAACCCCCCTGTAACAGAAGAGTCAGTTAACACCATTACAATGTCTCCTTCTTTGTATTATTTACTCTTACCACAAACTCTATAAAACCTTGCCTCAGATCTGATCTTTTACAAAACCATCATTTCAAGACTGTCTTCAGCTACACTTGAAAGTTTATACTCTGTTGTGTCCTATTTTTTGTCGGAATTACTAGCTGACATCACAGCCAGTGTGTTTAAAATTCTACGATTAACTCTTTCTCATTGACACCTGGTCTTAGCTTATACTTAATATATCTTTGATTCCGTAAAATTTACAGAAACTCTCAAACATTCATTTGTGAGCTGACCCTTGTCAGTTCTCAAACGTGCTGGTACACAAAATAAATGCATTTCTTACGTCAACATTTTCATTGTTCAACGTGCTTACGTGTCCCTCACTAGTTCAAACTTAATAAAGCACAACTGCTAATGAATATTTGTCTCTTTCGTTTTAAAGTGACCCATGTGCTCAGTGTATAATGCCTGAATTAATAGTGGAGCTTCGTCCACAGGAAACTATTCTTCTTTTCATGTTATAATTGCAGTACAAATAAGCTTAAACACCGATTTCCCTCGATCTTTAAAATCAATAACTTTCTGAAATTTGCTTTACTGTCATTTCGTACCTCAATTTTCCAAAATTATGACAATATAATTTACATATTTGCCACTTGCAACCTTTTGATACTAACCATGCCGTTTTACCGCTACTTAATTCTTCTTCTTCTTCTGCTTCTTGCCTATGACAATCTGTTGTGAAGTTTACATTTTATTACTCGCTTTTATTTTTAACTTGAAGTTTTTGTTCATTCTGCACTACTTGTGTTTTTACATAAGTATTTTATAAGTGAGCTTTGGGTCATGCCCCCTTGAAGTACCACCTCCATCAGGTACAGCGACACTGATATGACTCAAATAATTAGCCAATTCTCCTGAATTTGCAATTTGCTGTTCTACCCGATAAACAAAGAGTTTCATTACTCAACCCTTCTATAACATTATTTTTTATAGATTCATACGGCATTGGTAGGTTCAGTATATTTTACTTTGCCACCTTTTCAAAACAATAATAACAAATTTTGATTTATTTTTGGTACATAATTTTCAGCGTCTACAAGCAACCCACCAAACTTCGCATTATGCTGGAAACTTTCGATTAATAAAGTTTTAATTTCATCCCACGTCAGGAGTAACGAATCGTACCATTTTCTCGCATTTCCACGTAACCTACTGGCTGCCAACTTAAATGGTGTCAAATTGTCCCATTTATGATACACTATCAGTTCATCAACTTTACAACCTTTCCATGTTCATTCCAAGGCACTTAGAGAAGCTGTACTAGGATTAAAAATCGGAATAATCGTTTCATTTACAGCGATGTTTAAAGTTGGAACATAAACATTGCATGCATTAGTTTTAGTAAGTTTACTTATCTTTTTCTCCAAGCGCCGAATCTTCCTACTTTGTGTACTCTAATATCTACTGAACGTTTACCAGACGCGCCGGATTTCTCTTTATTCTTTTTGTTCTTGTGGTCACTTTTCACTTTTTGGCCACAAGACTACTGTACAGGCAAATATTAGGGCTTAGGGCACTAAGGTCTTGCCACCTCTGATATGTAAGGGTGAGAAGGGGTAAAACTAATTAAAACCCCGACGTTCACAAATATAAAGTATATAATTAATTAGGAAGAGATTACTACAACACAATATGACATGCGAAGATTTCATCGACTCAAATAACAATGCTTTTAAAACAAATATTCATTCGAATGTTTATAATAAAATGTTTTGACTAAGACATATTTACTGGTCCCAGGTACATATCCCGGCGATGGCCACCATAGGCGTTGCGTGTATCTTACATAACGGTTTGTGCTAATTGGGAGTAATTTGACCAGCTGGATCCGAAGATGCAAAAGTATACATTTAAACCTTTGATTTTCATGTTCATTGCATCCAAACCAAACGTCGGCCATTTTGGCTCCTTATCACACATAATTGTTAATTTTATCATATATCACTACACCTTTGAACACAGTTCATTCGTCCATATAAATCCAAGATTGAGTTGGACCTCACAAAATCTGATCGATTTGAATGATTATGTAATGTTTTACTATTTATATACATATAATGTTTTTCAACTAGGTTCTTCGATTTTTTAGGAGTTAAGATGGTGATAAGAAGAATTTCAATCTTCACATTGTTAGCAAATTCAATTCTATTGGTATCAGCGGAATTAGATCCAGTGGACTACAGATTAGAGAATATCTACCTACCGCTTACCTATGATGTAAAACTTTCCTTAGGTTCTGAGCTATTTACACAGAACGGTACACAGTTTTCAGGCGAAGTTAAAATCGGTTTTAGGTTCCTCAACTACACTGATCATATAGCCCTGCATTCACATCATACGCTTAATCTGGATAAAGTTGCTCTTGGTGATCTTAAAATACCCAGTAGCAATTACAGTCTCAACAATGTAACAGACATTTTAACAATAAAATTAGAGCGTTCAGTTGTACTTAATCTTGGTTATGTCATTACTATTAAATACACAGGAATCGTAAGTACTGGAGAATTGGTTGGTTTCTATAAAAGCAGTTACGTCGACAGAAATGGTGAAACTAAGTACTTAGTGACAACTGCACCTGGTTATGTACGAAGAATTTTCCCTTGTTTTGATGAACCAGCATACAAGGCATACTTCAATTATGAAGTTACTTTTCCTTCAAGTTTAAATGCGCTGTTCAACACCAGAGAATTGTCTAAAATCACCAATGAAGATAATGGGTAAGAACACATAATTTTCTTTATTTTCTCTAAAGATAGCAAATATGAGAACGAAAAGACTTGATAATGGGGCTAGAAAAACTTTCCATAATTTAAAATATTGCGGTACCTTTACCATTTTTTATATACATATATTGTAACAAAACTTTTTTATTCTCCTTTTAACTACAACAAAAAGTTAGTGCGTGAAAACTTACTAGGTTGTAAGAGCAAGGTATTATGAAAACGTATGAAATATTATTTTATGTTTAATGAAAATTATAACTTTATTCTGTTCCTGTTTCTTCAGAAGTTAAAAGAGACGCGATACGTTTGTGATACGTAAAATATAATATAAAAACTCTAGACTAAAGTTGGTCGAGGAATCTTGAAAATACTGGATCAATTGTCGTTTGTGATCTGGTTGTTGCCTCGTTAGGGTATTCTTTAATTCTAATCTTAAATTCTCTGACAGAATTGATTAACAGTTGCGCCTCTTGCTTAGCAATGTTAATATTGAAGTCACTACTCAGAATTATGGGAACTTTGTCTAAATTCTTACCAAAGAGAGTAGAACCATCAGCTGTATATGCTAGTACTATCCTAATTAGAAACTATACAATTTCTTGTATAGTACTATCGGAAGATGTGTAAATTACTGCCATTATTATTAATTTTTGGGAGTTCACCTGCCTCTATCTTTTCATGATGTCTTCTCAGTTAAAGTGCATTGGGTGTTAAAATATGTATAATATCATGATTTATTTCCATTTTTATACACTTTTCTCTTGTTATTTTGTTTGAACATAATAAATTACTTGATACGAAACACTTGCCCGTAACCACAAAAACTGTCAGATATTTAAAATTATACAATTTTTTTTCAAACCTAAAAATATTATACCAGAAGCGGTTGACGGCTTTTCCTATAGTGTTCGCGCAGACACACAAATATTACTCTATGTGTACGCATGTTGCTACCATAATACTTTCCAGAGAAGCTGTTATGTGCAGTTTTTTAAAAACTGTATATTGTTTTCAGTAAATAGTAAAATTTCAGTTTGTTGTTTTTATTTGTAAATGTATTTTATTTTCGTCGCTTTCAAAACTTTCAAAGAAATAGAAAATAACAAATGAAACGTAGTTTGACGGACACAAACCTTTTAACAAGTTTTCCTATCATTCTTATATGTTACATTTGTTACATATGTTACATTTTTGGTGTTTTATTTTAGGTATGAATTTTTGTTATGGGAGCTCTTATTAGGGATGTATATAAAAAATGTGAGGTATGTTCTCTGTAACATACGCTTTCATGTACTTAATGTTTGATCTCGCACACTGAAGTAATGTACGAGAAGCATTTTTTTAAACACAGTCTTTCTTTTTGAAGTGTTGTTGAAACATAGTCAATGAAAATTAGATACACAGAGCGTGCCCAATAAGATCGCAGTTCCTGCCGCTCTAATTTTACCACGTTGAAGAGAGTATAGACGATTGTTTGGCAACTGCTAAGTTGACTGGGTGTCACTTATTTTGAGCAATAACAACTTGCTGGTGAATTTCCCAGGCTCATCATGATTCGATATGTAATACCAAAAGTGAAGAAGTTATATCACGCATTTTTTAATCGAAAAATTTTATGAGAAAAAGGTATTCAGAATCGCTTAAAACCCCCAAATCTCTCATCAAAATCGGAGAAAAATTTTTCCATTCAAATTTAAAAAAAAATCGTTCTACAAATTCTGTCAAGGTGCCTATGGTTACTTGTTTATTTGCTAATAAAGAAGAGTCAGAGGTGATATTTTCCATATTTTTAACTGTGGTGTTTTGAAAATATGGTCGAGTGTTTTTCATTATTAGTGACAATATATGAAAATCGATTTACGATTGCAGAGAAAGTAGAAATAATGCGATTAGTAATACGATAATGTGCGCTTATTTCGTGAAGCAGCCGAAGAATTTAATAGAATAAATCGAATCTTTAATTCTACAGGAGGAGTGAATAATAAAGTAACATATCGAAACCATAATCATGTTTGTGATGAAAATGTCTTAAATTTTTGGGAAATAATAAAAATAATGCAAACGAGTCATAGGCAAATGTTTCGAATTTTAGGTATTTCTGTTCATAAAATTCGTGACGGTTTCAAAAGAAACAAAATAAAGTCATTTAAACCAAAGTTTCTCCATGCCTTGTACGAGAGAGGTCTGGTGAGTAGGTTGGAATTTTGTTTATGGCTTTAAGGAGAAATCTTAAATCTGACCGTAGAATTTTGAAAAAAAGAAAAGACCGATGAAGCAACTTTCACTACTAATGTCATATGTCACCGTGTTAACTCAAAATAGTAGATATTGGCCAAATGATAATTGATTTGCAGAAGACAATATTCTGATAAAGTTAACGTGTTTTATGGAATTATTGATGATCGGTCCATTTTTTCAATGGAAAATTTGACGGCACCTAATTTGCAATTATTTAGGGCCACTTTCACAAAGACGCTGGAAGAGCGTATTACCCTCAATTTATACTGCGGCATGTTTCTTCAATTAGATTGAGCTTCGTTCATAACGCTCTTATTATACGGGAGTGGATTAATGATCATTTTTACAACAGATGGATAGGTCGCAATAGCCCCCTCTTTGAGTGGGCTCCCAAGTCTCCGGACATCACCCTCTTCGATTTCTTTTTGTGGGAAACACTTAAAGAAAAAGTTTGCAAGATAAGACCAACAAGCAGGGAAGACTTATGAGAGAGAATAAGAGAGGCCTGTGAATGTTATAGCACCTAAAATTCTTAGCTCTAAATCAGTCAAATTTTTTTAAAAAGATTCGTTAAAAAATATTACATCGATCGCCTGTGACACAATCGATAAATAAATATATCTATCAATTTTCACAAATATACTAAAAAATTCAATAACTGTCACTTGCATTTAAATTCAAACGCTCCGAAACTCAAGTATATTACTAAAATCTTGTAAAAAACCCATTTCTATAAAAAAACATAATAGCGAAATTTTTATTTTCTTTAAATTTTAGATAATACCACGAATCTCACCGTCATCGATCCATACATATAAGCTTTCAGCAGAATAAACAACATTTAGAAAGCGATTTAGTCACTCTAGAGCTCACTGATATTCATTAAATTTAACGTAAATTAAGAAACTGTCAAAATGTAATAATGCAAAATTTCATTTATTGAAGTTTTTTATAAATTTTCGAAAGTACCATGTACATTGCTATCGCTCCAACCCATCATTAACGTCGCTGTGTCGACGATTCCACGCAAGTCACGCCATCCTCTTCATTGCCATTGTTTAAATTCTCATGCGGTCGAAAGGCCACTTGTCCGTATTAGTCATCCGCTCACGCGCACGACGTAGGGAGTCGATTTCTCTCTTTTATTTTTGTTACTTAAATTAACATAATTAGTTTCCGAGTCGATACACATCTTTCAAGGTAATATTAGTCATACTATGAATCATCAAGCCTGTATGCAAAAAGTCACGTAGACCATCGTTTCTCATTGGTTACTAATGATGTCATCTTACGTCATGCAATTTCGTCACATCCGCGTTCTGGAATTTCCATTCATTATAATAGGCGAGAGATTCGTGCGACAAGTAGTTCCTCGTCAGCAGTCCACGGTAACACTTCACCAACGTCATATTCGGTATCGCGCTTCACTTTTCCTCCGGGCTCTGTGTATATTTTTAAATAACTTTCTATTCTATAAATTCTACTTAGTGTTCGTGCATCGTATAAACAAATTTCATCAATCATTACTTCACATTCGCGTTCTCTAATGAAGTTTATTATAGTCGAGCTTTCATCTAAATCATTGTGTATATTAAAATCAATCAAAAAAATTATTATTCTTCGTTTTAATTATACTAACATTAACTCAAAGTGTAACTAAGGTTACCTGATAGTGTTTAATCAAAATTGAGAAGAGTCCAAGTCTCAGAGGCTCGAGAAATAGCTGGCGCTCATTTAATAATAAATTTGCTAGCCTTATCAAAATAGTCGTGCTCTAAGTTTGAGGCGACCCTATCAGAAGCAATCACCAATCAATCAATCTAAATTCAAACAAGAAATCAACGAAAACAAGAACCACATTTGTAAATTCGTGGACATAAACAGGTGCGACTCCAGAGCAACTGAGATACGTAAGACTGATTTTAAGGAGACGCACGGAATGAAAAATGTATTTTTTCTGTAGGTGATTTGGTCAAAAAAATGTAATTAAAGTTTAATGTTATAATAATAAACTCATTTTCCAATTCTATATTGTTTTTATTTGCACGAAATTTTTAATTTTCTCAGATTTTGATGAAACTTGGGATTTGAGGGTTTTAAGCGATTCTGAATCACTTTCCCTCATAAAATTTTTCTATAATATGACTTCTTCACTTTTGGTATTACATATCGAATCATGGTAGGCCTTGGAAATTCACCAGGAAGTTGTTACTACTCAAAATAAGTGACACCAAGTAAACCTACCCCAGACAGCACAAAGTTATCCTACGGCAATCCTAGGGATATAGAAGTTAGAATTAGTAATATCCTGAGGATAACCCAAAATACGCCCAGGAATATCCCTGGGATCCAGAATTTACACTATTTTTCCATATCCTCAGGATATCCCACAAACGTATTTCTATATATCCGTAAGATTAACCTGGGATCCTTAGAGGATCTGTTTTATGCTATCCTTAGGATATCATTGTAGGTTTTCAGGGCCGTAGTTTACCTAAATAGTCAGACTGCAAGTTGCTTGCAAACAATGTTAACAACTGGGTGCGCTAGTATGTCCTCCTTTCACTATTGCATAGAAAATTAGCATTTCATTCACATATAATATTTTTCCACTTGTAAGCTTTATTTTAACACTGTTGCTTGGAACTACTGGGGTATTTAAATTTAAAAATAAGTAGCAAAAATATTATTTTGGCATAAAATGCCAACAGTTTCCCTCGCATTGGAAGATATAATAGTCTTCTGTATTCTTTTTTGAGGTGTAGCCTCATTCGTGTAGAGGTTGCTTCTGAAAAGAAACAAGTACCTATATTCTTGTCGGGACTAACTTTATATACCATGTTAGTAAATTTTATTAGTCTAATTTAATGTAAGAGTAAAAGAGTAAAAATAAGCATAGCAAGCACTATATGTAAATAGATATGGAGATGGACAAAAGTGGTACCTTATATTTAGCTTAAAATTCTTATATAACTAAATAAATCACTACACAAATTTTCTTCACAAAATATTTTAATTTTTGTATTGAGTTATGAAGGTAATATTAGTTGTTAAAAAAGTTAATTTTACCAAAACTGATGAAAATAAAATAATTGCAATATTACATACCTTGCTTTACACTACGCAGATCAATTACTGCACTTTCATCAATTCGCGAAAATTAAATAAATGAACCCAAGAGGGATTTACCTTCGATACAAAGGAATTCACCTATAAGGAGAAGTTTCTATAGTAACAGCGTAAAGTCGTAATATCTAAATCGCTCTCACGTATTCGTAAATTTGTGTATATCGACGGTAAATCCCTCTTGGGATCACTTGTTTGATTTTCGCGAATTATGTGTTCACATAAACAAATAAAGAACTCTTAATAGTATTATTTTATTTCGATAGCGACAGCGACCAGCAACGACCATCAATCGAAATATCGTGATGGCGTGTGATGCACTCTGCGCATGCTCAAATTTAGAAATATTCGATTTGTCGATAAAGTAGGTATTTGTTGAAAAGGCAAAATGGCTAACAGGTAAAAAATAATAATAGTTACTTATTACACTAGTTATTACTTATATTTAAATGTAACTTTGGAAACAATGATTAATCAGTAGTAAAGGTCATAAAAGTCAACATTGAAGTTATCAATATACTTTAAAGCTAATTCTTATTTATGTCACAGCTCTTTGGTATACCCCTTTATTGATTTATTGTTGCTTGAAACATGCTACCTTCGGTCTTTATAAAAACTGAAGATTTAGATAAATTGTTTATAATAAAGATGTAAAAAATTGATAATTTTTATGATTTTTACTTATATCTAAATTGGTATTGTTCGATATACCCTTTAGTTCCTGGAAGGCACAAGTAACACTACCCCTAGCTCAGAAAGTCAGCAGATAATATACTTGTTGGTTCATTTAAACAATTATTCAAGAGAGAGGGAAAGATAATTATGAGCACCAATCCATTCCATAACTTTACTTTACACTAATTAAGGGTGTTGACTATAAATGGATGAAATAATCAACTCTAAATATTTTTTTGTTATTGTTATTTCTTTAGTGTAAATATATTTTTATATTTGGGATTTAAAGCTTATCCTTTAAAATATTTATTAGATATTTATATTAGACAGGACAATATATTTTTTTAACAAGTAGCTATAAATAATTTAAAATGGCCGTTTTTATATACATATCACGTACACAAATAAAACAAATTAATTTTATAAAATTTAAAACTGATTTTATTTTAAAATAATCAAACTGTGAGTGAAGAGTTAAATTTTAAAATCGGTTTTTGTTACAAATAGACACCAATCAAACTAGGCGGAAAAAAAAGAACAATACCTATGTTGTGTATATAGCAACAACAAAGAAAGATAATGGTGTTCTGTGTAAGGTTTGTAAACAAATATTTTTTAAGTGAAATTTGCTTAATATGAACTTTAGTAGTGAAGTCCCTACATATAGTTGATACTTATTTAGAGTTTGTGGCCACAAAGTCTACAGACGATTCATATATGTATTTATTTTATATAACACTCCCTTTGTTTTAAATCAATAATACAAATTTAAATTACACAAGCATAATGAAGTCAAGGCAAAAATAGATAGTAATAAATTGTGACAAATAGTAGTTTCAAAGTTAAGACAATTTAGAATCAAATTAAAAATCAATTGATGTGATTTCTTATAATTAAACTTATCTTATAACAATCTTAGACGATGGAATCCAGACCATCTGTCTAGGAAAACGTAGTTACTGTCCTCCAGTCGCAAACCAAGGAGTTCTTTGCGTCCATTAGAAATGATCTCCGCTCATCTTTCATTATACACGGAACCTCTTCTTATGACTAAATTTGAAATGAATTAAAATTGAAAGAAAATTTGTAGAAGAGGCTCCTTTAAATTCCCAAGTTGAGACTTAAGTCCATAATTGACACAAAATTATTCTTAACATCTAAACGAAGCTTCTATAAACTAGATAACTACCATTAGCATTAACACTAGCATTAACATTAACATTAGCGTTAGCACCCTAAAAATAAAAAAAAACGAGGTACGTTACAGTTTTTCTACCCAGTGAGCTATCTCCAAATTTGATTAATTAAATACTTAACTTACGGAAGTGCGTTTTCGTTATGCAATCTAGGCTCCAGGATACAGGATACCTCGTGTATTCGTGTGACTTGTCTATAAAAGTTTAGAAGATGCCATTTTACTCTATGACCTTTTAGTGGAATAAATAAATTTTTACTGAAATCTACTGGAAACTCAAACATCATCATAGCAAAACAGAACAACGGGAAAGACATTTGGTCTACCACAAAACTACCACAATATTTAATGTATTTTACTATGTTTAACTTTATACGGCTAACAATGAAAGGCTCTCCTTTTTGGATGAAAGTTAAAGCAAGACTGTTTTCACGCAACAATCCCCTTTCATCTAATTTCTCTATTATTTAATTAATATGTGCAGTGATCACTGTTAATAAGATTCTTTGTATTTTCGGTTCATACCTTAGCGGGAGATAATCTTAGAATATTACTGTAAATGGGATAAAATTCCATATATTGAAGTTAAATGCTTAAAGAGTTGTGTAAACCCATAACTGTGGCTGTTTACATGCTGCATGCTTACAATTCAAGAAGTGCGTGGTTCGATTTCACTGTTTATTTATTTTTTGTTAAATTTATTTAATAAATATATAGAAGTATCTAAATATACTTAATTTTGTTTTATAGATATAAGTTTCATAAAAAAAGATGGAAAGAATGTTCCCGTGTTTGGATATCCGAGGATAAAACAGGACAAGAGCACTCATGGATATCAATTCTATTATATCCGTAGGATACACGTATTTTGTACACCTATAGGATACCTGTCCCGTCAGAATATCCGTAGGTTATCCATAATTGGATCTTTACAGGTCATTAATATTCAGTCAAGTCAACCCTGGGATTACCTAGGGATATGTCTATGGGATAATCCCAAATCTGGGACAACGGGACTATAATAGGATATCCTCGGAATGTCATGTGCTGTCTGGGCATTTACAAAAAAATCGTCTATATTCCCTGAAACGGGGCAAAATTAATGGGGCGCTACCATCTTATTGAGCACACTCTGTATGTGTAATTTAGTTATATGCGGAAATAGTTATAAATTGGGTTTTTCGTTTCGGGGCAATTTTCCTATCCTTATTGGAGGGGAGGGAGAGGACAAATAAAAACATTTTTGGTTTTTAGGTATACAACAATCATTTTTTATCGATCTCCCAAAATGGCGACAGGTTCATTGGCTTTGGTGGTTTCCGATTTAACCTGCTCTTCTGTGGACCATATAATCCGCATCCAAGTGTGTTCAAGAGATGAAACTGCATCACAAAGAAAACTCGCACTTACTGTGACACCTAAGCTTTTAGAAGCACTTATTCGCTTTACCAACTTCAGTTACAGTCCTGAAATTGGAAAACTGGATATAGTGGCTGTACCGGATTTTCCTACTGCTGCAGCTGAGAATTGGGGTTTACAAATACATGGGTGAGATTTTTTGGAATTCTAGTTTTACTTCGGCCCCCATAAGAGTTAATCCGATTTTGATCAAACTTTTTTCTAATATTTTTAAATTTCATTCTTTGAAATTAGAAACGTTCCGGTCGGACTTAAGTATTTACATTGTTTAAACTAATACAAGAAATTTGTATAACTATTTTTTTTTTGACGACGTTTAATCAGAAGCTGTTTTTTTAAGGAATTTAGAATAATCTTGAGCCGGTTACTTGCATAATTTTTCATTTTACAAGTAACATAAAATAAAACACGTTTGTGGTTTTTTAGAAACCATTAACCAATGTTGACTAAATTATGTGTATTTATTAGTGGTGCATCGGCCTATGGATTTTGAGAAATTTAACACTCTAAGTTCAATATTTTCAATGAGAGCAGTTTAATTTCACATCCACGTAGTGGATTGGAGGTACAGTAACGTATAGTAAAAAAAATTCAAGAATTTTTTTTCTTGAAATAGGTTTAGAATGCCATAAAACGTCAAGATATTAAATTTGAGCGAAAACAATTTTCTGTCTGACTAACTTTTTTTTGTCCGCACGTTTTTCCCGGAACGGTTTAAGATATTGACTTGAAATTTTGTACAAGTGTATATTATAATGAGATCTGGAACAGAATTGTTTTTTGGAGATATTCGGTGAAGGGTTGGGTAAATAGGGGGAAATATGCAAAGCAAGCTGGTAAGAGTACAGAAACTTGAAATTTGATATATGTACTACGTGCCACGGCCTCATAATTGTTTATAATATTTGTCGCCCCCCCCCCTCCCCCCAAACCATTATAAAAGAGGTTGATAACATAAAATTGACATATTCACTTTAAATTTGGTACACGTATAAATTATAATGACATACCAGATTATATTTTGGGATTATTCTGTTGAAGCGTTGGGGGTTAAATAGGGGTAAATAGGGGGAAAAAGTAAAGAAAGCTGGTTAGAGTACACAAACTTGAAATTCGGTGTATGTACTAGAAGCCAAGACCTTAGATTTTTTTACAATATTTTTGAACCCCCCCACCACCCCTACTTCATTATTAAAGGGGTTGATAAAATAAAATTGAGATATTCACTTGAAATTTGGTATACGTATATATAACAATGACATCAGGATTATCAGGAACTAGATTATATTTTGGGATTATTCTGATGAAGGGTTGGGGGTTTTAGTTTTCCCTATTTACCCCTATAAATAGGGGTAAATAGGGAAAAATAAGTAGAGCAAGCTGGTAAGAGTACACGTATTTACCACTATAAATAGGGGTAAATAGGGAAAAATAAGTAGAGCAAGCTGGTAAGAGTACAGCAACTTGAATTTCGGTGTATGTACTAGAAGCCAAGGCCTCAGATTTTGCAATAATGTTTTTCAAACCCCCCACCACCCCTACTACACAATTGAAGGGGTTGGTAAAATAAAATTGAGATATTCACTTGAAATTTGGTACACGTATGTATTATAACGACATCTGGAACTAGATTATATTTTGAGATGTCTCCGTTGAAGGTTTGGGGGTTAAATAAAGGTAAATAGGGGAAAATAAGTAGAGCAAGTTGATATGAGCACAGTAACTTGAAATTCGGCGCATGTACTAGAAGCCAAAGCCTCAGATTTTTTAATAATATTTTTCAACCCCCGACCACCCCTACTCTATTATTGAAGGGGTTGATTAAATAAAATTGAGATAGTTATTTGAAATTTGATACACGTATGTATTATAACGACATCTGGAATTATCTGGATTATATTTTGAGATGATTCACATGTAGTGTTGGGGGTTAATAGGGGTAAATGAGGTAAAACAAGTAAAGCAAGCTGGTAAGAGTACAGAAACTTGAAATTCGGTGTATGTACTAGAAGCCAAGGCTTCAGACTTTTTAATAATATTTTTCAACCCCCCACCACCCCTATTCCATTATTGAAGGGGTTGGTAAAATAAAATTGAGATATTCACTTGAAATTTGGTACACGTATGTATTATAACGTCATATAGAACTACATTATATTTTGAGATGTTTCCGTTGAAAGGGTGGGGGTTAAATAAGGGTAAATCGGGGAAAATAAGTAGAGCAAGTTAGTATGAGTACAATAATTTGAAATTCGGTGCATGTACTAGAAGCCAAAGCCTCAGATTTTTTAATAATATTTTTCAGCCCCCACCTACTCCATTATTGAAGGAGTTGATGAAATAAAATTGAGATATTCACTTGAAATATCGCACCCGTATGTATTATAATGATATCTAGAACTAGATTATATTTTGAGATGATTCTGTTGAAGGGTTGGGGGTTATTTAGGGGTAAATAGGGAAATATAAGTAAAGCAATTTGGTAAGAGTACAGAAACTTGAAATTCGGTGTATGTACTAGAAGCCAAAGCCTACGATTTTGTTATAATATGTTTCAACCCTCCACCACCCCTACTCCATTATTAAAGGGGTTGTAAAATAAGCTTGAGATATTCATTTGAAATTTGGTACACTTATGTATTATAATGGCGTCTTGAAGTAGATTATATTTTGAGATGATTCTTTTGAAGGGTTGAGGGTTAAATAGGAGTAAAGCAAGTTGGAAAAAGTACAGAAACTTAAAATTCGGTGTATGTACTAGAAGCCAAGATCTCAGATTATGTATGATATTTTTCTACTCCCGCCACCCCTACTCCATTATTAAAAGGGTTGATAAAATAAAATTGAGATATTTATTCACTTGAAATTTGGTACATGTATGCATTATAATGAATGACATCTGGAACTAGATTATATTTTGAGATGATTCCGTTGAAGGGTTAAATAGGGTAAAATAAATAAAGCAAGCTGGTATGAGTACAGAAACTTTAAATTCGGTGTATGTACTAGAAACCAAGGCCTCAGATTTTTTTATAATATTTTTCAACCCCCATATCCCTACCTCATTATTAAAACAGTTGATAAAATTAAATTTAAATTTCCACTTGAAATTTAGTACACGTATGTATTATAACGATATTTGAAACTAGATTATGTTTTGACATGATGGCGTTGATGGAGTGGGTTGAATATTAGAAAGAAATCTGAGGACCAAATTTCAAGTGAGTATCTCATTTCTATTGAAAATTTTTATGAAAAAATCTGAGGCCTTAGCTTCTAGTATATACACCGAATCTCAAGTTTCTGTACTCTTACCAGCTTGCTTTACTCAATTTCCCATTTTTACCCCTATTTAACCTCTAACCCTTCAACGGAATCATCTCAAATCTAAACCAGTTTCAGAATGGAAAAAAATATTTAAAAAACTGAGGCATTCGCTTCTAGTATATATACCAAAGCCCAAATTTATGTACTCTACCAGCTTGCATTATTTATTTTCACCTATTTACCCCTATTTAACCGCCAACCCATCAACGGAATTATCTCAAAATATAATCTAGTGTCACATGTCGTTATAGTATATACGTGTACCAAATTTCAAGTGAATATCTCAATTTTATTTTATCAAACCCTTTAATAATGGAGTAGTGGTGGTGGGCTGATAATTATTATAAAAAATCTGGGGTCATGGCTTCTAGTACATATACCAAATTTCAACTTTCTGTACTCTTACCAGCTTACTTTACTCATTTTCCCCTTTTTAACCCCCAACCCTTCAACGGAATCATCTCGAGATATAATCTAGTTCCAGATGTCGTTATATTACATACGTATACCAAATTTCAAGTGAATATCTCAATTTTATTTTATCAACCCCTTTAATAATTGACTGAGGGGTGGTGGGGGATGAAAAATATTATAAAAAATTTTAAGGCCTTGGCTTCTAGTACATACACCAAATTTCAAGTTACTGTACTCTTACCAACTTGCTTTAATTATTTCCCCCATTTACCCTCAACCCTTCACCAAATATCTTCAAAAGACAATCCAGTTCCAGATCTCGTTATAATATATACGTATACAAAATTTCAAGTCAATATCTTAAACCGTTCCGGAGAAAACGTGCGGACAAAAAAAGTTACAGACAGACCGACAGACCGATAGACAGAAATTTTTTTTCGCTCAAATTTAAAATCTCGACGTTTCATGACATCCTAAACCTATTTCAAGAAAAAACGTTTTTGTTTTTTTTTACGAATACTATACTTCCAATCCAATACGTGGATGTGGTATACCTCCAATCCACTACGTGGATGTGGAAGTGAAAATAGTAACTAATATATTACGTATATAATATATTAATTTTCTATTTACTAACCAAGTCAGTACATAGAAAATATAAAATAAACTAATGTAACCACGTATAAAACATATGCATTTTTACCACACATCTGTTGTTTATCTCAACAGGCTTATACAACATTATTTATATACAGGGAGTCCCGGCACTGACATGCACTGTCTGGAAAACGGGGATACATGGAAAGACATGTTAAATGGGAAAGGAATTCTGTTTAAAAAGATGCATTTAATCAGTTTTTTTTAAATGTGCCTCAAAAGGCGGTAGGTATATGAATATTTTTGGATTCTCCTTTTATGTCCAATCCCTTTCAATTAACAATTGTTGAGATACTAGCAATTACATTTTTGGGATAACATCTTTTTATTAGATAGACTTTTATTAGCAGCTTCTACTATATAAAAAGACTATACTACGTGTACTATGTTATATACTACAATATAAAAGTTTGCATAGATAGTCAGTATGCAATATATTAGAATCACAAATATACTGTATAAGTATACGTTATATAATATAATATAAACTATAAACCTAAAATTATTATTTAATAACTATCTCATTTTTGTATCCACAGTGATAATATTCATTAAGTATAATTACTATGTCAATAACTTTACATTTTTACGAAATCATAAGGAATAATACAATACACAGAACAGTAATGATAATAATTATCATTATTATTATTACAGATGCTCAAATTGTCGCCCATATTCCATTTCATACAACTCATACCTCCTTAAAAGTTCTCGTGAACAATAATTTCTTATAGCTTTTGGGTTTTTTTGGCGGCAATAATTTCTGCTTTTTTAATGTAATCATTAGTTTAAGAAAATGGAACATGGTGGAATCGATATTAAACTATTAATATATAGTAAACCATTAATGATAGGTAGAGGACCTGGTTAATAAAATTTGTTCGGAAATAAACGGAGAATCCAAAAATGTACAGGGTGTTCCGTTTAAAAAAGTAAAGTTGCGTAACCTACCGCTCTTTTGAGGGGCCTTGCACATTTGAAAATTAAATGATTAAATGCATCTTTTTAAAAGAATAATTTTCCTATTCAATATTTCTTTCTGTCCCCCCGTTTTCCAGATAATGCTTGTCTAAGAGCTGGGATACCCTGTATGTAAATAGTTTTATATAAACCTATTTAGATAAACAATAGATGTGTGGTAAAAATAAATATATTATATACGTGGTTCCATTAGTTTTTATTTTATATTTTCTATGTACTTACGTGGTTGGTAAAAAGAGAATAAACATATTTTTTTTATTGGTACCCTATTTTGCTTATTTAAAGTACGCCTCAGAGTGTTTAAATCCCACTTTTTTAGATAAACAATAGATGTGTGCTAAAAATAAATATGTTATATACATGCTTCCATTAGTTTTTATTTTGTGTTTTCTATATACTTACGTGATTGCTAAAAAGAAAATAAATATATTTTTTTATTGGTACCCTATTTTGCTTATTTAAAGTACGCCTCAGAGTGTTTAAATCCAACTTTTATAAACGCGCGTATTTTAAAGTTACCATGGCAACATCAATAACCCAACAAACGTGAAGTCAAAATGTCAACTATTTAATTATTGATCTGACAGGAATTATTGAAGGATTAACCGCGAATCTGCTTTTCTATTTCAGTAATCAATGTTAGAACTCATTTTAAGGCCATATACAATCACTAACAACTGTAGAGACAATAATTAATCCTATGTGACAGATTGCAAATTAATTTTTGTATTCGTCATTTGACACTGACAGGTATCCAGATGTCACATCACGAATTCAGCCATTTTACATTCTTAATTCTTATTTCCATTTTTTGTAGTAATAGTACCAATATTTATGATTTCAAAGTGTACCAATAAAAAAAATAGCGTAAAGTATTCGTGGATAACTGGTCTTTAAAACACTTGCTCTATTTCGAGCACGACGGCGCAGCGTGTTTTAAAGACCTTAATACTTTATACTTTAATATACTAATATACTAATATACGTAATATATGAGTTATTATTTTTTATTTCTATGCTCCACCGAATTCACACTTTTGTATTTTTGATATATTATAGTGGACTTTCAGGTGATTAAATGTAATTTATTTGTTTGGTGTTTTCCCAGTAGTTATTACAGAACCCTTGGGAAAATATTGTGTGTTTTGCACCCCTAACAATTGATCTAAAAATATGAAAAAAATACCTGGCATAGAACAAATTTATAACTATTTTTTTTGCGTTGGATTCATTGGAATATCTGTCATAATTCCAGAGAAAAGCAAAGTTATCTTTAAGGGTTGTAACCCTCATATATTCCTTACATGTGAATGCAGAGGCCTGAAATTAATTGTAGGAATACTTCAGGTCAAACGTAATTAAATTGTTAAAGCATAACAATAGACGTCAGCGCATTTTTTATATGCTTAACCGGCTAGACCCTTTCAATAATATTTTCGTTCCAGGGAAACTGATTTGCTTTCCGATGATGTTGAATCTTCCAATAGCTATAAAGAAGATACTACTCTTGTATTGGCCCACGAATTGGCTCATCAGTGGTTTGGAAACTTAATTACATATTATTGGTATTCGGAGGTATTCATGGAAGAAGGATTTGCTAGATTTTTTGAATATTTCATCGTAAATGAGGTAATTACCTTGTTTTTTAAAGTTCTATTCGGTAAATAATATTTTCCTATACAGTATGTCCCACGGTAACACGTTCGTCAGTCAATTAATAATAAATCGATTTATTTTAAACTTAGGTAAGTTGTGCGCACCTCTTTAAGGTAACTAAAAGCATATACTAGTTAGGGAGCTGAGGCTTAAGAAAACGATTTCGTCGTAACCTTCTACTGTCTCGTATTTAAGCTCTCTAAATTTTTAGCATTTCTTGTTATATAATATATAGGCGGAATCCGGGCGGTTTCCGAGAAACGGGAGGGGGGAAAATTAAAAAAATGTTGAGGTAACCGCTTGATTTTGACGGTAATATTTTATCTACGTATTCCACATGCCGAGAAAATAGTGGCAGAAAAAGTTCAATGGCGGTATGTCCGTGCGTGAATTAAAAAAAAGTTAACCGTAACCGGATCCAGCAAGTTGAAATATTTTCCTTTCGACGTGTAGATTGTTGGAAAAATAGTGGCAGAAATTTTGGAAGGGCCAATTTGGAGTAATTTCACGTCAAAATGTCGAGAAATGGACCAAAAATTTAAAAAGCGGTAAAAATACGGTTATAATTGAAAAAAATGTCTGCGACTTCGTATGCATGTTCTATTAGAGTCAAGTAACCGTGAAATACTAGTGGCAGAAATTATTGACCAGTTGCACCCTCCCGTCACCCCCAAGAGGGTAAATTTTTGAAATAATAATAATAGCTTTATTGCCCAACAGAAAACCCATTTACAGGACAATGTGAATAACACTAGGAGAACTATAAAAGTATAAACATGAACATTCTATTAACTGTATTCAAATAGTTGCAGTTTGTAATTTTACAATTTAAAGATTACTAAGTATTATGCAGATTTCTATCATCCAGATGTTCAATATTCACTTCTACTAATTTATTGACCGAACAATGGTTAATGTCACACAAATTCCATAAACTGTTAACATTTTGACACATAACGTGTATAGGATATTTCATTAGAATATTCGCTCTAGATATTTTACATCTAAATGTTAGATTCTGTCTTATGTTAGACCTAGGCACTTGAAAATTAATATCATGAAGTCCATCAGGACAGTCAATCATATTATTTAACAACTTAAACAAAAATATTAACGACATACAAGTTCTCCTTAGATCTAGGCTAATGATATTAAATCTATCAGATAAGTGGTTATAACTTATTCCTCTTTCGGGATAAATACCATCCATTTTAAATGCCAGATATTTTAAAAATCTTCTTTGAACCCGTCCGATTTTCAGCTTTTGACAAGCATAATATGGATACCAGATTAAAGCACCATATTCAAGCCTGGCTCGGACATAAGTGAAATATAAAACCTTTAAGGCGTCAATATCAGTAAAGGCTTTACAATTCCTCACAATGAATCCTTAAAACCTCACAGCATCAGATACTTTTAAAGTTATATGATCAATGAAAGGGAGCTTGCAATCAAACGTTACACCTAAGTCTTTATAAGAGTTACAGCGCGATAATATTTTGTTATCGATATTGTATGCGTATTCTTACGTAAATTGTTTCCTTGTGAAGCTCATTATCTTACATTTCGAGATATTAAGATGTAATTTATTATCTATACACCAAGATTAGACATGATCCAGTTCACATTGCAACTTTTTACTGTCATCAATGCAAGTTATTACAGAATATATTTTTAAATCATCAGCATAAAAGAGTTTAGAACAGTCAATAACATCATCTAAGTCATTAATAAATAGAAGAAACAAAAAAGGACCAAGGTTAGACCCTTGAGGGACACCAGAGGTAACATAATATTGAGGTGAATTGAAACCATTGTATGTAACATATTGCTGTCTCTTACATAAATAAGACTTAAGAAATTCTATGGCTTGGGCATGAAACCCAAATTTTGTCGGTTTTTTAAGTCTATTCTATCAAAATCCTTTGAAAAGTCTGTATAAATGACATCTGCTTGTCCTTTATCATCCAATACATTTGACACATATTGCGTAAAAACAGCTAAATTTGTAACAGTTGATCTGTTTCTCATAAATCCATGCTGGTAAGTTGATATTTGATTACGAACAGACAAGTAAATGCGATCATACAGGATAATTTCAAAGACTTTAGAAAAATTTGAAAGAATGGAAATAGCCCTGTAATTATCAAGAGCTGCTCTATCACCGTTCTTAAATACTGGACAAACTTTGGCCTTCTTTCAGCAGCTGGGAAATAGCTTTTGTTTTAAAGCGAGATTAAATAGCATGCACAAAGGTCCAGCTAAAACACTAGCACAATCCTTAACAATAAAAGACGGTATATTGTCAGTACCTGAGGTCATTTTATTTTTTAATTCTCTTATAGCATTTATGACTTCAATTTCAGATATAGTTTCAAAATTAATGTTTTCATAAAAATCACAAATTTGATTAACATTTACTTCATCATCCATAGGTAACGAATAAACGCTTTTAAAAAACTCGCCAAACACATTCACAATATCTTGTAGTTTATCGTAAATTATAATCCTATATGTCATTTTACCAGGAATTCTAGAAATCTCCCCTTTTGAATGAAAATATGACCAGAATAACTGCGGGTCATGAGAGATTGATGATTCTCAATATAATTATTATATGCACTAGTTATTTGTTCTTTTATTACTGATCGAAGTCTTCGAAATTCTTGTAAGATACTGTCACCACGGGTTTTCTTATATTTTTCAAAAAGTCTGGCTTTTCGTTTTATATGTTTTATAATATTAGTCATACTAGGTTGGATACTTGCGTTTATGCGTCTTGTAAGATGGGATGTTATCATTAAAGATGACATAAAGTTTTTCATAAAAATCATGAGCAGCATTTTTTGTAGGAATGACCAGTCAGCCTCGAATAAACCATTATACAAAGATACAAAGTCAGCTTTCTTAAAATTGTATGTTTTCTGTTCCAAATTAGGTAAAAATTTTGACTCATTTGCCCCCATTTTATGAAGATTGAGTATTAAAGATGGATGATATTCATCTTCTTTAACAAGACGTGTATTATCCTATATTACTTTATAGCTAGTATTGGTAATAACCAAATCAAGTAATCTTCCCATGTTATTCTGTATATTATTGCATTGTATAAGATCAAAGAAAGTTAAGATATTTGAGATACAATTAGTTTTTCTCTCATTATTATCTACATTAATATAATTAGGAACATTAAAATCGCCAACAAAAACAACATTATTTGAATGTATAGACTCAAAATGTTGGAGAGATTCAAAGAATAATTCAAAATCTTCTAGCGTTATTGAAGGAGGTATATACAAAACTATTACATAAAATGACTTATAGTTTAAGTAACATTTAACCGCCAGCATATCAATTATAGGGAAATTCAAATCAAAAAGAGAAACATCCAAAATTTCCGATTCAATGTGATTCTTAAGTGCCAATAAAACACCTCCTCCTCCGCGAAATGAAAACTTTAGAGTATTAGGTGTATTAAAACGTTTATAAATAATTTATTTTTATTATATCCCAATCTGCATTCACCTTATGTTATCAATTCTCAAGATTTAATCCATTTTAATCCTTGTAAATGGGTTGATGCGAGCTTTACATAACATTAATTGTTCCAAACCGGCAAATAACGGTGTAATAACAACCATGACTGTAATAAAGAATGATAATAATAATACCAATTGTAACCGTTTTGATACTTAATTATTAAAAAGGATTTCATCTGTGTGGACGGCAGCTAGTTTTTTGTTCGAGAGCATAGGGGCGTGGGTTAGGAGTGTGGACATTCAAAGGACGCCACTGGGCTGCTATAAAATGTGATTATTCCATCTTGCCAGCCAAGGAATAAGATTAAATTTCCAGCTATCGAGCGATGGAATTCTTAAAATCTATCAATAGTGTCAAAATTTACACTTTACTATCAAATCTCAAAGCCTAGGCAAATATCAGGTGCACGAACATGCAGACATTAAACATTTATTACGACACAAGTAAGATGTACAACAACAAAATTTAATAAAAACTTCAGATGTTACCTAAATGTGGTTCATACGCATTAATGAAATTCTGTTTATGATTTAATAAATTAAACTTCACTGAAAATCTAACGTTACTGTCTGACTGAGTTTTTCTTGCAACTGCGTTTTATCTAATACGTAACCATGGATTCTAACTTACAACAGCGAATTAAAGATATATTATGAATTAAATTTACAGCTCATTACTAAAGTATTAGGTAATAAACGAGATTTCATGAGATAACATCTGCAATGTTCGCTGCTTACACTTAGATGGTAATGAATGTTCTAAGGCAAGTATATTGTATTAAAAATATTTCATATGTAACATAGTAGAACATAGGTCTATCCAAACACTCTGTAATAATTACAATAAATAAGAACTTTTGAGAGACGAAACTCAAAATAAAAGGCTTACCTCATATATTACATAATCTCGCGAAACACGTGACGTTAAAATTACGGCAACCAATTGATAGAATTTATGTAACAGTCTTCTGAGCCGTCCTGTTATTTTCTCAATCACGGCCCATTTACAGTTCGTTTGATTGTTACATGGCTAAGAGTGGATTTTTATGTTGTTTATTTCTGGTTGATCAGCAACTGTCGAGGAAAAAGTAACAAATTTAGTTTTTTCAATATTTAGGCTTCGAAGACTGTCAGACTTTAAGTTTTGCGATTCCTTGTTCTGATTTTTTATATACGTTTTCCCGGGAATCACTTACAAAGGTTACAGCAGTATCATCAACGAATGATATAATTTCCCCATCTATACTTTGTATTTGTGAAATTGAATTTATATATACCAAAAATCAAATGGGCTCCAGTACAGTACCCTGAGGGATACCCATTGTAATGGGGAGTGGGTCACTGTAGATTGGGATATAATCAAAATAAATTATTTATAAACGCTTTAATACACCAAATACGCTGAAGTTGTCATTTCAAAAATTTACTCTCTTGGGGGTAGCTTGGGGAGGGTCTAACTGGTCAAAAATTTATGCCACTAGTATTTCACGGTTATTTGACTAATAGAACCTACGTACGAAGTGGCTGAAATCTTTTTCAATTTTGACCATTTTCAATTGGATCAATTTCCGACATTTTGACGTCAAGTTACTCCAAAATGACCCGTCCAAAATTTCTGTCACTATTTCTCCAACGATCTATACGTCGAAAGGAAAATATTTCATCTTGTTGGATCGGGTTACGGTTCACTTTCTTTTTTTTTAATTCACGCACGGAAATACCTGAACGTTTTCTGCCACTATTTTTCCTGGCATGTGGAATACGTAGATAAAATCTTACCGTCAAAACCAAGCGGTTACCTTGACATTTTTTTTCGATTTTCCCCCCCTACCGTATTTCGAAAAGCACCCGGATTCCGCCTATACAGGGTGTCTCACCGGGAACTGAATCGACCGATATAGAGAAAAGTACGCATTAGAAATTTTTGAAAATTTAGATAGCTACTAATGTCGGCGTGGCCAATTCAACTAAAATAATTAGAAGCTTGGGGTACTTCCGGTTATACGGAAAGTCGATACCAACTTGTTTTTAAATGGAACACCCTATATATTTTTAACTTGAAAAATTTGACAGATGCAATGGCTTGCAAGAACCGTTATAACTTTTTCTGTGTAGGACATCCTCATTTGCTCTTTGGCAAGGTGAAAGAACACAAGAAGAACTAAATTCGATAATATCATACCAAGTGTTCCGTTTTTCGCGTTACATTTTGTCAACTTCCAACCGCGAAAACTTGTTTAGCTCAAATGGAACACACCTAATATTTGCGATTTTATTAGAAATTCATGAATTGTTGTAATCATTTCATCAAAATAGCCATGATTAGAAACAATCAGTCATTATCTTATGTCAAAAAATACAAGCACGTTTAAATTACACCCACGAAGACTTTTTACATTTGTTTATTATTTATGGAGAATGTAATAAGGTAATATCAAGAACTTGCAGCACATTTGCTACTCGATATCCACAAAAATGGAAAATAACACTAATACTGTAACATGAATATTAATTGAATCGAAGATATGGTATGAACTAAAATAGCAGAGATAAGATCAATTTAAAACATGATTCCATTTTAATTTAATAATTGCTCAAAATTCCGCCCTCGAACCTCGACACATTTTTCGCACCTTCGGATTAGTTCCCCATGTGTAGCTCTTCTAATTGAATCCTGTGATATGTTTTGAAATGCATTTCTTACTCTCTGCATACAATCTTCAATGGTTGTTAATGGGCTCTCATAAACTTTATTTTTAATAGTTCCCCAAATAAAATAATCCAGAACTGATAAGTCGGGCGAGCGAAGAGGCCACGAGAATGGTCCATTATTGGCAATTCATTGATCATAAAAAGTTTCTTCTAAATAATTATTAATTAAATATGCATTATGTGGGGGAACACCGTCTTGCTGATAAAGAATGTTTCTATGTTCGGCGAGAGGTAAATTTTTTAAATAGTTATTATTCAAATTTTCACAGAAAAACAAAAATTTACCTATACATATTAGCAGAAAATTTAATTTAATTTACCGTTTAAATATTCCTGATAAAATTGTAATGCCACCACTCTATCGTTTCTTATGGTACAGTAAACATTGAACTGCCAACTTTCCTGAAAGTTTCGTTCTCTGGACATATCAGGATTTGAGTCACTCTAATAATGCGAATTTTGTCTATTAAAAAGTCCAGTAAATTTTGCTTAATCTGTCCATATAATATTTCCCAAATAAAAATCGTCACCCTCAGACCTTATTAGAATAAACTCACAAAAATTCTGTCTTCTTAGAAAATCTGTTTCTTTTAATCCTTGAACTATATGGAATGAGAACGGGTGAAACTTATTTTTTAATAAGATTCTGTGAATTGAATCCTTGCATAGTACCGATTCCCGAGCACCTTGTCTTAATGACATCCTTGGAAAGGCATGAAAATATCCCACAATTACTATTTCAATGTTTTCGTCATCAACAATAGGCTTTCTTCTTTGCATTTTTGCCTTGACAGAGCCATAATTTTTAAAATTTTACACAACTTGACCTAAAAAAATACATTGTGTTCCATTTGACCTAAACAAGTTTTCGCGGTTTGAAGTTGACAAAATGTAACGCGAGAAACGGAACACTTGGTATGATATTATTGAATTTATTTCAGTTGTTGAACGTAGTTCTCCTTGTGTTATTTCTCCATACCAAAGAGCATATGAGGATGTCCTACACAGATAAAGTTATAACGGTTCTTGCAATCCGTTGCACCTGTCAAATTTTTAATAAAATGTCAAATATTTTTGAAACTACTGGGTTTAGATATAGGGTGTACACATGCCTGAACTCAGAATTTTATTGTCATCTCGAAAAGTTGAAAGTAGTGTTTCACTTAAAATAAGCAAGTTGGTGTCGACTTCCGGTATAACCGGAAGTACCCAATGCTTCTAATTATTTTAGTTGGATTGGCCATACCGACATTAGTAACTATCTAAATTTTCAAAAATTTCTGATGCGTACTTTTCTCTATATCGATCGACTCAGTTCCCGGTGGCGTATTTGGAATCACAGGACGCTAGGAGCATTGTATGTAGAGAAGACCTCTCATTGGTCCTTTTCTGAATGCGCGCCTACAGCATATTTGAAGGCATATATTACACAGCCACAGCGTCGGCAACTAGTTTAAGTAGGTAGTTTAATAATTTTAATTATTAAAAATAGATTATTATTAAATTACACACCCTGTGAAAAATGTCGGATAGAAAAGTATATAAAAGAGTATAGAAATTTTGTAGATATTCAATTTCCTACCGTTTTAATGCTGCTTCAATACCTAATTATTTTCTATACTTTATGCTATTATGCTATTCATTAGTGTAGACGAAGGATAGAAAAACTCTCAGTACATATCAAATGCCTAATACATTTGAAATCCTAATGAATGCTTAAAATTTACGTTTTTTTAATTAAATAGTTTTGAATGGCCAGCCGAAAATTAACTAGGTTTGGTGATGAAAAGTTCGAGTCAAAATACTTGATGAAATTTTTTTCTTATTATTAATTTATATTAAATTTTATACACATGTTATGTCTAAGTGCTGTTGATTAGACATGAATAAATAAATAAATAAATAAATAAATAATATGATAATTTTTATGCGTGTTTTCTCGTTCAAAGATACATTTTATTAGACATGTCGTGGTTTTAAATATTATTCTATGTAATTAATGGTAATACCTCATAATTATTATTAAAGCAAAAATAAAAAAATGCATTTTTGACCTTCTTTAAGATTTATTCGGCTGAAAATTTAAATATTCAATATGAACACAGTTTTATTTAATTTGAATAAATTTAGATCCCTTATATAAAAAATAGCAATTTTTAATATAATTTAATGAATTATAGCATTTCTTTGATTTAAAGATATATTCAATGCAATATTGTGAGGCCTTTCTTTTTGGTGCTGATTTAGATGGTCGGCCTGAAGGGATTCTACTAGACCCTCGTGTAACTCCAGGCCTTCTCCTGGATATTGCTGTTGGTTGAACCTTGATTTTTCCACGCTTATTAGATAAAAACATCTTATTAGAATAAGTATGTATAGTATGTATAAGTTGTATTTAACTTATAGTTTATAGAAAAGTGCACTATTGAAAAACAAGAGACGTTGTTGCGAAACCAACCAAACCCAAAAGAGTAAAGATGACAGCTGTTTATGATCGAGTGCATCTTTCCAGCGCGCAACTTGTTTAACCTTAGACGCACCAATGAGGACCGCCCGTTGACTATAATGCTCCTAGCGTCCTGTGATTCCAAATACGCTTCCCGGTGAGACACCCTGTATATTATATAATAAAAAATTATTCAAATTTATTTTAGAGCTTAAATACCAGATGGCAGAAAGTTGCGACGAGATCGTTTTCTTAAGCGTCAGCATAGACGCGCGGATTTTTAGAGTGAAAATGGGGTCAAATTTTAGGTAAATCGTGTTAGGAATATTAAAATAATATGTATTACCGCCGTCTTATAGAGCATCCTTTAAAACCTCTGTGCCAATTAAAACAAATATGTTTTTCTTTTTCAATAATGACATTAATGACAGAGTAAACTACAGAGCCTTAAGCTTACATCAGTGTAAAGGAAAAAATGTTGTTTACGATGTCAAAGGTAATAGATATATATGTTATATTAGATTTAAGCACTGTATTATATAATAACCTTTGTATAACCGTATTATTCTTTAAGTTCTTATCAACACGTTCACATAAGTAATTTAATACTTTCAATAACAAATTTATTTCTTTATTTCATATCTTTCTTTATCTTTGTAATTCAATACCTTAATATTCCAAATTGCACGTTCTAGCTTAGGTTACTTTTGTGAAACCCTGATGTGTAGATTTAGTTTTGTTTAATTTGCATTTTATGCACACGTTATAAATACAACTGAACGACGCCTTCGAGTCAGTCTGCATCGTTCAGTTAACTCGATACATTTTACAAGAGCATAGCCTCTCTTAATATGTTACTATTATTAATTTCATTTTGAATATTGTTAATTTCTCCATTAAGGGTTATGCCCGGAGATTAACTATCATCTAGTTTTAAGTATCCAAGTTGTAAAACAACCTATTTATTTAATAATAAAAATACTCTTTTGTGTAAACAAAAAAATTGTTTTTAAAAAGTGAAAACTACAAATCCAGATCTAACAATTGGCGCAGTCGGTAGGATCCGCAGCAACTCTACTAGAACAAGGAACCAGAACCTAACTCGTAGTGGTGGATCCCAATCCTTCAACGGAAAACGAACCTCAAACCATTCAAACCAAGAAAACCGCACATTCAAGAAACTTAGCATTTAAGAAGAAACCAACCCTAGCATTTAAGAAGAAACCAACCAAAGCACAAGAACAAACACACAATCCCGCAACAAATGAAAACCTTTATGTAAGTACTTTTAACAATTGAATCATAAGTGCATCGAATTTTATTTTCATTTTTATTTTTTTAAACGCGAAGTGTTCTATTGTCCAATATCTCCTACCTCCATTTTTTTTTCTCCCTCAAATTTTAAATAATTAAATTGTAACAATGGCTCAAGAACAAATTGAAATAGCTCGTGAACAACAAGAAATTATTCGCGAACAGCGTGAGCAAGTAATAGAACCGTACAAATTGTCAGAGATATTCTCCATTGTCCCAGAGTTTGATGGAGACCAAATTTTATTAAACACCTTTTTGAACGCTTGTGATCATGCGCAACGCATGGCAGTCGGAGACCAGCTTATTCTTTTGACGCTTCACATCAAAAACAAGCTCCGTGGGCGAGCAGCTCAATTAATCAATTCTAGGAACCCAGCCACTTGGGTAGAAATTAAACAGTTATTGGCAGTTCATTTCGGTGATTCCAGAGATTTGACGTCGTTAATTCAAGACCTGCAACGCGTTAAACAATTGCCAAATGAATCCGCTTTAACTTTCTTCTCCAGGTTGCAAACGCATAACACTAAAATGCACGCCGCAGTGCAAAAATCACGATTAACTCCAGATCAGAAAGATGCACAGTCTCAGCTCGTGGAGACTATGACTCTAAACACCTTGCTTACCGGGCTAGAACCGCGATTAGGTCAAATTATAAGGGCTGGAAACCCCGATACTATGCTCGAAGCTTCAGCACGAATCAAACGAGAGCTTCAACTCTCCTATTTTGAGAATCAAAAATTTAATAAACCAATTACTAATCCCCGAGACAATCAAGCCCCAGTAAGAAAACCTAACGCGACAACACCTTTTCAAAAAATTTGCGCGTATTGTAAGAAAACCGGACACGTCATAAACGAATGTCGTGCACGTCAACAATCACCGCAATACCCGAATTTCACCCCCCAAAATTATTCAAATTTAAATTTCCAAAGACAATATGCTGCCCCGCAACAACCGCAACAGCAGCAACAACAACAAAGGCCATTTATACAACAGACATTCCCCAATCAAAATCAGAGGCACACTCAATTCTCTAATAGACCAAATCAGTTTCAACGACCGTCTGTAATACAACCAAACCCAAACTATAATAGGAATGCCACTCAACCAAGAACTCATCATATTAACTATCCGGCACACTATTACTCTAACGAGGAATATCAAGAAGGCGCATATAATCCAGAGTTTCAGGAATTTCCATCTAATTCACAAGAAACTTTTTCTGAGGAACACTATCAATATCCCTACAACTTTCAGGATTTTCAGCTAGGCCCTCAAACCCTTCACGACCCCCCGAATTTCGAGAACCAATACCCCGAAACTTTGACGGAGGAGAACCCTATTCAATTCCAGGGAACAATTTCAGAGAACTACAACCCAGTTGCAGACCTCTCGTCCCAAATTCAGTCCATGAATCTAGACGACTACAACCCCAATCTGAACTTCCCCGAACAAATTTTCATCTAAACTCACTTCTAACCGTCAAGTCCAGAAACCTATTCTATATTAAAGATATCACAAAAACATTCAAACTTCTCATTGACACGGGCGCAGGAATCTCTATTTTTAAAGAAAAGACCGCCGCAAGAATCCCTAACAAATTTCAGGAAAATGCCGTTATTCAAGGAATAACTAATGAAAAAATTTTAATAACAGAATCAAAACTTATCCCATTTAAACCCGGCGACCCTCACAAGGTATTCATTCATAACTTAGATATAGAATTCGACGGATTACTCGGATCGGACTTTCTAGATCACTATGATTGCACGATAGACATAAAAAATAGACAACTTATTACTAATTTTAAAACTGTACCCCTGTTCAAAGCAGGCGAGGAAGACATCGAAACACCAGTTATTAATAAGAATGTACAATACCTGCACTCTAACGACAACCTAATAAAAAACATAATCTCTATTCAACCACGTACAGAACAAATTTTTAAACTAAAATGCGATTTAAGAAGTACTGACGCTATACTGCTAGCTCAGGAACAAGAAAAAGTCAGATTACCCAATGCCGTAGTTAAAGTAAATGAAAAAGGTGAATTTTTAACTTCCATAATTAATGCAAATGCGATACCCAAAACTATCGACTTTCACGACTTAAAATTAGAACCAATCACTGAATTTGAATTAACCTGTAATGTCAATATTTCAAACATCAATGCAAATGACTTTCAAAATAATACCAACAACAGACTGTACGAAATTGAAAATCAATTACGTTTGGAACATCTCAATGACGAAGAGAAGGAATCGATCGTAGATTTATGTCTAAAATTTTCGGACATATTTTACTTAGAAGGCGACTCACTAACTTTCACGAATGAAATAAAGCATTCGATAGATACTAACAACGCTAAACCTATCTTCACTAAATCGTACAGATACCCGCAAATTCACAAGGACGAAGTAAAACGCCAAATGACAGAAATGCTCAATCAAGGTATAATTCAGCCGTCCATCTCACCCTGGTCCTCCCCAGTGTGGGTTGTACCAAAAAAGCTTGACGCCTCAGGCAAGCAAAAATGGAGAGTTGTGATTGACTATCGTAAACTCAATGAGCTGACAGTTAACGATAAGTACCCATTACCCAATATTTCAGATCTCCTAGACCAACTAGGAAAGTGTGAGTATTTCACTACTTTAGATCTCGCGTCTGGCTTCCACCAGATAGAAATTGACAAAAGCGACATTCAAAAGACAGCATTTTCAGTCGAAAATGGTCATTACGAGTTCGTTCGTATGCCATTTGGTCTAAAAAACGCACCCTCCACTTTTCAGCGCGTTATGGACAATATTCTTTTAGGCATTCAAAACGAACGCTGTCTCGTTTATATGGACGATATAATCATATACTCACCCACCATCCATGAACACATTTCTAGGCTCACCGAAGTTTTCAAAAGGCTAAGAAAAGCCAATCTCAAAATCCAGCCAGATAAGTGCGAATTTCTAAGGAAAGAAGTAGCTTATCTAGGTCACCTTATCACCCAAGACGGAGTCAAACCGAATCCTTCGAAAATTGACTGTATTCGAAATTTCCCCGAACCCAAGACACAAAAAGAGATTAAATCCTTTTTAGGACTAGCCGGTTACTACAGGCGCTTTATCTCTAACTTTGCAAAAATTTCAAAACCCCTCACTAAGCTTCTGCAGAAAGACACCCCGTTCAATTTCGACTCGACTTGTAAAAATTCTTTTGATGAATTAAAAACCGCATTAACGTCAACCCCTATTTTAATATACCCAAACTTTGATGAAACCTTTCTGTTAACAACCGATGCTAGCGCGTACGCTATCGGAGCCGTGCTTTCGCAAGGACCTATAGGGAAGGACCTTCCCATTGCTTATGCGTCACGAACTTTGTGTAACGCTGAAACAAAATACTCTACTATCGAAAGGGAGCTTCTAGCTATCGTATGGGCAGTTAAACACTACAGGCCGTACCTTTTCGGACGAAAGTTTAAACTCATAACTGACCACCGACCTCTGACTTGGCTCTTTTCTATAAAAGATCCCGGCAGTAGGCTAGCACGTTGGCGCCTTAAACTCGAGGAATATGATTACGAGATCATATACAAGCCAGGTAAAATCAACAAGAACGCTGACGCCTTATCGCGCATTAAAGTCAATCACATACAAAAATGTGTAGCGTACCACAACAACGCACAAAATCCAGAAGACCCACCTGACCCAGAAATCATTCCCGACGAAGATATACCACCGGAACAAATAGCCAGAGAATACGAAACCTTCGAGAGATTGTATCAGACAGAGTCCCTAATCGATTACGCGAAAGTCAAGTTTTCAAATAATCCACTGCTCGATAAAGATCATAAAAATATAATTACATTCTTTCAGCAAGACAATTTACAAGATATCCACTACAAAATAATCGAGGATATTCTTGAAGAAAACCCTGAGTTTTCTAACAACAAAATTAACACCGTATCTAGTCAAACAGTAAAGAACAGATCGTATCATATCGTACCCTTACCATTCGACCCCTTGTCGGCAATTTTACAACTTTTCGTTACGATATACAAAAATCAGAATGACGTTAATCCAGCAAAAACATACTATGTCGAGAATAACTTGAACTTACCTATTCTCGAAATCTTCTCATTTATTTTTAGCGACAAAGACGTACAGCTAGTCGTTTGTCAAGACGTCGTAACAAAACCCGATGAAGATCAAATTCCCATAATACTAAATCAGTTTCATGCAGGAAAAAATAATCTCCATCGCGGCATTAATGAGACGATACGTAGAATTAAAAATAAGTACAATTGGACCGGACTAACAAAAGACGTCGAAAAATTTATAAAAGCGTGCGAAACTTGTCAAAAAGCGAAAATTTTACGTAAAAACTTGGACAATCCTCTAGTCATTACAGAGACACCGAAAACCCCGTTCGAACGCATTAACATTGACATCCTTGAAGTTCCTACACGAAATTACGCCCTAACAATCAGGGATGAACTCACTAAATTTACACAAGCTTATGCTATAGAGGACAAAACCGCGAAATCTATCGTAAATACACTTCTACTGTACTTTCAACATTACGGTACACCCCTTCGCATCCATTGTGACTCAGGCCGAGAATTCGAAAATCGACTTCTTAAAGACCTTTGCCTTCTTTACGATATTAAATTAACATATTCTAGTGTACACCACCCACAATCCAACGGCTCACTAGAGAGATTTCATGCGACGCTCATGGAAATGATAAGAGCTAATAAATTAGAAAACCCTAGCGAACACCCGTTAACCATCTTACCATACGCAGTTATTTGTTATAATAACTCTATAAACAAAACTCATGGCTTCACCCCGTACGAATTAATATTCGGACATAGTGCAAGTCGTCCCCCTGAAACACTTTACAATCACGAACAACTCATATCTAAGTACATGCGAGATTTAAACAATAGAATATCGCACTATTATAAAATAGCTCGTACAAGGACCCAATTACAGAAAGAAAAGGCTAAAATAAGATTCGATAAACATGTACACGACAATTTACCCGAGTACAAAGTAGGTGACAAAGTCTATGTAAAGGAAAGTCAAATTAAGAATAAACTTCAAAACAAGTTTAATGGACCATTTGAAATTAGAGAAATTCTAAATAACTCTGCTATACTTTACAACCCTCAGACTAAACACACTACAAAAACCAACTTTGACAGAATGAAACCATACTTTGAAAATTAATTTATTTTCAGGTTTCTTCTGCTGCTCAAAGCAGTATCACCCCAATACTCTATTGAACCCATCAACAATACCATCGGAATTTACTATCACGAAGAAGACCGAATCGAGATATCAAATGATAAATGGACAATTCTAGTCTACAAAGACATCGAGCCAATTAAATTAACCCTCGACAATAACAACAAAATTCTAAACGACATGATAACCACATTCGATACAGACAACCCTCGCATGACATCCTTTCGATCGGAAGTTAGAACACATATCAGTCTCTTAACCCAAATTTCCCAATCATTACAACAAAAAGTTGAGGAAATATTTGTGGACACTAAAAGATACAAACGAGGTATTTTAAACGGAATCGGTACATTCTGGAAGGCTATCACAGGTAACCTAGACGCCTCTGATGGTGAATACTATACAGATTGTATTAATAAACTCACGAATGACGAACATCAACTAGAAAATCTGATGAAGAACCAAATTTCGGTAACGACCTCGGTAATAAAAAGTTTTAACTCTACAATTCAAAAATTAAAAATCGACGAGGAAACCTTTAATAACGATATTAAAGAAATCGAGAAATCAATTTATGATATATCAGACGATCTAGCGTACATTCAATCAAAATTACGAGTACTCGAGATATGCGAATCTCTCATGGAAAGTTACATGTTTTTAGAAAATAGTTTAGATAACATTTTAAACTCAATCACATTTGCTCGATTAAAAATCCTACATAGTTCAATAATTGCCCCGAAAGACTTAGTTTCTTCTCTTCAGGAAGTATCTCAATCTCTGCACAAAAATAATCTGCCGATAACACCACAAATTTCAAAAGTTGCTCAATATTTTGATATAATAGAACTCCAGGCTTTTCAATCTGGATCTAAAGTAATATTTGTTTTAAAAATTCCATTGACAGAACCAGAAACTTACACCCTCTACCACCTTTACCCTATTCCTATATTGGATAATCGAACAGGACTACATCATATTTTATCAACGACACATAAGTACATAGCAAAGGACGATGATTCATTGTTATTTGTACCTCTCCCGAACCTTGACAATTGTAAATCCTTAAACCCCAGTGTAAGACTTTGTTCAAATGTGCTTCCGTACCCCATAGACAGTGACGCGATATGCGAAGCCCAAATACTAAAACAATTAAGTGTAGTGCCCCGGACTTGCCAGTCGAATTTATTGTTTGCTAAAGACTACAGTATTCAAAAACTAAGCAACAATAAGTGGCTAATACTAGTATCAGACAATCTACCGGTAACCGTAAAGTGCAACAACAGAGACGTTATTACGAAAATAATCCAGCTGAACTCAATCTTGACTTTGAAATCGGAGTGTAGTGCCTTCATAGGTAGCACCAGGGTCCATACCTCATCGCACCCGCTGGACAACATCACTTACAACAGCCATCCGGTTCGAATACCATACGATTGCTGTAACCATCTCCCGGAGAAATCAAAACTCCCAAATTTAAAACCACTGAAGTTAAGTAACCTCAACACGGACGATCTAAACATCGCCAAGCATAAACTAGATCAATACTCGGACGATCTAGACAAAATCATCAATGAACCATTCATCAACAAGAACATTTCTTGGTTCACGTACTTTACGATAACTTTGATTATCATACTTATCATTTTATTCGTAATCTGCAAATGCAGAAAAGGCAGAAGAGACGCAAGGATCGACATCTCCCTATCCAACGATCAACCACCGCGACCTCCACAACCACCGAAGTCCAAGCTTTTCAGTGGATATGGACATTTACTCCCCAAAAGAAGACCAAGTGTAAATATTCGTGAAATCCCCGAGGATATCGAACTAAATCCCTCATACAGCAAAACTTACGCTTAAAAGTTGATTTATAGCATCAACTTTTTTATAAGAAAGGGAGTTGTTATATTAGATTTAAGCACTGTATTATATAATAACCTTTGTATAACCGTATTATTCTTTAAGTTCTTATCAACACGTTCACATAAGTAATTTAATACTTTCAATAACAAATTTATTTCTTTATTTCATATCTTTCTTTATCTTTGTAATTCAATACCTTAATATTCCAAATTGCACGTTCTAGCTTAGGTTACTTTTGTGAAACCCTGATGTGTAGATTTAGTTTTGTTTAATTTGCATTTTATGCACACGTTATAAATACAACTGAACGACGCCTTCGAGTCAGTCTGCATCGTTCAGTTAACTCGATACATTTTACAAGAGCATAGCCTCTCTTAATATGTTACTATTATTAATTTCATTTTGAATATTGTTAATTTCTCCATTAAGGGTTATGCCCGGAGATTAACTATCATCTAGTTTTAAGTATCCAAGTTGTAAAACAACCTATTTATTTAATAATAAAAATACTCTTTTGTGTAAACAAAAAAATTGTTTTTAAAAAGTGAAAACTACAAATCCAGATCTAACATATATGATAGGGCCCGAGTAAATGGATTTATTTTGCGTGTTTTTGGCAAATGCGATCATATTTATCTTATTGATACTTCTTGCAGCAAAACATGTGAAACAACGTTGTTTCTAACTACGCCTTGATCTTAGTTAAAGGTTTTCTTCAGGGCCGTCGAGAGAAAATCGGGGACCGGGAGTACTGACATGCGAGCCCCCCACTCCCAGCTCTTTAATATAATTTTGGAGAGCGGGAGGTGGCATTCCTCATAGTAGAGAGCGTGGGGTGATAATCCTTGCAATACAATTTTTATCTCGGTTGTGGAATTTTGAAAAGAGGGGGGGAGTACTTCCTACGATTTTAAATACTTCCAGCTATGATTCCCCACATCGAAAATTAATATATTACCTCTTACAATTTACAAAAAGTATGCCTTTTCTTGATTTAACTAGGTAACACAAATACAAGCGAAATTAGGATATGCATCTTCATCTCTTAGAATCCGGGCCCCCTCGAAAACTTTGGGCCCGGGGGGAACACCCCCGACCCCCCCTTTCGTCGGGCCTGGTTTTCTTGAGAAAATTACATGTTTTAAAGTAAATTATAATTTGTTTCCGTTAATTCTAATAAAACATATTATTGCTACATTTAGTAACACTGGTAACGATAGTAGTTTACGGTTTGTTGAACCGTGATATTTCTATATGTATAAATAACTTAATGGGTTGAATTATGTTTCGCCGAATTAAGATATTCTTATAAATATAATGCATTTTCAGATTTAGTTTAGTGCTAATCATCTCCGGATGATGTTAACTTGGTTACCGAGATGCACGTCTTCTATTCGAGTATGGTGTTAAGTCATTTGATGTTTAACTAAACTATTGAAGTGTCATTGTTTAAACAATGTTTCGCCTTTTTTTAAGGTTTATCCCCAATATGAAAGTGAAAGACGATTGGTTATGAGACACCTGCGCTCGATATTAGTTCCAGATGGTACGGGTACTGCAATGCCTCTTCATATCGAAAATCTTACAATGACAAGCATATGGGACGCATATAATCCAATAGCATACGACAAAGGTAAAATTAATTTAACAAATATCTTTTTAAAGAAACTGAACCGCATTTATTTTAAATTAGTTTTTCGAAAATTTTCACTTTTTCGGGGCGTGTAGCTCGAAAACGGTTGCGAATTCGAAAAAAGTATATAAGATGAAAGTTGGTGGGTTGGTGGGACATTCTTAGGTGATCCCCCTTCCACCGGCTCTCCTCCTAGAGGTCAGGACATTCAGTATGTTCACTCCCTAAGCATTCTGAACAACTCTTTAAAGCAATCGCTCAGGTCCATGCTCACACACTTTACACCTCCTTTATTGACTTGAACTATAAGCAATGAATTTATAAATATATTTACATTTTCACTTGGTGGAAATAATTTTTTACTTAGATTACCTAAATACAAACTACGCATATTTCATATAACATTCATCGAATTACTGTTTAATTAACTTCAGTTCATTTACTTCTTAACTTTTTACTTCCCTCGCATACCGAAGGGAAGTATTGTATTCCAGAAAAATCACCCTCCGAGATTTTTTCGGATTTTGACGTTTCAGATCACGTAGATTACGAAAATATATGTTTTTCAATTCCGTCAGTCTCTGTCTGTCTCTGTCTGCATTAACTAAAAAACTACTTGACGGAGAGCAGTCAAATTTGGTAGGCAGTTGATGCTACTGTCAGCAAAGAAATGGTTAAACTTTCACCGGAAAATATACAGGGTGGACCGTCTAAAGGGAATAAATAATGGAAAAATATTTTTTTTGCTCAAATTTAAAATTTCCACGTTTCATGACACGCTAACCTATTTCAGAAAAAAAAAATAAAAATTTTGTTCACGAACATTTTTGAAAAAACTTTTACCACTAAAATAGATGGAATTTTTTTTCTTTGTTCAAATTTAAAATTTCCACGTTTCAGAGCGTTCTAAACCTATTTAAAAAAAAATTAGATTTTTTTTTACCATTTTTGAAAAAATGTTACAACTGAAATAAAATTTAAATTTTTGTTTTAAATCTTTAATCTATTTATCACTACTTACTATAGAATAGATGAAAAATTTTTTTGCTCAAATTTAAAATTTCCACATTTCATGACATTCCAAATCGATTTCGCAAAAAAAAATTTGCAACATTTTTTTACCATTTTGGAAATAAATTTTACCACTAGGATAGATGGAAAACATTTTTGTTGCTCAAATTTAAAACTTTCACGTTTCATGACATTCTAAACCTATTTCAGAAAAAAAATTAAAATTTTTTTCACCAACATTTTTGAAAAAATTTTTACTACTAAAATAGACGGAATTTTTTTCCTCAAATTTAAAATTTTTCCATTTCATGGCATTCTAAACCTATTTAAAAAAATAATAATTTACCACTACTATAGACTAGAAGGAAATTTTCCTTTTTGCTCAAATGTAAAATTTCGACGTTTCATGGCATTCAAACCTTTTTGAAAAATTTTTAAAAAATTGAAATTTTTTAACCACCACTATAATTCCACTCCACTACGTGAATGTGGAATTGAAAATGTGACAGATGGAAATAATATTTGGCATATGCACCTATTATACTTTTATTGACAAATGTACAGGGTGGTCAGAAATAATTCAGTCATGGTGGACATTTATAAAGGTATTTGCGCAAGCCTTTCATATTTGGCACCTGTTAATTAGTATTGAACTTTAGCTGTTGAATGAGCACTCTGTATATTTTTTGACCAAAACTTATCAGGTTTTCTTTGTAATAATAGTGATAACTATATTCCGATTATTATTTTCAATGTCATTTCGTAATTAATAATTTTTTAGAGTGACCGCCATGCACAAATAAAGAGGGAAGTTCTGTGTAAGTAAGTACCTTTACCGATTTTTTTTAATCACTACTAGGAAGCCACCATGAATATGATTTGTTCTTGAAAAATATGTTGCACGATTTGAAAATTTAATATTAACTAAATCATCAAACATTACGAGGTGTTCAGTTAAGCACATAACATTTATATTTAAATCCGATAATAGTACATCAATTTCATCTAATTTACTAATCAGTCCTTCAAGATTTTTATGAAATATTTGAAACATAAAATCAATATTATCAACATTACCACCAATTGGAACTTATTATAAATTACAAGAGCATTCTTCGGCCAGTTTTCAGTACTATGTGCTTCATCTAGTAAGTCTTAGTTGAATCTTGTCTTGAAGGCTTCTGTTTTACTATTTTTCCACTTGGGAAATATATTGTAACATAGCTGGTTGGTTGGAGAACAAATCAGATGAGGATAATAAGGATATGTCGTTATTGTCTGTAATTGTTTATTTGAGGCATATTCAGATTTTCTTACTTTTTATCGGGTATTTTGCCACTGAAAAATATTTAAAATACATATATAAAGAACTGTCATGGTTGACGGCCAAAAAAGTTTTGAGAACGGAAGTATATTCTCTTCGGAAACGTTAACTAACTATAGCTTTCATATTCAGTTTTTAGTTGATTACATTGTTCTAATTTATATATTTTTGAAACAGTCAAGTATTCAAGAACCAACCTCTGTCTGATCCGTTTGGCGCAGAGATTTTTTCATTAAAATTTTTAAATATTTTTCAGTGACAAAATACCCAATAAAAAGTAAGAAAATATGTCGTTAGTTACGAAATAAATATAATTAGATGACTACTGAATATAGTGTTATTTTTATATATTGTGAAAATAATAACATAAACAATACATGGTGTCAGGTGCGTGTGGTTTTAAAAAAGAGGAGAAGAAAATATTAATGCAAAAAGGACAATAACAAAAATTTTGAAAAATGACAAAAGATGCAGCAGTATTAGTCAATAATATTACTAATTATAATATTGAAATTCCGAAGTTGTTTGATTTCAACAAACCAGATTCATGGAATACATGGATTCAAGGATTTCAGCGCTTTAGGTTAGCGTCTGAATTAAATTCTAAACTACAAGAAAATGAAGTTAATATGCCTTTGTACTGCATGGGTGAACATGTAGAAGAATTAGTTACTACTTTAAAGTTAAACAAAATGAATTAATTTCATACGAGACTATTAATAGTAAATGTTACGTATATTTTGTGGTAAAATGAATATTGTTTATGAACGGGCAAAATTCTTTAATCGTAAGCAGAGGTCAGCAGAATCGGCAGAATCTTTAATTAAAGAGCTACACATTTTGGCTGAATCCCGTTAATTTGGAATATTGAAAGAATAACTTATTAGAGACATTATAGTTATTAGAGTGAAAAATGCTAAACTGTCAGAAACTTTACAATTAGATTCAGAATTAACGTTGGATAAAGCTATCATTAAAGTACGTCAGAGGCAATGCACGAAAAGCAACAAATATTACGGCAAACTGAAACTAAAGTTGAATTTGAAGAAAATAAGAAGAAATAGAAAGGTAAAGATAATCGAACCAGACAAGGTTTCAATAATGACTTTACAAAATATAAAAATACCAAGACACGTTCTAAACGAAGTGAAAACCCCTTTCATCAGTGGTTTAATTGTCCTGCCGATAAAAAAATTGCAACAACTGTGGAAAACTTGGGCATTACTCAAAACTATGTAGAAACAGAAAAACATATGAAATTAATGAACAAATCGATACCTACGTAGGTGAAATCATTTCAGAAGTTATAAATAAACCGTGGTATGTCTTGATAAAGTTAAATAATGTACCTATTCAAGCAAAAATTGACACGGGAGCAGATGTGTCAGTGATTTCAATGCAAATGGCTAGAAAAACAAATCTGAAATGGACATCGACTTGCAAAAGATTACTTGGAGCAGGACATCTGCCTATTATTGTAGAAGGTGTTACTGAAACTATCATGAAATATAAAGGGATTGACTCTTGTCAAGAAATATTTGTGGTGCAAGGACAAGAAGATCTGTTATTAGGAAGGCCAGCACTTCAAGGTTTAAATATTATTAAATTTGAAGATATTAATGAAATTAGTGGATATAAACTATTGCCAGAATATTTAAAGATCTGGGGAAATGTCAACAAGAATATGAAATAAAATTAATTCCTAATTATAATGCCTATTCTGTAGTTGCTCCTCGAAGAATTGCAATTCCTTTGCGGCAACTTGTTGAGGTTGAACTTAAAAAAATGTTAGATAGTGGTGTTATTACTTCTATTAAAGAGCCTGCTGAATTTTGTTCTTATCATTGTAGTGCACAAGAAAAACAATAAAATCTGGATATGTGTTGATTATACTGAGTTAAATAAATATGTATTAAGAGAACGATTGCAGCTTCCATGTGTTGAAAAATCTCTAGCACAGATTAATAAGTATTCTCAAAACTTGATGCTTCAGAGAATCGCTTGGACACTAACATTTGATGTTTTCTAAACTACTCCTCAAGTCGAGGAAGTGTGTTAAAATTCCAGGATTTTGTGTTAGGTATAAGAGTCTAAGCCACATTTTGTGGATATTTTTTACAAATCATTTCGCAGTAAGCTTGTTCGCTTCTCTCTTCTTCATGATTGCACTTCAAATTGGATGCTACGCAGGAAGAATGCAAGTTCACATCGTTGGGCAACATAATATGTCAATATTAACACCAATATTCTAAAATGAATTTTAGATGATTCGCTTTATATTTGTTATTATTTATAAAGTAATTCCAGCTTGGAATAAGAATTTCTTAAATCCGTTTTGGCCAATATTAATTTTTCAACCTCAAACTTGTATAACTTATTGACGATTTCATTGTGTATTTACACGTTTCGATATACTGTCCTCCTAAGCAAAAATTACATAAATTAAAATTTCCTAAGCCAATTGGACGTACTTCAAAGTTTTCTTGTTAAGTGATTGACTTTTTGCTTCCCTCGCATACCAAAGGGAAGTATTGTATTCGAGAAAAAATCACCCTCCGAGATTTTTTCGGATTCTGACGTTTCAGATCACGTAGTTTACGAAAATATAGGTTTTTCAATTCCGTCAATCTGTCTGTTGATACATTAACTAAAAAACTACTTGACGGAGAGCAGTCAAATTTGGTAGGTAGTTGACCCTACTGTCAGCAAAGAAATGGTTAAACTTTCACTGAAAAATATACAGGGTGGACCGTCTAAACGGAATAAATACAGAAAAAAAATCTTTTGCTCAAATTTAAAATTTCCACGTTTCATGACACGCTAAACCTATTTCAGAAAAAAAAATTTGAAAAAAAAATTATTTTTGAAAATTTTTTTTACCAACATTTTTGAAAAAATGTTTGCCACTAAAACAGATGAAATTTTTTTCTTTCTTCAAATGACTTTCTTCACGTTTCCATGACATTCTAAACATATTCAATTAAATAAAAAAAAAAAAATGAAAAAATCTAATCTATTTCACTACTTACTATAGAATAGGTGAAAATTTGTTGTTTTGCCCAAATTTAAAATTTCCCCATTTCATGACATTCCAAACCTATTTCGGAAAAAGAAATTGCATAATTTTTTTACCATTTTGCAAAAAAATGTTACCACTTATGTTATGGATGGAAAAATTTCTTTTTGCTGAAATTTAAAATTTTTACGTTTCATGACGTTCTAAACCTATTTGAGGAGAAAAAAGATTTTGAAAATTTTTTAAATAACATTTTTGAAAAATTTCAAAAAAAATGAAATTTTTGAACCACCACCACTCGACTACGTGAATGTGGAATTTAAAATGTCTCAGATGGCAATAATATTTGACATATGCTATAATACTTTTATTGACAAATATACAAGGTGGTCGTCCCAAGAAATAATTCATGGTGGAAATTTTTAAAAGTATTTGCGCAAGCCTTCCATATTTGGCACCTGTTATTTAGTATTGAACTTTTGCTGTTGGATGAGTACTCTGTATATTTTTTTGACGAAAACTTACCAGGTATTCTTTGTAATAATAGTGATAGCTATATTCCGATTATTATTTTCAATGTCGTTTCGTAATTGTTAATTATTTAGAGTGACCCGCGCACAAATAAAGAGGGTAAATACCTTTTTTTTTAAGTGGGAATAATCTCCTTTGATTTTATTCTTGAACGGATAAAGCTGTCTCTGGATTCCGGACCTATAACTAAAGTAGATGACTCCGTAACCAATTTCACACATCTTTCTACTGTTTGAGAATGACACGGAAATTTGGAAAAGTCAAAGTCTGGAATCACGGCATCATTAATCAAACGCTGAGGTCATCATTTGGTATGTCGGCCATAACTGGTGGTGGTGTTATTTCGCACTCATTCCAGTGGATTAAATCAAAATATTCCGTAGTACTAAAGTTCAATTCCGGTATCACAAAATGTCTTACTGTAGTCGTCTGTTAATAGGCTTGTCTGGCTTTAAGAATTCTTCTTAAAGATAGTTCTCGTACCCACCGACGATTATCTCTTAACATAGAGAGAAAGTGATTCTCGGGGTGAATAAAATACGCATTTCTTTGAATTACTTGGTCGAAATACTTTTCAGATCTTCTCTTAAATATCGTGACTGTTCAATGGTCTTAAAAACATGCAAACTACCGTGTGTTGAATTTGAGTTAACCTTTATATGGAAACACATTACTGCATAAACTTTAATCATAAATTCGGCAAGATCTTTAAGGTTTGCTGTTGGCTTTTCAGTTCCAGCATAGAGGCAAAGTACTCTATTTGCCATTGTGAGCCACGTTGAATGAGCTAACTTGCCAGGGTTACGATTTGCCAAATTTGAATGGAAGGCGTCACTTGATATGGCCTTGCAAATATCATATAGATACGATTGATCTGAACTTAATTTACTAGACTCTATTGTCAATTCTGGCAATTCACATTCAATTCTGGTAAAGTTTGCAATTGGGAGAAGTTTGCATTTTTCTAATGATTTTCCAATTTCTCCAGAGAATTGACGGGGTCCTGTTATAATTTAAAATTTCCACGTTTCATGGCATTCTAAACCTATTTAAAAGAAAAAAGTTTTTTGAAAATTTTTTAGCAACATTTAAAAAAAAAATTACCACTAAAATAGATGGAATTTTTTTTTTCTCCAAATTTAAAATTTCGACGTTTCATAGCGTTCTAAATGTATTAAAAAAATGGATTTTATTTTTAATTTTGAAAAACTTTTATCACTAAAATTGATGGAATTTTTTTTCTTTCGTTCAGATTTAAAATGTCCACGTTTCCATGGCATTCTAAAATTATTCAAACAAATTTAAATATGTTTTTGAAAAATTAAAAAAAAAATTGAAAACGTTTTTAAGTAATCTATTTATCACTACTATAGAATAGACGAAATATTTTTTTGCTCAAATTTAAAATTTCCACGTTTCATGACATTCCAAACCTATTTCGGAAAAAAAAAATTGCAACATATTTTCACCATTTTGGAAAAAAATTTAACACTAGAGTAGATGGAAAATAATTTGTTTTGCTCAAATTTAAAATTTTCATGTTTCATGACATTCTAAACCTATTTCAGAAAAATAAAATTGAAAATTTTTTTCACCAACATTTTTGAAAAATTCCAAAAAAAAAATATATTTTTTAACCACCACTATGCTTCCACTCCATTACGTGAGTGTGGGATTTAAAATATGACAGATGGCAATAATATTTGGCATATGCACCTATTATACTACTATTGAATAATGGCATCCCAAGAAATAATTCAGTCATGGTGGACATTTGTAAAGGTATTTGCGCAAGCCTTCCGTATTTGGCACCATTTAGTATTGAAGTTTTGCTGTTGGATGAGCACTCTATATATTTTTTTGACCAAAAGTTATCAGGTTTTTCTTGTAATAATAGCAATAACTATATTTCGATTATTATTCTCAATGTCATTTCGTAATTAATAATTTTTTAGAGTGACCGCCATGCACAAATAACGAGGGAAGTTCTGTGTAAATACCTTTACCGATTTTTTCTCGAATACAATACTTCCCTTCGGTATGCGAGGGAAGTAAAAAGGACAATTTAAAGTTGCCTAAGTTGAAATACGAAAAATACAGGGTTTACTTTTTTGTGTTATGTTAAGTTAAAAATTATTTGTTTATGTTTGCTTTTTAATAAATGCTTTGATTAATTTCAATTGTTTTGGACATATATCCATGAAATCTGATTATTATTATTATTACGTACGTACGAAAGTACAAATTTTACATAATATAGGCACGAATAAAAGGGTACCCACCCTTTTATTCGAAGGGTGAAAAAAATATTTAAAATTTTTTAAAAAGATTATAGCGACTACACAGTGAAACACAACATTAGATGGGGATTGCCAATATTTTAATTTGTTTTTAAAGACCACTTTAGTAGTGGTAGAGGCTGAACACATTTTTTTTAATTTAAAAAAATAGTCACATGGACTTTCCACAGTGAAAGGCAATTTTTTTATGGGTATTGCAATTTTCGTTTTTCAATTTTTTCGGCCCATCCTAATATACAGGTTTATCTATTTAGAAAAATTGCTAATTTCGTCGTATAAAAGAAAACTTTTGTTAGAGGTATTTTGAATTTAACTTATAGTTTAGCCAAGAATCAGGTGTTCCCATATATATTCCCAACCTTTCATAAGTGATTATTTAAACTGCTCATTAACTGTTTTCATTGAATTTTTGTAATTTGCATCGGTTACTTTGATATCATTAGTTGGTACAGTTGTGCGCCGTATGTGTCCAGAATCTTCGATACGTTGACAGCTATAAGACTCTAATACCTTAGTTGATATCTTTGTAATAGCTGAGATTTTATTCCCCTAATTATATGAATTAATTAGACATTACCATTGGTACAGTACCGAGTGTCCCAATTACTTTTGTAGACTCCGTCGATATTATAGTATATCTATCAAAATCAAATTGTGCTTACCCTTTTCCCTTCTAAGTCGTTATACCCGTTGTTGGTGCCTCTCAGACAGGTTACTTCTCAATTGAACTTTACTGGATTTAAAATGTACTCGTTTACGTATCAAGCAAATAAAACACACTTAAACTATTATATTTACAGAAGAAAAATGAAATCAAACGAAAATGGGAATCACTAACATTTAGCGATTGAACAAATTAACAAACAGTAATTACACTATATTAGAAAATAAAATGGTCTGCGGCAAGTTCAAATCATTCGCTGAATTTCGGCCGAATACTCTTAGTTCAATTACAACGCATTAATTTATGATTATTATAACCGACAAAATACTGAACAAACTCTAAAATTAAAAAAGGTTCGCAAGATGAGAATTTACTATACTTTGTAGGTAGATGATGACCGATCAGACGCTAAGCCAAGAGTAATCGATCTCATCTCCTCGAAATAAGACGACTCAAAAGTGGACGGTAAACTTTTAAAACTCCTAGCAATTAAAACGAAACGTTTCCTGCATTAAACCATCCCCCGACTTGAAACTTCAAGTCGGGGGATGGTTTAATGGTAACTACCTACGGGCCATGGAGTTACGGAAATTGAGGTCATGTGTATACATTATATTTGGAAAATAACCTCATTTATGTATATTGTATGATAATCGGTAAGAAATACTCGGATTATTTTTAGTCTTCGGGAAACTTTCGGGAAATGTGTCAGTTTGAACTTCATTAACTTACATTTGCATAAGTCAATGTAGTTTAAATAAACATTACTTCCGAAATTATTATAATTTCATAATATCAGAATTTGTCGAATAAATATATATACATGTTATCGGAACTGAGAAAAAAATCACTTAGATACATAAAACAAATTCATTTATAAAATATAGCAGCTTTTCAAATATTCAAAAAGAGAATTATACCTGGTGAGTCACGAATTGCGCTCGCCCCGATATTTCCTAAAATATTTGGAATAGAAAATTGAAATTTGGAGGCCTTATTATACGACTAAAATGCCATCTTTTCAATAAAAAATCAAGTTTGGTGCACATCCGGTTTGACCGGAAATGCCCACAACTTTCGATTTTTAAATGGAACACCCTATATATTTTTACATTTTTGGAATCTAGAGAAAATTTTGAATACAATACATCTATTTTGGTCACCTTTTGATAAACATTAAAAATTTTATTAAATAATCTATTTCTGAATCCAGAATGCTGTGGTGCCCAAAATATATTTTAGTTTGTGTGCTACGTTATTATAAAAATAAAAAGAGCAATATGATTGCATTGCTTAATTCTCTAGAGGCGTTTAAAATTTTTAAGTGTGATTTTTACCCACTAACTCGGTTTTTTTAAATGGGAATTTAATCGTTCACCAACATTTTTAAATACCTCATTTTCATACGAATCTAATGATACCAAAATTTTGAAAATCTGCTCAGAAATATTTGAGATTTCAGCCAAAATATAATGGAACCAAGCTTTTAGAAACATGCGGCTAATAGATAATAGATTAGTGGGCTTTGGAAACTAAAATGGCACATTTCTGTGTAAATCTGGTAACCTAATAACATTGGAAAAATCATAGTAGCCATTGAATGTAATAAAACAATATCAGCTGTCAGACAGATACAAAATAAAGCGTTGCGGAAATCTCTGAGTAAAAATTAAAGAAAATTAATAATTTTAGTAGAAATGAAAAGGTCGATATGTTACTGATATATGGAGAGCGTCTCAAAAATTCAACTGCAGCTGCAGAACTGTATCAGCAACGATATCCCAACAGACGTCATCCAAGCAGACACTTGTTTGCCAGAGTGGAACAAGAATTAAGAAACGAACCCAATCAATAAGATGACCATCAAACATTTATTGTAAGTGAGGACAAAGAAATTGATGTATTAGGATTTGTGATGGTACACCCAACAACATCAACAAGGGAATTGTCAATGGAATGCGACATTAGTCAGTCTTCGGTTTGCAGAATTTTAAAGAAACATAACTTTCGGTCTTATAAATACCAAATACACCAACATCTTTATGGAGATGATAACGACAGGAGGCTAGTATATTGCAACTGGTTCTTAAATGCAGTACAACAAAACGCAGGTTTTCCTTTTCATATTTTATATTAAGATAAAAGTAGATTTACGAACCAAGGTATGTTTAACAGATATAATACTAGGTACTGGGCTCAAGAAAATCCGAGGTTGGTAGGGCGGGGGAATATTCAGGATATATTTGGGTTTAACTGTTGGCTTGGAGTACTTGGAGATCGAATAATTGGACCCATATTTTTTGATGGAACACTTACTGGCGAACGACATTTATTCTTTTTACAAAACCAGACAGCAGAATTTCTTGACTTACTTCCTCTTGCCGATTTACAAAATCTGTTTTTCCAAGAAGATGGTGCTCCCCCACATAATTCCAGAAGAGTGATGGAATATTTAAACAACTTGCATGGTGAACGCCTTATCGCAAATCAAGGTCATATCAGGTGGCCTCCTAGGTCACCTGACTTAACACCCCTCGACTATTATGTATGGGGCACTCTCAAAAATAAAGTTTATAAAACCTCTTCAAATACCCGTGAAGAGCTGCAAACTAAAGTTGTACGGGCTCTTAATGAAATAACGCCGGCTGAATTGCGTAGAGCCATTCAAGCAACTGTACGCAGAGCCGAATTGTGTATAGAAAAAAATGGTGGACATTTTGAACAATATCTATAAATGTCAATTTATGGTTTAATTACATTAATTATTTTAAAGATACCTACTGTTACCTAGTTTAAGTTTAATTGTTCAAACGGAATTGATTTTTATTTATTTATAGGCCCGATATTTATGTTCATTTAAATAAAACTCTGAAAACCGAACTGATGTCGCATTCTATTGCAAATGTCCTTGTGGATGTAATTATGTTTACCTTCACATACCTATGCTAAACTTAATTGTAACGTTCTTTGCGCTCACAATTATTAAATGTTTGATAGCTCAAGATTGCCTATAACTACACGAGTCTGTCTGACAGCTGATATTGTTTTATTACATTCAATGGCTACTATGATTTTTCCAATGTTATTAGGTTACCAGATTTACACAGAAATGTGCCATTTTAGTTTCCAAAGCCCACTAATCTATTATCTATTAGCCGCATGTTTCTAAAAGCTTGGTTGCATTGTATTTTGGCTGAAATCTCAAATATTTCTGAGCGGATTTTCAAAATTTTGGTATCAATAGATTCGTATGAAAATGAGGTATTTAAAAATGTTGGTGAACGATTAAATTCCCATTTAAAAAAACCGAGTTAGTGGGTAAAAATCACATTTAAAAATTTTAAACCCCTCTAGAGAATTAAATAATGCAATCATATTGCTCTTTTTATTTTTATAGTAACGTGGCACACAAACTAAAATATATTTTGGGCACCACAGCACTCCGGATTCAGAAATAGATTTTTTAATAAAATTTTTAATGTTTGTCAAAAAGTGACCAGTAGAAAAGTATTGTATTCAAAATTTCCTCTAGATTCCAAAAATGTAAAAATATATAGGGTGTTCCATTTAAAAATCGAAAGTTGTGGGCATTTCCGCTCAAACCGGATGTGCACCGAACTTGATTTTTTATTGAAAATATGGCATTTTAGTCGCGTAATAAGGCCTCGAAATTTCAATTTTCTATTCCAAATATTTTAGGAAATATCGGGGCGAGCGCAATTCGTGACTCACCCGGTATACTATAATACCACAAGTTTTTCTAAACCTTAAGTGCATCTCGTGATAAAAAAAAATACCGATATTTACAGTCTCGTGTATTGAATTCGCTAAGAGATATGATGTAAATTTTTATACTTACAGAATAAGTAGACAAGAGTATCACGTATACACAAAATATAGTGAAAAGGCACATTTGCCTACCTGTATAATAATACAAAGCACTGTATTCAGGTACCGGCGCAGAATCGTCGACTTCGCTCGACTTCTGTTTTATTGCTAATATGTTGTTTATGATTTTTTATAGATTAAATATCATTTATAATAATTATTTTCTAATATTTCCTCCAACAAATATTGCTCAATAATGCCATTTTCAGAATATACTTCGTACCTGAGGTAATATTCTGCAAATATGTGCTATACGCAGATTCGCACCTCGCTTGCTCTACTACTTCTACTTCAATAATTTTTTACGGAAATTCTGTGACTTTAATACAAAATTTTGTAGAGATATTTTTTACTTAAAAATGTATGCTCTGTATGAAAATATTTTTTATTTTCCCATACATCGATTCACGTTAAAAATTTGGAAAATATACCAAAAAAAAAGTTATTGAAATTTTTTTAATGTTGGTAGTCTGGAAATCGTGTAAACTTTAGATGATCTTATTAATTACACTTCAAAGAACTCATAAAAAAATAAATCATCTGCCTCCGAACATGTTTGAGATTTATAGACAAAATTAGCTACACCGCCTGGGCTATTATATGATCGCGGTAGATTGATGAGGAGTCAAAGCTTAAACAACTAAAGTCAAATTTTATTAATTAATTAACGTTTTCTCCATTTTTAGGTGGTAGTATTTTAAGAATGGTCAGCTATTTTATGTCGATGAAGAATTTCAAGATAGGACTTCAAAATTATATTAAGAAATAGTAAGTAAAATTGATAATGTTCACTGAGTTTATCTTTACTTAATGAAAAACCATGTTAAGAATGAGAGGAATAAAGAAGGGTAAGTGGCTAACGGAGTTATATTATATAGAGCTGATTGTATCTAAATGACACTTTAGAATATTTCTATGGAATCTTTTGCTATTTGCAACTCCTTATTAACATTTTCACAAATATAGGGTTGTCATATATTAAAAAAAATGTCCTCGTCAGATATAATAAATACTGAAATTCTACTAAAACAATAGACAGTTCCTGTTGTCAGTAGTACAAAAATAATGGTCTACAACCTATTTTGTCTAGTATACCATAGTACTGTAGCATAGTATGAGAAAAATTCTTAGTGGTGGAAACTTCACTATGTAACTAACTCAAATAACACTTTTACAAGTATTTGTATCAAGCCAATATTTTCCTAATCGATTACTTGCAACTTGGTGAGGACAAAGGTACATTGACATTTATTCCTTAGGAGGTCCAGCGACAGACATTTTAATCCTGCAAGCTATGTCACTGGTCATGACAAAGGAGTATCAAATTGATTTCTTTGTTACAGCGGCAGACGTTTTGAACCTGCAAGGTGCCTACTTTTAGGTCATCAACGGTAAATGACTGACTGAGGCTTTTTTTAAATAATTAACTTCATCTAAAAATTAAATTTGTACCACTGAGCAAAATTCTCATATCACTTTTCCTGTCTGCCATGATCTGAGGCAAAGGATAATTGTACGCTGTCTCCTATACTATTACATCAAAGGTTGCAGCTCTATTAACATTCCTTAACTCTCGTTTCGTGTTCATCCATTTTAACTAAACCAATTGTTTTTTAATTATAATATTTTTCTTAATAAATGTGCCAATTATATATTTTTATGCAGCCAATACGATAACGTAGACAGTGAGGATCTTTGGACTGAATTGAACAAAACCATTGTGGATTCGGTTTCCAAAATGCCGGCAAATTTGAGCACCGTCATGCGAAGTTGGATCTGGGAGACTGGGTATCCTCTTCTTACTGTCAGCTTAAATGGAGAAAATCTAACAGTTTCTCAGGTACGAAATCAAAAGAAAATTTATTAAGTGATGTTTGCATTTCACTATTTTACAATTGGGTATATCAATATTTAGTTTGTATAGAAGCTAATGCAAATATGAAAATAATAAAAAATCCTCTTGAGTAATTAGCTGTAATATTTCTTATTTCTACACCGACTTTATTAATAAAAAATTCACAGATCTTTCATCTTTCGCAAGTATCTTAAGCGTATTGAAAATACCAGATGCAACTATACTGCTTTAGGTCGAAGTCCTATAGGATCGTCCTATTGATATGCCTGCTAAATTACACCAAATTATTTTCTGTATTTCATTTTTTATAAATATAATTTTTAATAATCATACTACGAAAAACTGAATAATTATGTATTAAATACTTTCGATAATATATCTTTATAATATAGGTACAAATGTTGAGAGAAAGAATTAGAAAGAAAACGGCCTCAGAAGGTAAGGATTAAACAGTTATCGGACGAAAATCGACTGTATGCCTGCTCAATAGTATAAGGACGAGTATAGCAGGGGCGTTCGGTAATTATGAACCTTCCTCGCATATCCGTGGTCAGGTCGGTGAGACTCGACAACGGTCCACAAAAAAATTTCCACAAATCAAACGGTAAATCCTATTGTATTGAAAAAACCAACTAAATCCTCGATAACAAGCGTACAACGATTATTTCAGGGGTATTTTTCGAAAAATGAACACGCTTCGAGTTATGATGAGTTAAAGGATTTGTGAATTAATACGTTTCAGGCCAAGCGTTAATTCATTAAGGCGCCCCATAATAAAGCTGACGTGCTGTAAATTTCAAATATACAACAAAATTTTTTTTTTACTTTTTCGAAGAATAGCCCCCTGCAACAGGGCGATATTTCCATGACCAAGTCAAATCTTCTTCTCTTTTGACGGGGCATCGTTTAAAATAGGTCGTAGCTTTTAGCAACACATTGCAAACGGAATGACACAATAGAGGCAGCTTGTTACACTACTACATGGCCGGCGCAGCGGCCTAGACAGATCTGTCGCTCTTGATTCGTTTTTCGTAAGATAGGTCCTATATCATGCGCCCAGTAGTAATTTCTATACTAAAAAGCATTCTTTGGGTTATCTGCAGACAACTTTCATACTCACCATCTATCCTAACATTTAAGATGAGAAACAACCATTATTTAACCATATACTGATGATCTACTTCTGACCATGCAAGTATGTACGTTACAAAGGGACAGGCCTTTTAGCGTTGTCTTTCACAAAGATTCATTCATTCAGTCATTGGTTGTCACTTGCACTGTACTTAGTCAGAAGTAGGTCATTTGTTTACTTAATGTATGAGTAATTTGTTGTCTCTCATATTAAATGTTAGATGGAGTTCATTAAAGTTGTGTCGGAAAAATACCCAAATAATGTTTCTCTCTCCTCTTGAGCAAATTCTCGTGATTGTAATTTCGTGGTTCTTCAGATATTATAAAGCAAATATTTGTTTTTTAACGGTAATCAGTTTTTAAGCAATAGGCCAGCTATTTTTTTGAGGATGCTATTATTTTAATAAAACAAATTGGTGGAGCATGTTTTGTTTTGTTGCTCCAACTACTCGGAATTTCCGAATGACAGCAGAATCGAGCGACACGTTTCTAAAAAGTATGTCCTAAACTCTGCATAATGATCGCATTTTTAAATTAATTTGATTCGTTTCTGAGTAATTTTGATTTAAATATAAATTTATTAAAAAAAATATATTTATCTATAACATAAAAGAACAATCACAAAAAATCACTATTTGAAACATTATTTAATAAAAAAATACAGGCAACTGTACTCTCTGACATGAGGAATCGAGTCGAGAAAAAATGGACAGCTCATTTTACTCTACAATGGGCTTGTTACCAATAATTTATTATTCGTTATTTTTTCATGGTAGTCGATAGTATTCGATGACCCAGAAAAGCTGTGAAAATTTCAGCTTCATAACTATATCCAATCCTTACATATTCAATGTTAAAGATTGGGTTTCAGTACAAAGCGCTTCGCCGACTCGTGACGTCATACTTCATAAACGCGAAAGGGTTTGAGTTTGCTGTAAGTAGTGGCTAGTCCACTATAATCCGTCAAACTTTAATGTCATAAAATGGGTTAATCTGACGTTTGAATAAAAAAAGTGTTTGCTTCCAAGATACAATTTAACAATTAAACACCGTTTCCATACATACTTGACTTGATCAGCATATGCAAATTGATATCACGGAAAGTTCCGCTCTGTTTTCGCGCGATCCAACTTTGGTAATTTATTTAAGGGCTTAAACGTTCGAATAAAAAACTGATAATTTGAAAATTGTCTTAAAAAGTGTTCTACTGTTGATTTCTACAATAAAAGAAAAGATGCTGAACGGGCCCATTAAATTTTAGTGCACATGCAGTAGATCGTGATATTTTCTTGCAAAGAGCAAGAGTTTTGGGTTAAAAATAAATTTAACGATACAGAAAATGTGTGTAGTCCACTTACCAAGGAAAGAATAGCGGCAAAAGATGGAAAAAATAATGCTTATGATAACTTTTGATTTTTTGGTAGGTTTTTAGATTTTTAGTAGAAGAAAAGTATTTTAAGAGGTTATCAAGGCAATCGTGAGTAGATAATAAAACAAAATAGCGAAACACCTAAATATAAACATACTTTTTGGAAATAGTCTTTAAGATACGATAGATACAAAAACTATCGTAGAGGCGAAACCTGAAGAATACAACAACATTCTATGAAAAACAACTTTTACAAAAAAATTCGTACTTACAATGTTTTTCGCGTAAAATAAGAATCTGACTTACAGCGTTAGTGCACGACACCTTTTACCTTGAGTCCTCGTACTTACACAAACTTTAACAACTTTGGAAGAAATGATCGAAATGAAGAAAAAAATGTTTTAAAGGCCAAAGATGCAGCTATCGTTATATAGTTATATAATAATATATTCTAACCTTAATATTTGTTTATTATATTGAATAACAACTGCAAACTTATTATTTCTCTATTTTAGTGTCTACTAGATTACATTATTATACTTTTCACCGATACAAAACGAAGTGTATATAGCATTCGATCGGCATATTTCTAAAACCGGTAATATTCCTCGTAGAGAAAACATTTTCATGTCACTGTGTTGGCGATCGAATTCTGAACAACTTTCAAAATGTCCGTCCGTCTGTCTGCCTGTCCGACCATCCGTTTATATGTTTGTCCATCCGTCTGTCCGTCCATTGGCCTGTCTGTCCATCCGTCTGCCTGTCCTTTTCTTGTAAGCATGATAATTTAAGAACGAAAAGTCCGATTGTATTGAAATTTGAACAGCAAGTTAGTGTTAGCTAGAGGAAGAACCCTATTTTTGAACATAACCGACCAATAAATAAAAAAAAATGTTTTGTAATTGAACAAAAAATGTGTAAAATTAATATTATTTACAAAAAACTGCGAAGAGTATCCTATAGAATAGACAAAAAAATATATAAAAAGTGCAGTAATTCGGCGAAGAGTAGAATGGTTAGCTTGGGTATAGGAATGTTCATGTCACATTTCGATATCATTTTTGATTTGAAAATGCTCGAAAATGATGAAAACTTCACTGACATGAAAATAAATGCAAATTAAAGCTACTTTTAATACACTGTATCTGTTTTTTAATTATATAATTCACTTTCAACGGAAATGTGCAATGGAATGCGTGCAGTTTAAAAACGTAGATTTTTTATAAATGTATTTTCAGTAGTGAATACATACATTTTCCCCGATTGTGACCTATGGTGAAGGAAAGATAAATATCAGATTTCTCATTTGTATAAGTACAATGAATTTTTTTGTAGCGATAGTGACATACCGGTTGGCCACGAGTCAATGTACGCCCCCAATATTTTGGTTCTTTTTGTATTTAAAAATTTGGTTTTCGGTACACATAAATTAGACAATAATAAGCTACTTTTAGACTAACAGGAATGAAAATATCACTTCCGATTGAATCGGAAGTGACATCAACTTTTTTTTCTTAAATGGAATGATGATATTTTTTTATGGTTTCTCATTAAACATAAATTTCTAAGTGCAACAGTTTTTTCCAGAGGTAAAAAATTCCAAAAAACAAGTGAGATACGAACAATTTTTTAGCTTTTTCAAAATGGCCGCGGCAGATGAATGCGATGTAAGAAAATTACTAAGTAGGCTATGGAAATTATTAGTAAGGTTGTAGACTTGTCTGTAAAGCAGAAAATAGTTGTTTGAATTACTGATAGGTACCAGTATTTTTAGTATTTTTTTTCAAAAAAACGGAATTTCATTTTCATTTTCATTTCCGTAGGGGTCCTATGGAATTTTTTTAATGGAACTGTGCTATTTCTTGTATTAATTAGAAATAATGATTCATAAACTATAATTTTTTCGCCATTAGTCATTTCTTAACGATATCCTTCGTAATAATAGAAGCATTTTTAAAAAGTAAGCGACAACAAATCATTTTAATAAGGTACCTATCTACATTTAAATCCAAAATTGCAGATAGCCATGACAATGACAGACATTCGCAACAATTGAATTAGTCTTGACTTACTCACTAATTTTCTGAAGCAAGTGTATTAAAGTTGTTATAAACAAGAATTAATATAAAATGGCTGAAAATTATTCAAGAGATGAAAAAGTTGACATGATCATTATTTATGGAGAGACTCGACGTAATGCAACTAGAGCACAAAGTCTGTATGGACGGAGATATCCAGAAAGAAGACAACCTCCAAGAAACTGTTTCGCCCAGTTGGAGCAACAATTTAGAACTGAACCTAACGTAGAAATTGAAGAAAGATTGTGGATGAAGAAACGGAAATTAATGTATTAGCTTTAGTGCATGTTGACCCAACCATTTCGGTAAGACAAATTGAACATGAATTACTAGTTTCCAAAGAATCAGCCAGAAAAATATTAAATAAACACGGCTATCATTCATATGAATATCAATTGCATCAATTTTTGTACGAGATATTATCAACGAAGAATAACCTCTTGTAATTGGTTACATTTACGCCAATTAAGATATGAGAATTTTATCAAAAACATTTTGTTCACTGATGAATCGAGATTTACAAACCTTGGGTTATTTAATCGAAACAACACTCGATATTGGGCAATTGATAATCCTCACATTATGAGACAGGGGCGGTTTCAAGAGCGGTTTGGCTTCAATGTTTGGTTAGGCGTACTGGGCGACCATATCATAGGTCCAATAATTTTTAACGAAACTCTAACTGGACAAAGATATCTAGAATTTCTCCAAAGTATAATAGTTCCACAGATTAATCAAATTCCTAATACGAATATTGACGAGGTTTACTTCCAACAAGACGGGGCTGGACCACACAATGCTATTATCGTTAGGGATTACTTAAATCAATTATTTCCAGATCATTGGATTGGGACCCATGGTCCAGTCCAATAGCTTGTAAGGTCGCTTGACTTAACCCCACTCAATTTTTTCATTTGGGCGTATTTGAAAAATAGAGTCTACATGACTGCTCCAACCACAAGGCAAGATCTGGAAGAAAGAGTTCGACACGAAATTGCACAAATAACACCTCAACAATTACAGAATGTTAGACGTGCAACGATAAGTCGCGCTACTCTGTGTATTAATCATAACGGCGAACAGTTTGAACAATTTTTATAATGGTTTATTATAATTTAGGTTTTAAATAGTTTTGTTATTCTTGGTAATTTATTCATGGTTGTAACGTTATACCTATTAAAATTATTTCTTGTTTAATTTGTGTTTACTTTTTAAAATACTATTATTACGAAGGATATCGTTAAGAAATGATTAATGGCGAAAAAATTATAGTTCATAAATCATTATTTCTGATTAATAAAAGAAATAGCACAGTTCCATTAAAAAAAATTCCATAGGACCCCTACGGAAATGAAAATGAAATTCCGTTTTTTTGAAAAAAAACTAAAAATATGGTACCTACCAGTAATTCAAACAACTATCTTCGGCTTTACAGACAATTCTACAATCTTACTAATAATTTCCATAGCCTACTTAGTAATTTTCTTACATCGCATTCATCTGACGCGGCCATTTTGAAAAAATTAAAAAATTGTTCGTATCTCACTTATTTTTTGGAATTTTTTTCATCTGAGAAAACTGTTGCACTAAGAAATGTATGCTTAATGAGAAACCGTCAAAAAAATGTAGTCATTCCATTTAAGAAAAAAAAAGTTGATGTCACTTCCAGTTCAACCGGAAGTGATATTTTCATTCCTGTCAGTCTAAAAGTAGCCTATTATTGTCTAATTTATTTGTACCAAAAACCAAATTTTTAAATACAAAAACAACCAAAATATTGGGGGCGTACATTGACTCGTGGCCACCCGGTATGAGTAGGTACAAAACTACCCGAATATTTCTATAGAATTAAATTCCGAACTCCTCTAAGGCGCCCCAGTTGGCCGCCCGCGTGCCTAGTTTTCAGTCATTTTACAGTGATTGTTTAAATAAATTTACAATACGATCATTTCTACGAAAGTTATTAAAACTGTGCTGATACGCACGGAGAAAGAAAATTTTGACATTGGCGCGTTGGCCGGCAACCCCATTACTTCGATTCTTATTTTCCGGGGAAACGGTTATATATACGAAATTGCGTGTACATTTTTTTAAATCGAATTTTGTGCTCACTAATTTTCATCTCTATGATGGTTTTGTATTTTTTGTATTTCAAGTTGTTTAGAGAAAAAATGTTTTTAAAGTTCGATGCCATTTTGTTTTATACCCCGCCTACAGTGGTCTTGAAAAATGTTTAAAGTATTTTTCTACTAATGAAAACCTACCAAGCAATCAAAAGTTATAAAGATTATTTAATGCCAGCGCAAATCCCCCAGAGGACTGGTCTAGTGATGTCCAAGGAACTGAAAGGGTTTTATGGTAAAATGTGTCGCATGTCTAAGTATTTGTTGACTTATCTCAGTAGGTTCGTTGAAGTCATTAATAGTTTTTGTGTAGAGTACAGGGTGTTCCAAAATTCCTAACCGTTTATTCATAGGCTAATTCTATGTGCAAGAAAAATAGGAAAAGTTCCCATAAACATGCATCCGAAGGGAGCTACGGTCCTCCCCGAGGGTCATGCCTAAATATGTGTATTTACTGACCATTTTAGTCGTTAATCGTTTTTGAAGTCATCACACTACGCAAGCGTCATTATTAGTAGCACAACAGCTAGATCAGGCTTTGAGCATGTGTTCATGATTTTATTGCTGTAAAACACGGTACAGTCATTGACGTCATGTGTTAATTGGTGAAATATTTTCCGGAAAGACCATTTGTGTTTATAAACGTTAGCAATAAGTTTTCTTCTCGAGCTTGTTGCTAATAGTCAATGTAACTCGCGCAAATTGTAGTGACATATATTATATACCCTGTTAGCTATACTAACTGAAAGAATTTTATGGTAAAATGTGTCGCATGTCCAAGTATTTGTTGACTTATCTTAGTAGGTTCGTTGAAGTCGTTAATAGTTTTCGTGTAGAGTACAGGGTGTTCCAAAATTCTTAACCGTTTATTCATAGGCTAATTCTATGTGCAAGAATAATAGGAAAAGTTCCCATAAACATGCATCCGAAGGGAGCTACGGTCCTCTCCGAGGGTCATGCCTAAATATGTGTATTTACTGACCATTTTAGTCGTTAATCGTTTTTGAGGTCATCACACTACGCAAGCGTCATTATTAGTAGCACAACAGCTAGATCAGGCTTTGAGAGCATGTGTTCATGATTTTATTGCTGTAAAACACGGTACAGTCATTGACATGTGTTAATTGGTGAAATATTTTCCGGAAACACCATTTGTGTTTATAAACGTTAGCAATAAGTTTTCTTCTCGAGCTTGTTGCTAATAGTCAATGTATCTCGCGCAAATTGTAGTGACATATATTATATACCCTGTTAGCTATACTAACTGAAAGAATTTTATGGTAAAATGTGTCGCATGTCCAAGTATTTGTTGACTTATCTTAGTAGGTTCGTTGAAGTCGTTAATAGTTTTCGTGTAGAGTACAGGGTGTTCCAAAATTCTTAACCGTTTATTCATAGGCTAATTCTATGTGCAAGAATAATAGGAAAAGTTCCCATGAACATGCATCCGAAGGGAGCTACGGTCCTCTCCGAGGGTCATGCATAAATATGTGTATTTATTGACCATTTTAGTCATTAATCGTTTTTGAGGTCATCACACTACGCAAGCGTCATTATTAGTAGCACAACAGCTAGATCAGGCTTTGAGAGCATGTGTTCATGATTTTATTGCTGTAAAACACGGTACAGTCATTGACGTCATGTGTTAATTGGTGAAATATTTTCCGGAAACCATTTGTGTTTATATACGTTAGCAATAAGTTTTCTTCTCGAGCTTGTTGCTAATAGTCAATGTAACTCGCGCAAATTGTAGTGACATATATTATATACCCTGTTAGCTATACTACCTATACATAATACATGATAGCATGCCTACACATCTACAGGCGGAACATTAGTCGATACACGTTTTTTACTCGCCATGTGATTGACCGAAGCTTATGCGAGAATTCTTTGCATTAGACTTTTCGACAACGCAAAAGGTCAAGTTGTAGAATACCTTACATGTACTTCTGAAGGATCGTTACTGTGTTAGCTGTACCAGATATGAATTCATTACTCTATTCCCTGTCAAAGTAATGACAGAAAGCAGTTCTTGCCAAAAATTATAAAACACCCTTAACTTCGTAGCGAAGGCCTAATGAGACATTTATATGGGAGGTTCTAATTACCACTGATGCTCTCTATCTCCTATTAAGCTATACCCATCTCATGTTCATGATGCAACATTTTGAAGGTACTTTCTTCCTATTTTGGTGCATAAATTCACTTCCTAAACAAACTGGAACTTCGAGACATCCACAAGTTTAATGTTTATTTATCCACTGATATTCAATTTATAAAATTAAATTAATGTATTTTTTCCAGTCGAGGTTTTTGTACTCTGGACCGGATAATAAAACTAAATGGTACATCCCTGTAAGTTACACGGAATCAGCTCATCTACTAAAGTTCCAGTCAACCACTCCAGATTTCTGGGTTACACCTGATTCAGATTTCCATACCCATATCCCATCAGGACGCGGCTGGTTAATACTAAATAATCAACAGATAGGTACGTACTAATAAAATGTTCAAATAATCTGCTTGATATGTGTTATGCAGTACAGTAGTTACCGGACTTGTATTATTAATTTAAGCGACTATAATAATTACTGACGTAATTAGGTTTTACGTCTGCGTTGATACAATCGAAGAGGTAAAGAACATGTATAATAAACCATATATTGTTTCGAAGACAATATTCCCACGTAGGACGCACAATCTATTTTTCAATTAAATTATGTTTGGAAAATGGAGAGAGTAATAAATCTATCAGACAAGCACTAGCTATAAACGTACCACTGTTTCTCTTTACATCTGTGCATAAATGTTTCTATTTTCTAGCCAGCATCCAATTAACCTGTATACCTGTATACCTGTACCTGTACCTATACCTGTATACATAGAATTCTTCGTTTAGTTTATATAATTTATTATACTTTCTTTATAAATTAAACAAATATATCCATGATAGTAATAATATGATATGATATGATATGATATATGATATGATACGATACGATACGATACGATACGATACGATACGATATGAAATGAGATGTATGGAATAAATTCATTATATCATAGTCATATGGTTTTTGAAAATATCCAGAGATAGGTCGATTTTTATATTTAAATGTGCATTTCTTGATATATAAACCAATTTGTTAAATCACTCGCATTGTTGTGGTGACGGCATCGACATTTTTTAAAAATAGGAACATAGCCTGACCTGAAAGGTTTTTCTTTCAACCCAAATAAGTGATTTCGAAGGCTAAGATCCGAATTAGAAACGACCTTCACCCATCTGTTTAGTGGATGAAAAGTATTTTGTATCAAATTTAGTATGTTAAAAAATATATCGCGAGTAGGTTGGCTAAAAATTCCTGGCCAGGCTATGATTAATTAAAAATTGAAAAATGACTTTTTATTTAACATTGCACACATGCGTTTAAGCATGAAGCCTATAGAATATGCAAACGTTGGGTTGTCTATTCTTTTACTGGTGTAACCACTGGGTTGGCAGGTATAAGCAGGTATGTTGATAGTAGCTATTTTCACCCATTTTTTTAATAAATAAATCTTATATCAAAACAAACGCTATTTCATTGCGAACACGATGATATACGGTTGTCAGCAAAAAGTCTGGTTTGAATGATGGTTGTCGAATTTTAAAAAGTGAAATTTTAATGAGAATGGAAACTTGCGACAAAGAGGTCCGAGCTAAGTATCCTGTGCGATAGAAGAGGACGCAGCATGCCGCGCGCGGCGCGACCGCCGGGTGAAAGAGAGTGCGTATTCTATTTGTTCATGCAAGAGAAGGAGAGCGATACACTAGTAAATACTGAGCAATATCAGTATTTACTGGTGTATCGCTCTCCTTCTCTCTTGTATGAACAAATAGCATGCGCACTCTCTTTCACCCGGCGGTCTCTCCGCGCGCGGAGGCAATGGTGCATCCTATTCTATCGCACGGGATACTTAGCTCGGACGTCTTTGTCTCAAGTTTCCATTCGCATTAAAATTTCACTTTTTAAAATCTGACAACCTTCATTCAAACCAGACTTTTTGCAGACAACCTTATATCATCTTGTTCGCAATGAAATAGCGCTTATTTTGATAGAAGATTTATTTATTAAACAAATGGGTGAAAGAAACTAGTATCAACATACCTGCTTATACCTGCCAACCCAGTAGTTACACCAGAACAAAAATAGACAACCCAACGTTTGCATATTCTATAGGCTTCATACTTTCGTTTAGTATTAAATTTATTCGTTAAACTCATGAGTGCAATGTTAAACAAAAAGTCGTTTTTCAATTTTTAATTAATCATAGCCTGGCCAGGAATTTTTTAGCCAACCCACTCGCAATATATTTTTTAACGTACTGAATTTGATAAAAAATACTTTTCATCCATTAGACAGATAGGTGAAGGTTGTTTCTAATTCGGATCCTCTACTATAAAGCGTTTGATAGATTTGATTGCCAGTTGTTACTTAATAAATTAGAAAAAATCAACTCCTCATATTATCTGCACCTTTTGTTTAAATATTATTTAATAAATAGGAGTCAGTACGTTGCACTAAATCGGTTCAAATCGATCGAATTTGCTGCCACATCTGGAGTTCCTCAGGGATCTATTCTGGGGTCCTTCTTTTTTAACATATTTATTAACGACATAGTGAACGAAATTGATTTGCCTCACCTTTTATATGCCGACGATGTAAAAATTTTCACAGTAATTGATGTAACCGATGGCTGCTTTCCACTTCAACATTGCCTTGGCAAAATAAACACCTGGTGCATAGTAAATAAATTATTCATGAATCCTAGTAAATATAACGCAATGTCCTTTTCTTTAAAAATGTCACCTAGTATTTTTGACTTCAGGTTAGATAATGTCATACTTCAAAGACCTAAAATATTTCGCGACCTCAGCATAAGTTTTGATAGTAAATTATCCTTCACTAATCATATCGATACCACTGTCTCTGAAGCCTCCAAAGTCCTTGGATTCATCGTTCGTACTAGTCGAGAGTTCACTAATATTGATACTCTGAGAATTTTTCATTAATCCTTCGTCAGATCGAAACTTGCGTATGCATCGCTAATTTGGTTATATTATTAATTACATTTGGTTATATTATTTAAATATTTTCCATGTTATTACATATCTATTTTTTGTTTATTTCACTTTCTTTCTATTTGGTTGTATATCTTGTATTTTGCTTAAATACTGCTTTGTAAACTTTTATTCCCGTTCTGTAATTGGGTATCTACCTGCTGAACAGTGTATGAAATAAATAAATATGTATCGATCCTAAGGTGTTAACGATATTGTTATTATAGAGATTTCATAATAAAATACTAGTAAAAATAATATTAATAAACAGTATATAACTGATAACCGAAAACAAATATTGTTACTGCCCATCAAGAAATGCGTGGAGATATGTGTATTTCTTGCCAGGAAAGGAGAGAGAGGTACTGCCAGTGAAGGAAAGAACATTAATAGCATAAACCTCTTCAAATTCTAACAAAAAACCAAAATTAAATTTCTATAGTAACAAGAAAGAATAAATATTTCTTCTAACTAAACTTAATTCTAAATTCTCAATGTCATAAATTAGTGAAAATAAATAAATAAAGTATTCCATAAGAAAAGTAATATAATAAAAAATTTGAATACTAACGAAACAAATTAATGGTGTAACGAGGTAAATTTTCCGTTGCCAAAAATGCAGTTTACATTAATAATATACTTCGTTATTTGCTCCGCTTACATTCGAATCATAGGTATTGTAAATTAATATTATAGATTTCTCCTAATTTAGCTAGCTGAAACCGCGAAACAGATTTCTACTTTAAATAGGTTATTTGATAAACCTGGCAGTGAGAGGGCCGTCCATAATATTAACATTAATTACAAGATTTGATACGGAGGGCGTTGGTAAGACACCTGCGTAAATTAGTTTCATGAGAGCACATTTTGAAATCACTTCTGTCCGATCCGTCAAACAGCCCAGTCGGGTATTATTCCGTATATCCAGCACATGTAAGTACACCGTTTTATCACCGCCGCTGGTTTCTTGTCGACCTTTTTATATTAACACCGATAAGAATAATTCACTGAAATGTGTGTTTTAAAGCAATAATTTGAAACCGATTCCGTTTAAATGTATCAGAATATAATTATTATTTCCCGACTTTGCCGAAATTAAATAAATTTATTAAATTATTACAATATAGTAAGAGAGTCCGAGTTAGGACATGTCAACTTCTCCGATTTTATACAAATAGCCATGTTCGCAAGAATTTCCAAATGGGAAAAAGAACATGGATGATATTTCGGGAGAAAACTGTGTACCGTTTACCGTTTATATTATTTTAATCCAGACCATTTGTGATGGTACTGCGATAAAATAATATGTTGTTCTACCAAATGGGTAGAAGTTTTAATTACCGTATATTTTATTTTAGCTAGGTCGTAGCAAAATAAAATCTGTATTTGCAAAAATTATTTTTGTGAAATTTATTGTAGTGTTATTGTTAGTTTACCGTTCATTTTGTTCCCATTATTTCGTATTGATACGAAATGGAACAAAATTCCTTACTTTGAAATAATTTATAGAAATTTATTATAGTCCGGGAATTGAAAATAAAATCTAGGCTACCGTAAATAAATTAACTAACATTATATTCTGATACATACACATTTTCCGCATAAAATCCGACATGATACCACGTGGCCGAACCGAAATGCATTTAATGAAGGCACCCAGCTGTGGGGTTTGAGGCGCTTGGCAAACACCGCATCCAGTGTTGATGTAATTTCAACATTTCCGAACCGAACCGAAATACCACCGTTCTGATTATTGCTGTCTGTCCGTGTAGGCAGAATAATCTCCGCCGTAAGCTGATACCAAATCCGATAACCGTTTTATTTTCCGAACCGAGTGTAACCAAGGTTACACACCGCTCCGAATCCGATAACCGTTTTATTTTCCGATCCGAGTGTGACTTAAGTTACACACCGCACCGAATCCGAAAACCGTTTTATTTATTTGGTATCAGTCTTATTTAGTTTTGCCAAGTTCTTCACACTTACACTCTGACCGTTCATTTAGGCATGCTGTAGATAACCGCTTGCTTTTGCTTGGTACTTGCATACTGCCTGCTTTTATTACTTACTGTGGTGTTGTTTCTTACCGCTTACCGTTTTTTTTTCCGCTTACTGTTTTTCTACCGATCTTATTTTTTTCTTTACTGCTTTCACCGTTTGCTTGCTTACCACCGCTTGCTTCCGTATTAATGAGTAACTAGTAGCTAACTAGCTTCTCACCGCCTGGTTACCCGTACGTCACAAAATGGCGCCCTACCTAATTCAAATTAAATTAAAATGACATATCTTAAGTTTTTGTTATTGTATTTATCAGAAACTCCGTATTTTGGTACCTAACCGTTTTTTATTGTTTCGTAAAATTTCATTGTATGTTAATAAACTTTGTTATTTACCGACATCCGCCTTTTACTGTTGAATGTGAGTGAAAGTCTAATCTGCCGTCCAGACCCCTGGACATACCGTGTCTCCACTGTAGCTATCCCAGCCCTACTGCAACAGGCTGCGTTTAGGAGGCTAATGTGGGACCTTTGCCCCACGTAAAAATTGCAAAGGTGGCGCTCGAGATTACCGAATTTAACCGAAATATAGCTCAGCGCCAAAGTGACGCTTCCACTTGCCTATGCGGCTAGGCAACTGGAAGAAAGCACGTCACAATGGAAAGTTCTTACCAAATAACAATACGAATTATTTTGCAATGAAACAAAAACTTTTACAAAACATCACTTTTCACTAAACTACTTTTATTTTCACTAACATTATACTAACCACTAAATAACAGTTTTCACTAAACAACATTTATTTCACTGAACTCTTTTCACTAAACATTACTTTTCACTAAACTGCTTTTATTTTCACTAACATTATACTAATCATTAAATAACAGTTTTCACTAAACATTTTCCACTACACAGCACTTTCCACTAAACAATTATTCGTTATCTGTCACTCATTACAGAGCTCACTAGTGCTAACACACTTCTCGTATATCAAATTACATCTTTGTTTCTAATCCGCATCTTCGCTGTAAGACTCGATGGTGTCACTGTCGTCTTCGGTGTTAATAATTAATGGATTAATTATGCCATCTACAATTTTCTCAGGTGGCCACCAAAGTAAAATTTCTGTTTCTACTTTTGCAATAGTTGCTGCCCATACTTTCGGAGTTATGGTAACAAGAGCTTTTTCCACATATTTAAAACGCGCTGTTCTGAATAGTCGTCACGTCCTATGTGTCGGTCGTAAAAATTTTTTCAAATTCCCTATTTCACTTCAATCGGATCGGATTAAACTGACAATGATATGGATTCAAAAGAAGAACCAAATGACCCTGTTCAAGTATCACAGCATCAATTTCATACATCTTTTCTTCTCGATTCGATCTTGCTAGTTGTAACAGTTCCGACTTAAGGGCCGTCGGTATGTATTTAATTCTTCGTCAATCTAGCCGCTTCTTAATGTCGTCTTTTAGCCAACTATTAGTGGGCTGAGGATTTGAAACCAACGAGTAGTAGTGGGCATTATCAATTACAATTATGCAGGGTTTTATCAGATTTATTATTAATTGCGTTTTTAACCACTTTTTATAATTCTCATAACTCATTATCGTAATAATCTGTTGACTTACTGGTAGACGGAAACACAAGCTCTGCACCATCTACAAACCTATCTTTATTTCCAGCATGAAGAATAACATATCTTTGTCCTTCTACGTCACATTTTTACTGTTTTGAAACTGTCATCTTGCCAAGACATTTTGTTGCCCCCACGAGAAAATATCCAGGTCTCATCCGTATAGGTAAACATAAAATTTGAATTACCCATGTACTTGACGTAATCCTTTAGGAACTTTATCCGAAGATGTTTCACTTGACTTCTTTCGCATAGCGCTCTTCTATTGTTGCTGTTCTTAAAGAAAAAGCTAATGTCTTTCAAAACACGAGACAAACTTGCCCGGCTGTACAATGTATCTAGTGTAATATGTTGCTTATTTGCAAACATAATATAAATAACATTTTGCATCTTCTGACCCTCACTTAAGTTCTTTGTTTTAATACATGTTTGTATTTTTCTTTCCCCAGTGGAGGCACGTTTAGATTTAGCATTGGAGGACTGTTCCACTTAATTTTTGTCGTTGATCACAGCGGAGTAATTAACTGTGCTCCTACTTGCCAATGCTCTTTCTGCTATTGACTTTATATTTTCAACGCTTCACTAACTCACTCACAAACTTTTAACACAGACACTAACCCCACCATTTTCTGTTTCTTTTATAAAATAATTGTGTAAATTGATAATAAGTTCATCGGTATTTAGAGCTCTTCGGGGCATGTTGATAACATTATAACTGTTACCACACTACAATTATTTTACAAAACAACCAGACCATCCCCGTCACGTATGTTGCGTACAATTGCTTGGAGAATAAATGGCCTTGATATTATTGAGTGAACTGCTCCGAAAAATTGGACACCTGCACGTTTGATTCGAAACGCTGCAAAGACCGTTAAGAGTTATGAAGAAAATGGACGTAAACAATTTTAGAGAAAATTACATTTTGTATAAAGAAGTCAGTGGTACCATGTGTCTATCTTCAACACCTTTGACGAGAAGATGGTTGAAAGTCGCGCACTGGACAACTGTAAATTTTGTATTCAACTTTCAATCATTCTCACACCTAAAGTATTGAAGAAAGATATTGTCTGTAATTGTTTATTTGTGGCATATTCAGATTTTCTTACTTTTTATTGGGTATTTTGCCACTGAAAAATATTTAAAAATTTTAATGAAAAAACCTCTGCGCCAAACGGATCAGACAGAGGTTGGTTCTTGAGTACTTGACTGTTTTAAAAAGTCTCACACCTAAAAATATATAAACTAGAACAATGTTATAAACTAAAAACTGAAAATCAAAGCTATAGGTAGTTAACGTTTCGGAAAAGAATCTACTTTCGTTCTCAAAACTTTTTTGGCCGTCAACCATGGCAGTTCTTTGTTTATGTATTTCCATAGTCACGTGAGACATTAAATTATATTTATCTTATTTTTACTTACTTCGTCTCTAAGGATGGGCAACCAACTAGTACAAAAATCTATTGAATAATTAGAAACGCACCTATCCTCGTTTAATAAAATAATCGCGGATTCTTTAAGTTTTCTTTTAGATTTTGGAAAAAGAGAGCAACGGAACTAAAAGAAAACTTAAAGAATCCGCGATTATTTTATTAAACGAGGATAGATGCGTTTCTAATTATTCAATAGATTTTTGTACTAGTTGGTTGCCCATCCTTAGAGACGAAGTAAGTAAAAATAAGATAAATATAATTTAATGTCTCACGTGACTATGGAAATACATAAACAAAGAACTGTCATGGTTGACGGCCAAAAAAGTTTTGAGAACGGAAGTAGATTCTCTTCCGAAACGTTAACTACCTATAGCTTTGATTTTCAGTTTTTAGTTTATAACATTGTTCTAGTTTATATATTTTTAGGTGTGAGACTTTTTGAAACAGTCAAGTACTCAAGAACCAACCTCTGTCTGATCCGTTTGGCGCAGAGGTTTTTCATTAAAATTTTTAAATATTTTTCAGTGGCAAAATACCCAATAAAAAGTAAGAAAATATTGAAGAAAGACATATGCCATCCCTGACTTTTTTATACAAAGTTTAATTCTCCACAAAATAGGCTATGTTCGTTTTTTTTCATAACTCTAACGGTATTGGTAGTATTTCGAGTCAAAATTTCCTGCGTCCAATTTTACTCATGTTATTTTTTTGCACAGTAGCCGGCAATATAGATAATAATACTAATGGTGTACTATTTTGTTTGCAAGCAAGTGTACATGCCTGTTGCTTAATAATATTTAACTAATAAAAAGTATTCAATACGACTTCAGCCAATCCTATTTAATCAGCGAGAGAATTTACTTATGTGCCTCCAGTTATCTGTAGCCTTGGTGGAAAAGCAAAATTTTAATATTTTAAGTTCTTGTCAATCAGACGAACGTCACGTCTTTATTAGATTGTGCGCTTCTCTATTTTACAACTTAGAATGCTATAAGTTTGGTACGGTCTATAATGGAACATTCATAAAAAATACACTGCTGGTTCTAAACCTAACGTAACTTCAAGGGCTATCCATACAAGAACAGAATGGAGTTGTAGTATGTGTGTGTATATAATGTCCATTAAAACCATATTAGATCCACACAAGCACATTTCATCTCATTAAGATAACTTCTTTCTCACAAATGAGTTTTCTCGCTGATTTAGGTAGCCTAAATATTATGTGCCTAAGCGTATTTTTCCAAGAAGGAATTTTAACTGCGACGTATAAAGAAATATATATCACATACATATTTTTTTGTATTTTATTAAATATTAAGAATGCCGAAAAGAAAATGCAGGAATCATCCAGATACATTCTGCTATATTTGTAACAAATATAACAATCAAATATAAAGGTCTGAGATAACTGAATTCATTAAGAAATGTTACCGCGAGTATTACGGCAGCGAATTATCTCATCAGGTTAAGCCATGGGCTCCCCACAAGGTTTGAATCTAAGATTGTGGAATAATGGTACGATCAAGTGTATGCCTTATAGTGTACCCATGTTATGGCAAGACCTTCCTGACCATGACTTTCTGTGCTTCTGTGGCCATAGCAGCAAGAACAGAAAGCATATAAAATATCCTGTTGTGTCGTTTGTTATAAATGCTGTTCCTGTATCTCCAAGTGTTATACATCTAGCTCCATCAAACTGTGACAAAGACAAAGATGAGATTGAAGTATCCTTAGGTATTCAGTTATGATCTTGTCGCTGAGGAAGAGAATCAAGTTTTTATGTCTAACTTATCAAAAACATCTCCATTATTGGTAAATCAGAGTAGACTGAATCATTTGTCAAGGGATCTAAATTAACCTGAAGAACCTGAGCTTCTAGGATTAAGATTAAAACAATGGAACTTACTGGCACCAAATACAACTTTTAGTTGGTACCGTAATCGTAAAAAAGAATATCTCGAATATTTTACGAAAATGGCACTACAGTATTCAGCGACAATATTCCTGGCTCAATAGAAAAGTTTGGTGCAGCATACGTTCCTACAGACTGTAAATGTTTTGTACACTCATCGAAGACGAGCATAAAAGGCGTGCTTCTACATAACGGCAATAAATATGCATTAATACCTATATTCCACTCTGTAAAGCGTAATGAAACGTATTCCGATATGAAGCTTGTGTTCCATTATACCACCGGTATCACACTTGGTCAGGTATACAAAATATCCTCGTATTCTTTGCGAATGGAGTAGAAGAGAAAGAGCAGAACACTGGCCTACTAAAACTTAGCCAAAACGAAAATCCGTAAAAAAGGGTATTTCGAATTTTCTAGAAGATAAATTGATCGAAGGGAAACATAATTTATTACCTCCATTCCATATCAAGCTTGGACTAATGAGACAATATGTAAAGGCATTCAATAAATATAGAAAATATTTGAGTATCGACAGTTATTAGCATTTCTTAAATTAAGCGATGCAAAAGTTAAGGAAGGAATCTTTGTAGGTCCGTAGATACGATCTTAGATGAACGATTCTAACTTTGAAGAGGCTATAATTGAAGTTGAAAGAAAGGCGTGGCAAAGTTTTAAAAGAGTGGTTAAGGGTTTTTTAGGTAACAAAAACGACGAAAATTTTAAGCTTCCTGTCAAGATAATGTTATCAAGCAGTGGGCTGCAACATGAGCCTAAAAGTTCATTGTCAAGTTCCGCATCTTGATAATTTTCCTGAAAATCTTGGTGGTGTCAGCGATGAGCAAGGAGAGCATATTCATCAAAATCTCAAAAAAATTGGGAGAAAATATCAAGGAAGATGGATCGCTTCAATGCTTGCGATTATTGTTGAAATCTAAAGATGGACGAGCCAAATAGTGGATATCGTAGGGAATCAGGGACATGTAAGTTTGACAGCAAACATATAAGCAAAGAAAATTAAATTAGTTATTTTAAATTAAAAAATCAATCAAAATATTAAATAAGAAATTATTTAAATTACAAAAATTAGAAATGGAACAAACAAAAAAAAACGAAATAAAAAAGAAATGAACAAGACGAAAAAGAAAAAAGAACAAGAAAGTTGAGCTACGTAACTCCTACGTCCACGCAGTTAGCTCTGGGTGATGGTAAAGGGGATTATATTAAACAAACTTACTTGAATTCCTTTCTACTCGTTTAGGGCTAGACCAGTTAGATTATGATAGGTAAAGCGCTTGAACTGTATTACATTCTGCTCGTTTATAGCTAGCCCCATTAGATATTGTCTGTAATTGTTTATTTGTGGCATATTCAGATTTTCTTACTTTTTGTTGGGTATTTTGCCACTGAAAAATATTTAAAAATTTTAATGAAAAAACCTCTGCGCCAAACGGATCAGACAGAGGTTGGTTCTTGAGTACTTGACTGTTTCAAAAAGTCTCACACCTAAAAATATATAAACTAGAACAATGTAATGAACTAAAAACTGAAAATCAAAGCTATAGGTAGTTAACGTTTCGGAAGAGAATCTACTTCCGTTCTCAAAACTTTTTTGGCCGTCAACCATGACAGTTCTTTGTTTATGTATTTCCATAGTCACGTGAGACATTAAATTATATTTATCTTATTTTCACTTACTTCGTCTCTAAGGATGGGCAACCAACTAGTACAAAAATCTATTAAATAATTAGAAACGCATCTATCTTCGTTTAATAAAATGATCGCGGATTCTTTAAGTTTTCTTTTAGTTCCGTTGCTCTCTTTTTCCAAAATCTTCGCCGAGTCCCATTTAATTCTATGATTATTATCCCACGCGTGTTCACAAATTTTGGATTTTTCAAATTCTCCCCTTCTAGCGTAATTTCTATGTTCACCAAGCCTTACGTTGAAAGGTCTAGATGATTCACCTACGTAATGTTTTCCGCACTCACACGGAACACTATAAATACAATTTTTTGAACTTTGAACAATATTTGGAGGTTTGGTTCTTGATAAAACCGATCTTAGCGTGGAGCCCGTTTGAAAAACCGTTCGTACGGAAAACCTGTTCCCAATTTTTCGTAATTTATCCGATAAACCATGTATATATGGAATTACTGCCATTGACCTAAATACCTCAGGTTGTGATAGTATATTCTCTCTACTACCAATGTTCAATAACTGACTATCAACAAAAGTCTCAGGATATTGATTATTTAATAAGACAGTTTTTATAAATTGTTTTTCGTTCCTGAATATTACATCATTTGAAGAAATAATTTTGGCCCTGCCGTACAAACACTTAACAACACCTTTCTTAACACTAATATGTTGATTTGAATTGAAATTTAAGTATCTGTTTGTGTGTGTTTGTTTTCTATACACACTGGTTTGGTATGTGTTATCTAATTTTTTAATTAAAATATCTAAGAAAGGTAATTCATTATTATTCTCTATTTCTATTGTAAATTTAATTGAAGGTTCTTTTTCGTTAATCTGATTCAAAAAATTACTTAAACATTTTTTACTATAAGGCCATATAGCAAAAATGTCATCTACATATCTCCACCATACAATGGGTTTATAAGCTAGATTATTAATATTACTTTCCTCGAAATTTTCCATGAAAATGTTACTTAATATTGGAGATAATGAAGAACCCATGGCCATCCCAAAGTCTTGTTGATAGAAGTCATTATTTAATTGAAAGTATGTTGTTTTAATGCAAAGTGTAAGTAATTCCATTATAGTTTCAATGCTTAACTTAGTTCTATTCGCCAAATTCCCATCTTGCTGCAATTTGTTTTTAATTATTATTAATGTTTTATCTACAGGAACATTTGTAAATAGGCTTACTACATCAAAACTGACCATTAGATGATTATTGTTAAAATGATTTTCTGACAGCTTTTCCAAAAAATGTTTGCTATTTTTAATATAAGACTCGGAGGAACCTGATATAGGATTTAGGATTTTTAATAAATATTTTGAGAGTTTACTACATGGAGAATTAATTGAACTCACAATTGGTCTTAAGGGGATGTCAGGTTTATGAATTTTTGGCAAACCATAGAAATGAGGAGGCTTGCTGTGATGTGGAGTTAACATCTTTCGTTCAATATCTGTAAATTCGTTTTTGTGTTTAAATAAGATTCTATATATTTTGTTTTCTAAAGAATTTGTAGGATCTTTATTTAATTTGGAATAATTTCCATCATTTATCAAGTTCGTAATTTTTGTATAATATATAGCTGTATCTAAGATTACCGTGGCATTGCCTTTATCAGCTGGTAAAATTTTAATGCTATGGAAATACATAAACAAAGAACTGTCATGGTTGACGGCCAAAAAAGTTTTGAGAACGGAAGTAGATTCTCTTCCGAAACGTTAACTACCTATAGCTTTGATTTTCAGTTTTTAGTTCATAACATTGTTCTAGTTTATATATTTTTAGGTGTGAGACTTTTTGAAACAGTCAAGTACTCAAGAACCAACCTCTGTCTGATCCGTTTGGCGCAGAGGTTTTTTCATTAAAATTTTTAAATATTTTTCAGTGGCAAAATACCTAACAAAAAGTAAGAAAATAGCCCCATTAGGTTATGTAAGGTTTCGAGTTCCTTGTTTATGACTTTCTGCTCGTTTATGGCTAGACTTGTTAGGTTATATTAAGTTTGGAGCATATACTCTAATTCCTTTCTGTTCATTTATGATTCCACTTATTAGGCTTAGAGCTTGTGGTGTTTGCCTTTCCTCTTGCTTATGAATGTTCCACTAGCTGTAGGTACGGTTAGTACTTCTTAAGTGTATCTTTTTAAAGTCTTAACTGCTAAACTTACACAGAGGTTATGTTTTCTTTATATCGTGATCTGATAAAATAAAGTGGACAACTGCTTCGTGTTTAGCACGAAGAAATACATCTAAAATAATTCCTTATATTCGTAACGGTAACGGCATTGTGTTCAGCATACAAAATCCTATGGAATTAGCTATTTAGGTGCGATTTACTTGTATATTTATATACTCACAACAAAAATTCTAGTATTTTTTGCTAAACTCAAGAAATAAATTTATGTTTGCCCTATCTATAGTTATGTTTTTTCTATTGTTATTATTGGCTTTTGAAGATTTTGGATAGCTCAGTAAGATCGTCAGGTCAGTTTTACTCAGTCTCTTATCGTTGTTCAGTTATCGAATATAGGCACAAATGGCCTTCTTAGCACCTTTAGGTTAGATTTTCTCAAAATTGTGCCGTGATGGCGCAAAACCGCCAAGGGCCATATCGTTTTCAGTACGTCAAAAACCTTCGCAATCGCCTATTTCAGTAAAAAAGTGTTCTTTGCAGGTCTGTGATTATCTACCTGACTATATACTAATATTAATAAAATAAAATTTACAGGGTGAGCAAAAATTTATTTTGTTATAATGTTATAACGATAACCCTTAAAATAAATGTTCCTAATATAAAGACGACCCAATATAAATTAGAAATATTAAATGCATATTGGTGTAATAGTAAATGTGGTGGAAACAAGCATAAATGGCTTGATAAGGTTTTTGCTATGTAGCAAACAAAAAAAGAAAATAATGTATATTGTTATTTTTGTGGCTTAAGGTGACATTTGTATGAAATAAAATTATTTGACTATATTATCTAGTAAAATTATGCTGATAAAGGGAGAAAGAGAGTTGATTCTCATTATGATTGGATATTGAGATAAGATGTGAACGCAAGAACAAGTGTGTGATTTTATTAACAAGCAACCAAATACATAACCAATTTGTCAGACCTTCGTGAGCAAAATAGAAAAAAGAGACTGGTATTATTATAGATCTTCCTAAAATGAAGATAAGAAACTCAACGTTTTACTTACATTTTAGGAGACCCCCCACACAAGCTCAAGGCTATAATCGGTACCAATATTGAGGAAAGAAAAGTGGCATCCGTACAGAGTACAAACTTTACATTTATTGGAATTTATGTAATGTAATCGTCTTTCACTAGTGCAGTATTTTCCTTATACAGGCCAATAATAAAAACCAAATATTTGGGAGTTTCCATTTCCAATAATATAGTTTATTCCATTAACTAATACAGTATTAGAATTCAAATATGTCAAAAATTGTAAATAGACATTGACTTTGATTTGTTGAGAATTCATAATGCAATCAAGTGGATTCCAATAAATTTATTTTCATATTTATATGCAGAGTGAGTAAGGAGAAAAGTATCAAATTCCGGGAATGTATACTACACATAAATGTATTAGTAAAATCGCAAAAGTTGTAATCCGAATATTATTTATTTTAGAATGATGGCGTTTTAAACGTGTGATAACAAAAACATTTCATATCACTCTTTATATGTTTAATCAAGTAGATTAGCACTTTCGAATTGTCAAAAATTAACTTGTCATTTTATACATAAGAGATGAATAATTCCACACGTCTAATCGCATGTTGGATATGAAAATATGGTGGTCATCTATGTATATTGCAATAGGAATGCACGTCCTGCGGTTGAAGGATATGGACAATGATTTTCTGATCATAGGGTTAGGAGTTACGTTTTTGTCAGGGTCTGCAACACATTTTGTAATAGTAGTAAATTTGCTGGTGTTCACATATCATCTGAAAGTGCCCGTAGACAAGATCTAGATGAAGTTGAAAACATTCTTTATTTAGTGGAAGAGGGTCCAGGTAATAGCACACAAAAAATTCCTCTCAACTTAAAATTCCCCAGACAAGAGCGATCCTTACACTACATGAGTAGGGCTATCCATATCACTTACAGTGGGCATGGTACCTGTAAGCGTTAGACCATACCAGACACATACAATTTAGTAGGGGGATGATTTGAACCGTTATTTGATTCCTTGCCGATGAAGCTACAATCACTCGTGATGGCATCAATCATACAGGTAACTCTCATCTATGGCTTGACGAGAATCCATATGATACAGTAGAAATTTAGCGTCACTTCTCGGTTAACATGTGATGTGATAATTGCTTTATTGGTTCTTTTAATTTAGAGAATCTCCTATTAAGAAAAAATTATGTGTTATTTTTGCAAACTGATTTGCAGTATTTTTAGATGATGTTCTTTTATGTTGAGAATAGTTTTCTTGCTCCTTTATTATTTTACATTCTTATTTTTAATAGGAGGGTATCTGACAATTTTAATTAATAAAAAAGAAATTGATAGACACGTCATGTTAAGTCTGATTTGTATTTTTCTATTCTGTTAATAATTATTATTGTATTATTATACTCTGCTAATAAGAGAAAACGTTAAAGTTTAACAGGTTATGGATTCAGGTTCGCTGCACAGCGCAAACAATCTTTACTGTGATAATTGTTAAAATTAATATCACGTAACGTGTTTCCTGAACGACGGAGACAAGTGGAAAGTGGAGAATTAAACCATTGGAAGGTTTAACACATTGGATAACTTGGAAGTATCGCATCATCATTTAGCTTCGTATGTACGAAGGTGCACTCGAAATCGCCTAGGGTAAACTCACAAAATAGGCTGAGATTTCATCTATTGTTTCCTCTGAAGACAGTGAGCAAAAACTTTTAGAGTTCCAAACTGGTGAAAATAATGCAATTATGTTATTGACAAACAGTATCTCCGAAAATGTTCTGAAGCAGGTAATGCGTTTTGCTACTGCTCGAAATATATGGCTGGAACTTCTCCGTTTGTTTGTTTGGCTGAGGATAAATAATATAAATTATGCACGCAGTTTTTTGGATATAAAACGATGCCTGAAAAGTCTATAGTAACAATGATTTCAGAGTTGAAAAAATTATATTTTGAATTACAAAATGAACTTTCGATGTCAACAGATCCTGTAAAATTGCCCGATTTGCTCTTGATTTGCAAGATTTTGTATATCATACCAAAATCATATTTTCCGTTTAAGTCTAGCTGGATGCTTCTTAATAAAGCTGAAGGTAATGTTGACAGTCTTAAACTCAACTTTCTACATACGAGAGATCTCTAGTTATACATGTCTTCTAATGAATCAGAGACTTTAATGATTAAAGGTATGTCATCAAAATCTGACATTGCAAGTCAAAGTTCAAACAAAACGGAAAAAGCTACAGAACGAATGTCACATGCAATGGGCTTGTTCCATAATATTCTTTTTATATGGTTTTGATACTTTTTCATATAGTACTCGATATTCTCATTATGCACTTATAATTTCGTATTATTAAGTTTCTCCGTTCTCGAAATATAAGGAATTGAAATTAGTAATAGTTGCAAAAACCGAGCGCTCATTTGGGACGTCACTATACGCAAGTGTCGTAAGATAAATGGCTTTCTGGGACCTTTCAAATTTAACCTGAAAGGTCGAAAAACATGGAATTTTCAAACGCTGGTAACTAAGTAAATACGACGAGTGGAAGTTTGTTCTATGTCTCTACGGAAAGAATAAGGTCGGCGATGAATCCTGATCGTAAATTGCATGGTCAAAATCGTTCCCACAGGAGCGAGAGAAAATTGTAATTTTTTGACATTTCACAAACATGTACTACCCTACTGTCAAGAAGTAACCAAAACAAATAATACTTCGAAAACACTTATAATTATAACAACAAAGGAGCATCAAGTCTATTGAGATCGCCAAGTCTATGCGTATAGTGACGTAGCGCCTGGCCACATCCCATTTTCGCGAGGTGGAGATTTGTAATAGTTTTTAAGATACTAAACGTGCGAATAAGATTCTGATTTTTTGCAGAACCGTTATTTTATACTTGCACTTTCGATTTATGAAATAAAAAAAAATGCCGAACAAGCCCATTATTCTCTTAAAAAGGGTCTTATTGTACGTAATTGTTATAAATTGATTAAGGATGGAAGGTCCGATGAATCGAAAAATCCAAAACCCCGAACAAATAAAATAACCAACTCACCATCTCAGTCAGGTTCATCTTTTATGTCGGTTTCGTCATTAGTTTTCAAATTTAATGATTCAGGAGTTGCACCAAATACCATGGACTGGTATGTAGATAATTTAGCTACTCATCATATCACAAATCAACAGAGTATTATCTTAAATTTCCAGCCATTTAATGATTCGTACGTCATTATTGCCGCAAATGGAGATCGAGCCAAAGCGGTTGGCAGAGGTACCGTGGAAATTGGTCTCTGGTAAAGAATTTCTGGGAACCTGCAACTCTTCATGATGTCTGGTTTGTTCCGACTATCAGTAAAAACCTATTTTCTACATTGGCGACACAAGACAGAAATCCATCGAGTGAATTCCTGTCAACTTCACATAAGTGTACATTAAGCAACAGGGAAGGCAGACATGTCACCTTGAGAGGTCATCGAAAGAAAAACGGAGGTCTTTACAAGTTAGACATTCGAGTAAAAGAACAAACCAACATTGAGATCAATATGACAACTGGTGTTGGACAACTTCAGCTGTGGCATGAACGTTTATGTAATCAAAATAAGAAACATGTTCAAAAGTTTGTTAAACGTTAATATGGAATTTTGCTTCCATTAGACGGAGAAGTGTGCGAGGGTTGTGCATATGGAAAAGCATATAGACTAAAATTTCGATGTCGACGTGATTAGCGTGCAACGAAACCTGGTCAATTGATACATGAAGATGTTCGCGGGCCATTTAATGAGTCTGTTGGTGGCTCAAAGTATTTTGTGCTCTTTAAAGAAAATTTTTCATCTCACAGATTTGTATATTTTATGAAACACAAATCGGATGTTTTAGCACGACTACAGCAATTTGTCAATGAGACTATTACGACTGATCATGTGATTCAGGATTTCCGTTGTGATGCTGGTGGTGAATTTGATAACGCAGACGTACGGCAACTTCCTAATAGACATGGCATAAAACAATATATTAGGGTGCCATATACTCCACAAAAGAACGGTTGTGCTGAGCGAGAAAATCGTATAGTTGTCGAAGCAGCACGATCAATGATGCATTCCCATAGAGGTCTACCTAACGGCCTATGGGCTGAAATGAAAAATACTGCAACTTATGTTCTGCTCCCTCTTCAATAGACGATAAAACACCATTTGAGGTTTGGCATGGTTACACCCCATCAACAAAACAGCTTAGTGTCATTGGGATCATTTGCTATGTTCATACTCCTAAGGAATTACTTCAAAAAATGAACAAGAAGTCTAAACAATGCAAATTAATCGGATATGATAACGATGATGGTTACCGATTTTGGTATCGTACGTTCACGAGATATAATTTTTCAAGAGGAGCCAATTATAACGCCTTGTGTAATCTTTGGACCACCTGTTTTATCAAGTTTATAGGTGGAAAATGAACAGGATAACCAAATCGAATAAGGTGGTGTCGATAATTGACAGCCCAACGATGCTGCTTGTGAGGATGATACATCTGCAGAGTCAGGGGAAGATGAGCAGCCAGTTACATTGAATGCATCTCAGATAAGCGAACAACGACGACAGCTTCGAGATAGTACAGAATAAAACCGCCCATTCGGTTTCTAAATGATGACTATGTATTATCTGTTTATATAGATGTTATTGAACTGGAGACGTATCAGGGTGCAGTTAATGGAACTGAACGAGTTCAGTGGATAAGAACAATGGATGCCAATAATATCAAAACCTGTCGTTCATGTAGACAATGAGGCGGCAATTAGATTGTCGCATAATCCAGAGTATCATCGTCGAACTAAACATATTGCCATACGTCACTTTTTCATACGAGGACGTGTTGTTGAAAATACTTTGGATGTTAGTAAGTTGTCGTCGGAGGAACAGCTAGCAGACAAGCTAACGAAACCTATGCATGGTCTAAGATTAAAGCAATTGTGTTTAAGGCTTCGTATCAGAAAGGATTGAAAAAGGGGAAGAAGTTTTCCTGCTCCTTTATTGTTTTACATTTTTATTTTTAACAGGAGGTGACAATTTTGATTATTAAAAAAGAAATTGGTAGACACGTCAAGTTAAGTGTGATTTGTATATGATATTTTCTATTCTGTTAATAATTATTATTGCATTATTATACTCTGCTAATAAACGAAAACGTTAAAGTTTAACATTTTAAAAATAAGAAATGCTATGCATTATCAGAACGATGGAGCTTCTCCACATTCTGCTCAGCTGATTACACAGCATTTAAATAGAACTATTTCAGGATGCTGGATTGGTCTCGGTGGTTCTATTTGTTGACCAGCAAGGTATTTAGACATTACACTGTTAGGCTTCTGCTGGTGGGAATGGATGAAAAATGAAGTGTATGCATAATCGCGATTAATTCTTCTTATTTTGAATGCTATAGCTCATATAAAGGGACATGAAGATGAACTCGGGAGAGCAGCAAGCTTTGCAGATAAGCCACAAAATGTCTGGAGGTCTTTGGAAACATATTTGAAAATTTATTATAGGTTAAACTTTTATAACTTATCTTTTCTAATATTTTATAATTACCCGTTTAAGACACTGTACACGAAAACAACCAAAAATCGGATTATAACTATTGGGTTCTTTAAATATAATTTTATGCGTAGTATACAGTCGTGGATTTCGGAAATTCCTCTAGACTCATTCCGTATATTTATTGTAAATAACCTAATATATCGTGCCACTCCATATAATAGAGAACTCCCAAAATTCAAAAATCCGAGCTGTGGTCATATCTTTGATAATACACAGACAACATACATTACCCACTAACATTACCAGTGTCGGAGCAGAGTCTCGAATCCAGTATAAGATATATGGTATGAGCAACCATGCTTTCTTTAATACTCTGCGCTATGCTGCCATAGGTTAATATATTAATGATAATTTTTTATAGGCTACTATAGAGTTAAATATGACGATAACTTATGGGGAAAAATCAAAGTCGCCCTGGAAAAAGAAGAGTTCGACGGTATTGCTGACATGAACAGAGCCCAGATAATAGATGATCTTTTTAGCTTTGCCAGAGCTGATATAATGCCATATTCTTCGGTTCTTGATTCTATTAGATTCTTGAAGAATGAAACATCATATTATCCTTGGAGAGCAGCTACAGATGGATTCGAATTCTTATTAAGGAGAGTTGGACAAGATACAGAATTAGGAACAGCAATTAAGGTAATTCTAATTTAATTTCATATTGATGAGTAAAAGTTGAAGCCAGATGTGGCCGATTCTATTTTATTTTTATTTTTTTTATTTTAACGTCTTATTTATTTTAACGTCCTGGCGACGTTTATTAGCCAATGCTATTCCACCACTTAGCCATGACGGCCAAATGAGATACGGGCACACATCTAAGTGATGGGCTCTACCGGCGTTGCTTAACTTCGCCGATCGAGCTCTCGCCACTGAAACCTTCTTCTTCTTCTTAACAAATTTATTCAATAATTAACATACAGATTTACCTCCCTGGATCATGATCCGGAGCCAACCGTAAAACCACGTCGCGCAGCACTGTGGTGTTAATGCGGTTAGATAGATCGTGACCGATTTGGCTTAAAGAGCAATGATTAAAATAGGTTAAAAATCCTGCCGTTTGTGGCGGCGTAATCTAACATTAAAATTTTTATATCTAAAATTGACTTTTAAAACACTGAATTTGAAGGCACTAAAATTAAACTGGGCGAGAATACTGACACTAATTTGGTTGCTGAGACGAGAATAAACTCAATGGAAAAGACTCGTTCAAGGCAAGTGTGCCCAATCAATCTGCTCGCCGTTGGGAAATTTTGGTTATTGGAAAGGAGAGTGGAGTTTTAAGAATGTTTACAAAGTTTATCGGTCAAAAAGGAATATTAATAATAAAAATGACGAAAGAACAAATATTACAAAAATACAAACAGACTATAAACAATAGGAAGGGGAAAGAGGATAAGTATAGAATAAAATTACGATGGTGGAAAGTGTATGATAGATAGAAGTTTTGTTAGGAAAGAGTGTGGCTAGAGGTTGCACGTAAGCGGACTATAGCCCAGTCGAAAAGCGTAGAATTTCTGGGATGTGTCCTGGACGTAGTCCGCTAATGGTGTTATGTCGGTACAACGATCATATAAATCTCTGAGGGAGGTTTATCTGCCCGAATCAGAGATGAGGCGCATAAATTTGTGCTCTAAAACTTGAAGCTTTCTCATTGTTGTGGCCGGAATGCTACACCACATCGGCGCCACGTATGTGATGGCTGACCTGATCACCATCGTGTACAATAATTTTTCGTTGTTTCGATTCAGTCCGCTACCCCTTGCCAGGAGCAGATACAGACTCCTAGACATGGAGTATACCTTGCGCACTGTCTCGTTAATGTGATTGTTAAGGGTCAGCCGTTTGTCCAAATGTACCCCCAAATACTTCACGCACCTTTTAATTGGAATTTCTCTACCCCTGATCGAAAGTGGTAGCAGAATGTGGTTCTCTGTGAATCGGCGCGTGAAGAGTATGGCCTCTGATTTCTCGGCGTTGATCCTAATCTTCCACTTGTCATAATACGCCGTGGCACGAGCCATGTGCGCCTTCAGCAGCATATTCGCCACCTGGGCGCTGTACAAATGCACGTACATAGCCGTATCGTCGGCGTACTTGGCAAGCTTAGTATTTGGGAACTCTGGGAGTGTCCGACACGTAAATATTGTTCAACTTTGGTGATAGGCACGACCGCTGTGGAACGCCCGCACGAATGTCCCGCCGTGTTGAAAGTTTATTATTCACTCTGACCTGCAGCAACCTGTTTGTCAGGAAAGAATGATTTAATTAAGTAATGTGCATGGTGAAATCACGTGTGTTTAGTTTGTGTATAAGCCCCGGTATCCAGACGGTATCAAAGGCTTTCTCAACATCTAAGAGCACCATGTTGATTCTCCTCCCGAGGTTGAATTGGACCTTGACGTCATTCACGATTCTGACGACCTAATGCGTCGTGTTCCTGACTTTCCTGAAGCCGAACTGGCACTCATCGTCGATGTGAAGTTCATCCTGGACAGCGTTTAGTCTGACTAGGATGACCTTCTCCACTGAAACCGGCACCGGACCTCGCCTCACTATTTTGTGTGTCGCATATCATCACAAAGTCTACAGTGCTTTCTGGAAAATAGGATACTGTTATGAATTAAATTTTTAAGCGTTAAGAAATACTAATAATGTTGTAACTTTAAAGAAAGTGACCAACAAAAACATCTTCTTAAAGTGGACGTCTTTTTAAAAGTATGTAGTTTGAGATGCGCAAATTTCTTGTATAATTCTTTATAGCTTAATCCTCAGGGGATTTTGAGCTAGAGTTGAATAATACTTATGTGAAATTTTGCAGAGAAGTCCCCGATAGAAGAAAAGCATAAAAGAAATAAAAATTAAAAGATATAACATTCCGCATAAAAAATGTATTTTCAAAAAGTTAGGTTTATGTAACCGTCTTATTTGGTGCGAAGCAAAAATTGAAGTTAAGAGATTGCCAACCAACACACGAACACCAAAACTTGCATTTTTTCATAAAAGAAATATTAGTAATTTTTTAAGAAATGATCGGAGCATAAAATAATTTAAGCTCTCAGTGTAACTTGACTAATAGTTAGGGAGCTGGCGCTTAAGAAAACGATCTCGTAATTTTCTATCGTCTGGTAATTTAAAATAAATTTGAAGTATTTTTTATTATATAATACATAGGTGGTGTACGGGCGTTTCTCGAAATACGGGAGGGGGGGATAATAAAAAAAAAATCTAGGTAACCGCTTGGTTTTGATGGTAAGATTTTATATACATATTGCACATGCCGGGAAAAATAGTGGCAGAAAAAGTTCAATGGCGGTATTTCCGTGCGCGAATCAAAAAATAAAGAAAAGAAAGTGAACCGTAACGGGATTCAACAAGTTAAACCATTTTCCTTTCGACGTGTAGATCATTGGAAAAATAGTGGCAGACATTTTGTACGGGCCATTTTGGAGCAATTTGACGTCAAAATGTCGAAAATTACTTACCTTAGTCCAAAAATGCAACCCCGAGGAGTACATTCTCTTAAAGGGAGACAGGAAAAAAACATTTTTTCCAATACTTTCGGTTATATTGAAGATAAGATTATCAAATTTTGAATGGAGCTGTACCTATATAAGTGTTCTATGCAAACTTGGTAACAACCAAATATCTTTTTTTTCTCAATTATTTTTCATAATTATTAATATTTGATTGGCTGTAATTTTTTAATCACGCTGTAAAATTATGGAATACTTGAACATTTGTACAGAGCATTGAAAAGGCTGTAAAAATGAACTCATAACATTGTTTGTAATATTAATCAAAATACAAGGAATTATTGTTTTATCCTCCATTTGTATTTAAGATTTATTTACAATTCTAGAATAAAATGTAATAATGGAAAATTACAGTTTATTCTAAAAAATAAAAATTAATGTATTTGTTATTAAACAAATGAAGCATTTGTTATTAAACAAATAATCCACATAACGTCCACCCTTTCAGGACGCAAATTAATACTTTTAAAATTTTGTGTAATATCTACGAAAAATTAAGAATTATCATTTTTTCTCTGTAGGTCATAGGTGCTTCGTAAAACAGGAAACCTCTCGCGTTTGAGAAACCAAAGATATTTAGTTGTTATCAACCTTACATAGAGTACTTATAAAGGTACAGGTCCCATGAAAACTTGAAAATTTTATCTTCGGCAATTATTGGAAAAATTTATTTTCCGTCTCATTTTAAGAAAATGTACTTCCTCGGGGATGCATTTTTGGACTAAGGTAACTTGGGTTATACAATATACGGGACCAGTACGAACTCAGGAACCACAGGTTCCCGTTCGGGAACTCAATTCTGGGAAACACTGTAAATATACAATATGTCCATGGAAAAGCGTTACTGTAGGTGCAAATAACGATTTTTTTGTACTATGAACATAATTTTCTGTATTTTGCTCCTGCTTGACCCAAAACCCATTTTCAGTAAGTTAGAATTTCAAAAATGTATAGAGAGCACCTGTTGTGTGTTATTTGTTTTAGTATTCAAGAGATAATACGATTGGAGAAATGGATACTGCAAGTTATTTATATTATTAAGGAATTTATTTAACAACACCTCCAGTTGCTTCCTGTGCATATTTTTCGTACAAATCTCAATGAATTACTTGATTCATTACATTATTATTATGCGTGTAACACCATGACAATAATCTTTAATATTTGAAACTGTTTCCTAATTATGGTAATTTTGTGCCATGATTACATTAAAACATAGGACATAACCAACAAATTTGACATTTAGTACGGTATGCCGCGCGCCGGTGTTGGCTACTCGATTTTAAAACTGGCGCAATTCCCTTCTGTGCGCGTGGTCTTTGCGCACTTGGTCTAGTCTAGAGCATAAAAGACGAAACCAAGTCCCATTTTTTCAACATAGAGTAGATAGTGAATGAGTCTACTGTATATTTCTCTACTGTGGTTGAGGTTCAGCGACAGACATACTAAACCTGCACGCTATGTCGCTGGGCATGACAAAGAAGTATCGTATTTCTTTGCTGTAGATTAATTACTACTTAGTTGTTACAAAAATATGATCGCCATTCGTCCCGGATAGCGGATGTCCAGGTATACGTCCCAGTTATAGGAGGCACAGTGGCAGACATTTTAAACCTGTAAGGTCTTTACTTTTAGGCCATGATTATTAAATGTCAAGCTGATTTTTTTTAATGATTTGATTTCTTGGTAGTTAATTACAGATCGATCGAATCTCCTCAAATTAAATGAATAACAAACACATTTCTAATTCATTTCAGTATCGGCCGAGTTTACCATTAAATACTCGGATAATGCAAACTTTTTATCTTCCCACTCCGCGCTCTAATAGACTTGTATTTTCCCCTCTATTCTCAGGGTGTCATAACTACAACAAACATTGTGACAAATTTGATATTTTCAGCTGCACTGTTAATTCCATAAAAGATTTTTATAACCATTGATTCTTTGTTTTTCTTTGCATTCTATTTTTATATTGTGGCTAAGAAAAGAAGGTTTTCCTCGTTGTTTAAATTATTGCCCAAGTGTTCAAGTGTGGGCCACCCTACGAGCGACGTGGTTAGCGTCACTGGTGTAACCTGGCTAGCACAGTAAAGATACGGAGAGCAAAAGGGGGTGGAGTTCAAAGCTTGGGCGCCATTGATTACTAAGGGTAATCAAAGAAAATCAAAGATAAAGATAAACAAAAGACAAAAGTTACATATATACATAGTACTATATTACAAAAATATTATATTACAACAAATAAACTATCACAGCATCAACGATACTGTATAGCAAAATATTGGACAGAAACTATATTACAAAATTTACTATATTACACGATACTCTATATTACAATGTGCCCCAACGGCAAAGCAAATCTGAGGCGTGTACGAGAACCAAAAATATATTACAAAAGATACGTCTCGTAACTTTCACCTCAATACTAAAATCATATATTACACAACATAGATATACTTGAGATCCTTTACGAGAGGCCAAATAACTATATTACAGAAGATAAGCCTCGTAAATTTATCTCAATATTAAAAATCATACGTTACAACTAAATTAGGAACTTGAGATCCCTTACGAGAGACAAAATACTATATTACAACAAATATGTCTCGTAACATTATCTCAAAGTTCATAAACTTAAACACTTTCGTTACAACCAAAAATTGAACCACGACTCGCTATATCATTAACAAAAATGCATTACAGTACTACAATAAGATATTAATCATAAGGAATCACGATAAAAGCAACTACGAAACAATACTACGGCGAAATATTTGCGACAACGAATTCAGGATATAAGGAACTACGAATTAATATACAACAATGAATTTAAAATGCAAATAGCCAAAATATAATAGATTTCACTTGAATATAGTATGTTAATTTTAGACATTTTTGGCTCTAATAGCTCAACAATCATGTGAAAATAATCCCTTTTATTGGTAACAATTAAAAGTACTTATCTTTTATTTTGTTATCCTGATGGAGAGAACTCCTAGATACGGTCCTATTCTCCGATGATCATGGGTTTAATTTCACACGTGGCCGCCTTAATCCCATTGTGAGGTTATGAAATCGTAGAAGATTGTCGCCAAGACAAAATGAAGAAAATCTCTTCGCCTAGAATGTTTTCATATATTCCGATTCAAAATGTAGTATAGCAAGGTGTGCATAATTTCAAATCTTGCTTAAAGCAAATAATATAACGCCAAAGCTACGTTAAATCATTAGACGTGAATAAGTTTTGTTTCATAAGAAATTAATTCTTAATTTATAAGAATATAAGAAAAACCTAAAACAATATTTCAAATGTTAGATGGCATTTACCGGTATAATTATCAAAACCTTACCTCATGTGATCATCACGAGGTTTTTCAAATTCTAACATCCCCATTACAGGTCAAACAAAATTATAAATACGTCTAATTAGTGCAATGGTTCAACGAGAAAGAGCTGGAATTTAGTCTAACGCGACGTAGTGTAACATATGTCCCGGACCGACAGTAACGTGGCTCCGCCCCAAAAAGTAGTTCCTTTATTTTAATGAAGTATTTAATCAGCTAAAGGATCTATATTGTTACTGATAGTTCTACGTTTCATGTGGCTATCCGACTTTATTATAAATACTCGACTTAACTTCATTTTTCAATTAGTATGATTTATTTATTTAATTTAATTTGAATATCATCGAGCGTGCGCTGTTCAACACACCGATGCATAAGCATAAGCTGTTACCAACTTCTCATCTGTTTAGGAATGTTCGTTATAGTACCAGAGCATAGGATAATAAAACGTTTGATTATTAAAATTTTTCTACTAAATATTAGAAAATGTAACGAAGGATGCTTTTGTGCATTCCGCACGTTACAATATCTCGCAGCCCACATAAAAATATATATCAAATATATATATATTTTTGTTAAGAGAAACGTTTTTTCTAAGAGATTCTCTAAGAAATTTCTCTAAGAGATTGTTTTTCGAAGAGATTATTTTCACGTTAGATACATCATACTTCTATCAGATATAACCAAAATACAATATACACTTATAGAGGCAATTTACATAAATAGTAAATACAGAATATACAATATATGCAACATAAAGCAGACAATTTGGTCTATTTGCTTAAATTATTATGTTTTCTAAATTATTTATCAAATTTAAAGAAGGATTATCAATGGAGATATCGTTATGCATGGCCTTGATATCTTTTATATAATAATGACCAATGGTCTTCCCTTCTAATTCATATATTAGAGGAGATATTTCACAAGTTATAATGCTTTTTTTTTTAAAATTTAGGAGCCGACTTTTTGAAAAATATTTTCTAGTATCACTCAAAACATAGTTCCTTTTATAAACTACATCTCAGACTCCGAATTCAACATCATGTTTCCATAAGTTATATTATTTTTCTTTATTTCGTTCATAAACTAACTTTATTTTTTTTTGTTACGTAATACCTAATAGGTTGATTCTCGGTTCAATTTATCGTATGTTCAGCTAAGCTAGTCAATGCTAAATTTTGAGATACCAATTTTTGAAAATTTCTGTAACTTTACTTAATTGTTTTTTTTGATTAACAGTTGAATCATACTAGGTAAATACAGAACAAGTGTGCAACATAATCACTAAGATTTAACAAAATTACTCGTGTTAATATTTTTAGCATCATGAACTGGACTATTAATTTTATGTCATAGGTGACATTTTATTTTCATTTAATTACCAAACTTATGTTTCGAAATCTAAATTCAATTGGAATGGTTCACAAAAAGCCTAAGTATATTTAAAATTATAAAATGGCGAATATTTGATACTATTAAACATGTAAAATAGCTTTAAAAGAAGTGTATCCAATAAAACATTGATTAGTTGCATATTAGGCAGAATTTTATTATTTTATTTTCCTATATAAATATAAAGATTATATTTGTTTCTGCACCTCTACCACCTAACTATAAGCATTCAATTTAATTCTTGCAAAAAAATAAAGATAATAAACTTCAAATAAAGGAAGGTGTTTGATATCTCTTATCAACTATAATGAGATTGTCACGGTCCCTGATTTCACCATTGACCATTCAAGTTTTTATGTATTTATATCTTTATAAATCATAAACGATGTTTTATAGAGATTTTTATACATACATTGAAATTTCTAGCAGTAAGCTTGACATTTATACTTTATAAATAGGTAATAAAATAATTTAAATGATAAATTAAATGGTTAACTGTATGTACGTGATAAATATTAACTATATTTAGTTCTAATGAATTTTCTTTCTATAGATACTCTATTATTTAAATGACTAAGAGAACTTTGTGCCTGAAAATTTTTAGCACTTAAAATTTGAAATGATACAGCAAAAATGTATTACATTTTCATGGGTACCTATGTTTTGAGATATTTCTTGCTTTACTTGATCAAATTATAAGATAACTTGAGTCATAAGTTCAAAAGCATACTTGCAAATTAGCTAATTGTTAATTTAACTTTGAAAATTTATTTAAACAATTATGTACATGTAACAATTTAGTTTTAATCCTTTTGTAATCAGGATATCGAATATCAGAATAAAATTTAGATATCATACCCTCTAATATACTCATTTTTCCTACAAATTGAAGTTTCTCGTCATCTAAAAATTGATCTTCTTACATACTCCCATGAACGATAGCTCCTCTGATCCTTAGTTCATAGTTCAATTCATCTGAATGTGAGTAATTTACCTCCATATTGTATAACAATAAAATTCTCACTGAAACACAATTTCAAAGTATCGATTAGAATATATCAAACGATTAACTAAATCGTTAGTAAATAAAGGAAATTTTAAAAGTATAGCATAAATAAACTAATATTAAATGTTAAAAACAATATTTACAACATACTAAAGCTAAGAAAATACAAGCTAGCAAAACAGTAAAAGATAAAAGACAAATAGATAAATGCAAAAGATAAAGATAGCAGACAAATAGTGGAAGATAGATAAAGAGAATTTTCCTTGAACTCTACTCCTTTAAGTAATCAAGCCCCACGTTGGGCGCCACTTTGTGTGGCTAAGAAAAGAAGGTTTTCCTCGTTGTTTAAATTATTGCCCAAGTGTTCAAGTGTGGGCCACCCTACGAGCGACGTGGTTAGCGTCACTGGTGTAACCTGGCTAGCACAGTAAAGATACGGAGAGCAAAAGGGGGTGGAGTTCAAAGCTTGGGCGCCATTGATTACTAAGGGTAATCAAAGAAAATCAAAGATAAAGATAAACAAAAGACAAAAGTTACATATATACATAGTACTATATTACAAAAATATTATATTACAACAAATAAACTATCACAGCATCAACGATACTGTATAGCAAAATATTGGACAGAAACTATATTACAAAATTTACTATATTACACGATACTCTATATTACAATGTGCCCCAACGGCAAAGCAAATCTGAGGCGTGTACGAGAACCAAAAATATATTACAAAAGATACGTCTCGTAACTTTCACCTCAATACTAAAATCATATATTACACAACATAGATATACTTGAGATCCTTTACGAGAGGCCAAATAACTATATTACAGAAGATAAGCCTCGTAAATTTATCTCAATATTAAAAATCATACGTTACAACTAAATTAGGAACTTGAGATCCCTTACGAGAGACAAAATACTATATTACAACAAATATGTCTCGTAACATTATCTCAAAGTTCATAAACTTAAACACTTTCGTTACAACCAAAAATTGAACCACGACTCGCTATATCATTAACAAAAATGCATTACAGTACTACAATAAGATATTAATCATAAGGAATCACGATAAAAGCAACTACGAAACAATACTACGGCGAAATATTTGCGACAACGAATTCAGGATATAAGGAACTACGAATTAATATACAACAATGAATTTAAAATGCAAATAGCCAAAATATAATAGATTTCACTTGAATATAGTATGTTAATTTTAGACATTTTTGGCTCTAATAGCTCAACAATCATGTGAAAATAATCCCTTTTATTGGTAACAATTAAAAGTACTTATCTTTTATTTTGTTATCCTGATGGAGAGAACTCCTAGATACGGTCCTATTCTCCGATGATCATGGGTTTAATTTCACACGTGGCCGCCTTAATCCCATTGTGAGGTTATGAAATCGTAGAAGATTGTCGCCAAGACAAAATGAAGAAAATCTCTTCGCCTAGAATGTTTTCATATATTCCGATTCAAAATGTAGTATAGCAAGGTGTGCATAATTTCAAATCTTGCTTAAAGCAAATAATATAACGCCAAAGCTACGTTAAATCATTAGACGTGAATAAGTTTTGTTTCATAAGAAATTAATTCTTAATTTATAAGAATATAAGAAAAACCTAAAACAATATTTCAAATGTTAGATGGCATTTACCGGTATAATTATCAAAACCTTACCTCATGTGATCATCACGAGGTTTTTCAAATTCTAACATCCCCATTACAGGTCAAACAAAATTATAAATACGTCTAATTAGTGCAATGGTTCAACGAGAAAGAGCTGGAATTTAGTCTAACGCGACGTAGTGTAACATATGTCCCGGACCGACAGTAACGTGGCTCCGCCCCAAAAAGTAGTTCCTTTATTTTAATGAAGTATTTAATCAGCTAAAGGATCTATATTGTTACTGATAGTTCTACGTTTCATGTGGCTATCCGACTTTATTATAAATACTCGACTTAACTTCATTTTTCAATTAGTATGATTTATTTATTTAATTTAATTTGAATATCATCGAGCGTGCGCTGTTCAACACACCGATGCATAAGCATAAGCTGTTACCAACTTCTCATCTGTTTAGGAATGTTCGTTATAGTACCAGAGCATAGGATAATAAAACGTTTGATTATTAAATTTTTCTACTAAATATTAGAAAATGTAACGAAGGATGCTTTTGTGCATTCCGCACGTTACAATATAGTTTTATTATTATGCTTATCTTAAAGGCGCGTCTCCATTGTGATCGGCTTTGCCGATCGGCATTGCCCCACTAGTATATTCGGCTTGGATTCTCTTGAAGTTTCCACCGGCATAAGCCGAATTATACGTACCCACTTGCCAACAAATGCCGGGCGGCCATGCCGATCGGCAAAGCCGACGATAATGGAGACGCGCCTTTATAATGTGTATTTTTATATTTCTTGTCTTTGATAAGTATTTGTTTTTCTTTAGTTATAATATTATGTTATTTTTAGGAGTATTTTATATTTCTTTAATGTATTTTGTATATACTTAATATTTTGTTTCTATGTATCCGTCCTGCTCTGTAAATGGGTTATACCTGTTGAGCAGTGTATGCTAAATAAATAAATAAATGAGAGTATACAAGGTCATCGAACGCCTAGAAATCAACGTGACGATATAAGTCAGAACATATTGAAATAAGCTAACCTCTACTTGAAAGACCTATTTTAGAGTAAACTTTAAAGGCGATACCCTTAAATATTGATATATTTTACTTATATTTTACAAAAGTTCGTTTTTAGCAGCTTTTAACAGATTTACAGATATTGATAGTTACATTTCAAAACTTTGGAAATAAGATGAACCCTAATGTTTCAACATGTACTTTGACAGAAATTATCATAAGGCCTAAAATAATCCGAAGGTTTTCATTTACTTTTAGGCTGACCTGTTGGGCTTGATTGGAAATTTTTACAGCACTGTACCAATTAGAAAGCGAAATTCTAGTGACCACTCTTATACTCGCAAGCAAGAATTAGCAGCCGATTGGGCATGTAGAACGGGCCATGAAGACTGCATTAAAGATGCTGCTCGATTGTTCAAACTGTACAAAGATTTTGGAAAGCGGTAAGAAAACTTAAATAGCAAACATACATTTCAGTATTATAAGTTGCATAAAGAAGTTTGAATGTCCCTTATGGTTGTCAAAAAAAACCGTTTGGTTCTTTCAAACACTTCAGCATCATATTGTAAAATTATACGTTGAAAAAAATATATTTCTTTTAATATTCATTGTTAGTTTTAGAGGCCCCCCCAGTCATATTAACGAATAAATTAAGAAAACCGAAATTTATTTATTATTTTATTGGCAAACGGGGAATATTATTGGATATTGTTACAATGAATATTAAAAATCTATTGTTGCCAATTCAGTAATTGGTATTATACTGTGAATCGTATCTGTCAGATAAATAAATAGATAATTCCGCGAAGAGGATAATATTTGCTTTAGTTTGCTTATTTAATCTCTTCAATTTTAGACCACCACAGGACTTGAGGTATATAATCTACTGCAACGCACTGAGATACAGCGAGGATGACAGTGACTGGTATTTTATGTGGGAAGCTTTATTGAAATCAAAACAGCCTTCAGAGACGAAAATTACCCGTTGGGCACTCGGATGCTCTAGAAATACAACTTTGTTAAAATAGTAAGTTGCTTATTTTTATGTATAAGAGAAAATACAGTTTCAACTGGAAACTGGACGTAAAATACCTGCACCTAATATTTTTATGTTTTGGTTTTACTGTGATGATAAAAATTATTTTGATCAAAAAGAGCCATGGAATTAACATAAGTTAAGACTTATGTTGTTATGTTATTCTGCAATGAATTGTATATCATATATGTGTTCTTAACTCTGAAGATCAAATTATACAACCGCTGCCTAAGGAATCACTACTTCCACATCCAGGTGTTTCATCCAAGTCACATTAAAGTAAACATCTTGATTAGATTTGCACTCTTAGCCCATGGAAATTAGCATTTGACCTGGACAAAATTAGTAAAAATCTAAATTTTTGCACAGACGTTCCTTGAGGTGTATCAAACCCAAATCTATAAAAATCCCAGCATGGTTACCCAAGATTTTGAAGGTCAAAATTTCTTGCAAATATCTCGCGTCCTATGCATCGGATGCCCATGAGGTCACAGTGAAAGTTGTAGAAAATTAAATTATCTATAAGTTGCCTTTTTCATTTTAAGTTTTTGTTTATATAGCATTAGCATTGGCTTATTTATCTCTATTAAATTTTAAACAAGAATTGGAGATCAAAATTAAAAAGGTATTAAACATAATATATAGGTAATAAACATAATATACAGGTGATGAAATGGAAAAAGTGCCCAAAATTGAAACCGATTGTTTCAATGATATCAAACTATCCCTTCGGACCTCTTTTCTCATAACGCGCAAATAAAAAATTGTTACCCCGAGATAGGGCCCTTCCCAGCAACTCCACCGTAGATGGATATTTACTTGTGGAGCGGCTAATAAATAAAAAAACAGAAAGGGAAAAAAGGGGAAAAAATACAAAAATAAAAGCTGCCAGATTCAGAAACACAAGAAGCAGAAAACTTAGAAGAAAAATAAGGAGATGACGATAGATGGAAACTTAAAAGAAACATGGAAACTGAAAAGAAGCAGGTCGCAAACAACTGCACCACACCCCAGCCGATGATAACAAATGGAAACTTAATAGAAGCATTTAGCCTATAAGAATAGTCAACTAAATTGCTGTTTTAAATTTCTGACCCAAATTGATGATTTTGACTTTAGGACGACCGGCCTAATAGCGCTCATTCTTGTTTTAAATTTTTATCGGACCTTGTCAACCCTTTCATTTCATTCTAAACTGAGTTGTTTAACTTCTAACACATGAGATCCCATTATGACATTGAGTGCCACAATCGAGGGTTTTGTTACCACCTTTAACATTGCCACATCCCGAACTCTTTTTTATCTACTTTTATGATATTTAAATCACAAATAAATAACTTTTTCGTTTTTAAACAGGGCAGATAATAGTAATTTACGTTACAAGACCAGAAAAATGTGTTTTGTAGGTCAACCCAAGCAAATTCCAGGCGAGCCGTAAGCGAGTCTTAGAATCTTGAGGGACCTGAGAAACACTATTTTTCGGATATGTAACGTACAACATTTAATTTTCAACTATTTTCTGCTTGTAACGCTTCAAAATCTGAATCTCTGTTTTCCATAACTTGCGAATTGACTTTTGAAAAGTTGTAAAAGTTAAGGGTGTTTATAGAAGTGCATTTCAGAACGGTCAAATATATCTCAAAACTTTCATCATCTAACCATCTCTCTATGGTGAATACTAACCATATGTCTAGTTGACACTTAACACAAGTTCGCTTCCACGGCAGCAAGAAAGCAAAGCCACATATGCCATATATTGGCAGCATTTTTTACCTTCATATATCGGAAAAGAGAATAATATGGATACGAAAAGCTTTTGCCAATCTCTGATGCCCCCTTTCCGGTCTAGGCCGGAAAACGCTACTTTCTATCCTAAAATTTATCCAGAAAGGGTAGGGTGTATTTAAAAATATAAACTGTTTACTTAACAAGATTAAAGTGCACAGAAAACACGAAAGCAAATGAGCAACTTTTCTTGAATATTTTTCATGATATAATCATAAAACATCGACTGGCAAATTGTTTTAGTATTTTGACACTTTAATATCCTGAAATACAGATTCAGCTTTAGGCATGTTTCCAAAATTGCGGGTAGAATTCACTGATTTATCATTTGTTTCAGTTACCTTCAGCAGTCAATTACCAAGGATTCTGGAGTTAGATCCCAAGACGCCCTATTTGTATTTACTTCAGTTGGAGCACACCCAGAAGGTGTTAATGTCGCATTTGATTTCATGATAGAAAACCAGGACCAGATCGTAGAACAGTAAGTGAGTTTGTAGGTGACACCGAGTATATTCTAAAAATGCTTGTGTTTTACAGTTACCAAACTATCAATGCAGTAGAATTCATCTTCGTGGGCCTTCCAGATCGATTAACATCTAAAGAACGGATTCAAAAAGTAAGTGTTTCATAACGAACAAAACAAAGTTTACCAAAGCGGTTAATACATATTGAAATTTTAAAGATATGACGTATTACTAAATTATTACTGTATTACTAAATACTAATACAGTCCAATTTCTGATTCGAATATTCTCCGAACTCCCTGAAAATTTGAGAGAATATTCTCAAAATGGTAGAAATTGTAATTCGAAAAGTTTACAGTCTTATCCCTCGTGTAATGTATTTTTTTAGCATATTAAGGCCCCTATTAGTAGAGGGTCCACACCTTCGAAAGCCGTCTAAATCGCCAAGTAACCCATTCCAGCAAGGTAAATAAATTTTGAGCTCGCATATCGAAAGAGGGTCCTAATGGGCATCCGAAATGGTTTGTTGGACTTTTTTTGGCGCTTGCACAACTTCTCCACAAGAAAAAAAGATGGCGGAACGTTATTTCAAGAATGTGTGTTTTTAAACATATACCTCTCGCTAAAAAATTAACTACGTACGATATTGATGTGATTTTTTATATTTGTATACTACTGACATGAGCGCATATATCTGTACTGTTAGAACTTGAAAATCACTTACGATTTTTTTCTAAATAAATCCTAAATCACAGGAAGCAAATTTGTGTGTTTGAATTTTCGACGTGCGATCAACTATATTAAATGTTTAATTTTTTTGTATATTATATGCGAATGAAATATGGTCTAAAGATCAAAAAAGTTTTTGTAAAAAAAATTAGCTCCATATCTTTTACAATTTTTGAGTTACAGACTTTTCAAATTAAACCACAATTTAGGTCCGTGATACTCCTATTACCATGCGGCTATTATCTCACGTACTGCTATGTGGTTAATTGTAATGCATCAAGATAGTAAGCCAATACATTTTTGATATTGTGTTATTATTATTTATAATTTTACAAAAATATTAATATGTAAAATGAAACTCATTTGGCATAGTATTTATTAGATCTATAGGTTATGAAGGTCTTGTATATGGAGATATTTATTATATATACCATCATTATACAATATAGAAATAAAATATAAACACGTACACAAAACGTGTAATTTATAAGTAATAATAATAATAATGCATAATTATACACAGCTCAGTAAGCATCGACAACGCACTACTAAACTAGTAAGAATTACTGTCTGTTAAACACTGCTGTGTATTATTTCTGCCCTTAAAAGAATTGTAGGAAAGGCCACATGCACATGCAACAGAACATCAACATTTTTAGTTACACTCTACTTTACAATTCCACTTTTTGTTTTTTTTTTTAACCACTTGTGGTTTTTTGTCATCATTTGTGGGTTTATTTGGTTATTCTCTATCAGATATCCAAAGTTTCTGGAAGAGTGTGATGTGTTTTCTTAACCGTTTTTCAAGTCACCGAGGTAATTTGTTTAAAATCCAGAATTTTGTGTTTGGTAAGGAAAGTATAGGAGAATCTAAACCACTTCTTGTGAATAATTTTTACAATTAAAATTATTTTGCAGTAAGCAGGGTTTGACCCTGCTTCGCTAAGTACTTCAGTTGCAAGCTAAGCTAAGCATACCAAACTACTGGACTTAATGACCGTTTTAAATGCAGTAAGTAAGCTCTCTTGTAGGACTTAGCGAATGTATGTCTAATAACTTTATGAAAAATAAATGCTACCTTGGTGAATCTAATTAAACTCACTATGGCCATACAGATTCACATAGGTCTTACGACCATCTTCAATGACACGATCACCAATTGCATCGCAGTTATCTCCAAGATTAGTCAAACTGTTTAGATGGCCTGTTTGATTTAAGGCAACTGTAACTGCTCACTTTTCCCCCTTCGGAAAGAATAACTGACAGGTCACACAATACATAGACTGCCAATAAACAATATTTACAATATTTTCTTCTTCATGTTTTTCACCTAATTATTTATTGGTTTCGTGAATACTATAAAATACCCTTTGTTGTCATATACCCACAAAACTTTTGTAGTTTTTCTATTTTGGAAAAATTAAACATACCGTTCGTAAGTATTATTGTGTTCGTTTGTTAATGGCTGCACTTCAAATTTTATGCTAGGCGTGAGGAATCCAAGTTCACATTGTTGGGCAACATTTGTCCTCATTAACACCAATATTCAGGGCTTGTTTTCTTAAGTCATATCGTACTTTTTTTAAATCCGAAGTTTAGGTCAATTTTTATTTTTAAACACAATGTATTAAAACTTATTAACGATTTCGTACTCTATTTGCAAGTCTATATATACTGTCCTAAACCAAAATGACGTAACTTAAAATTTCCTAAGCAAATTGGACGTACTTTAAAGTTTCCTTGTTAAATGACCGGCTTTTTTCAATAATCAATAAACCATTATTTTTGCATCTGCCTCATAGAATTAAATTAAAAAATAGAATGAAACTATTTAAAAAAATAAGATGTACTGAGATTAGCGGCATAAAATGTCAAATATCTCAAGAAGAGCGTATAATGAAGTACGTCATTTTGGCTTAGGACGGCAGTATATTACATGTAACAAATTACATAATTTAAAACCGCGTATTTATTGCACCGAAATAATTGTTTAATAATTTTCAGACAATGAGTGATCTAATGATCAAGAATAATATAACACCTAAATCAAATTAGGTATTAGACTAATATATGATCTATCCACAATTGCACAGAACGAGCCCCTGCCGTAGCTGTCACGTTGCGCGCTAATAACAAGACATTATTACGGTCGAATTTAAAAATCCGTATCTCGAAATCTGTATATGATATCGAGCTAATTTTTTTTGCAAAAACTTTTTTGATCTTTAGACCATATTTCATTCGTATGTAATAGATACAAAATTCGAATATTTAATATAGTTGCCCGCACGTCGAAATTTCAAACACACAAAATTCGTTCATGTGATTTTGGATTTATTTAGAAAAAAACCGTAAGTGATTTTGAAGGTCTATTAGTACAGATAGATGCGCTCGTGTTTGTAGTATATAGATATAAACAATCAGATTGATATCGCAAGTAGTTAATTTTTTAGGAAGAGGTAAACGTTTAAAAACACAAATTCTTGAAATAACATCGGCCATGTTTTTTTCTTGTGGAGAAGTTGCGCAAGCGCCAACAAAAGTCCAACAAGCCATTTCTGATGCCCCTAAGGACCCTCTTCCTGAATTCGTTTCCAAAAATCATTTACCTTGTTGGAATGGGTTATTTCAATTTTTAAAGCTTTGGACCTCTTGCTATATACATGTTTGGCCAACTAGTTGGGCTAACGTGTACAGGATCACTTGGCGTACTTTGGTCGTTGGCGACCAGCGTTGGCCGGCTAGCCGAATGTTGTCGATTTTTCCTGCACACATCAAAAGATCTTGGGGCAATCCGCCAACAGCGTTCACAAGTTGTCCTCTTCTTCAGTTCGTAGTTGCCGTAAAGCGGAAATGGTAGTGTTGCGGTGTAATAATTGTATTATTATAAGTTTATTTAAGTAAATATACAAACTGAATGGATTTGTTTAATTCACCTTTTTCTGTTTCGGTGAATACTCAGCATCCGCCATCTTCTTTTGCGCCATATTTTAAATCGCTCTTCTTTGGTGCACTTGTATAATAATGAAAGTGCTGCACAAGTAAATTGCCGCGGCAGCGATAGTTTCCACATCCATCCTCATCAAATGGCCCGTGCAAAATAAGCAACGCCAACGTGTCCTTATTTCTGGCCCAACTCATGGGCCCAACTAGTTGGCCAAACGCGTACAGAGGCCTTTAAGTGCACTAATGTCATTTTTTGTAAATATCTTATTAGTGAGGCTTTTTTTGGAGAATGATAAGGGAACAAAAAGAACGAGAAGGAAATTTTATATAAAAGAATCGGCAAAGGTATTTACAAAGGACTTATATAGGAGGGATATACATGGTTACTGGTAATTCGATACATACCTTTGGAGATGTGATAGGACATGACCTAAGGAGTAAATTTAACCCTAATATGCATTATCCAAAACTCAATAGTTTTTGAGATATTTCATTCTTTTCTCTTTTATCAAAAAAGTATATCTTTATGTCTTAAAATTTATTTTTCAAAAAATCTACTAGACATCTTTTTAAATTTTTAACTGTATTACTTGTCCAACACTACGGTCATCCACTTAGAATGAAAAAATATCCAAAAATGTTTCCGTTACGTGAAAATTTCAAATAAAATCTTTTATAATTTTTTTTTTCCTTTAAAAAAACTTAAAGGTTTTTCACAAAATTATCAACATAACATGCATACAAATAGTTCTAAAAACGTCCTTATTTCAACAGCTATCTATAATAAGCGAAAAAACTACATTTTAATATGCTTTTATCCAATTTGTTGGGATGATTCATAACATTTTCAGCAGAGGGTCGCAAGATGACTCAGCGCTTTGACATGTTTTTTTTCTTTTCTTTTTTGCATTGACTAAAGTAAAAGCTAACTACATTTTGAAACACGGAAAGAGCGTCGGTTCTATTTTTATTTAGTAAATGAAAATAAGGAAATGAATGATGATATTTGAAATATAACATTACATTATTTTTTTGCACCTCTATCGCACGAAGAATTTATCAGTTATATATTTTTTAATAATTCTGTGGAACGCATTTTCGTAAATAACTCGTTTATTTTAAGTTTTTCGAAAAAACTCTATTTCAGATTTTTTGTCCAAAAAATTCCGTGCCTTATACTGGTTATAGAGATCGATCGACGAAATAGTAAATTTTCGATTTTTATTAGAAAACTGTTCGAAATTTGTAATTTATCAAAAAAATCAAGTTTTCCAGGATTTGTAGATTCGCTTTTGTTTTCTCAAATTTCTCACTAACGTCAAGCAATAGACCTAATCGAGCCCTACAATTGCCATTTTTGAAAATTAAAATCGGTCCTTCGGTTCGGGAGTTATTAAATTCTTTGAAAAATCATACTCGGCCCTGGAAAATATACTTGCGGTCAACGGATTCGGGCCGCCAGCAATAGGCTTCATTTGTGGCCGGGTGCCTTTGATCCCACCAAGTCTCATCTAAATCGATCAATATTATGGACAGTTATCGTGCTTCCTAGCCCGATTTCAAGAAAACCAGTTTTTTGCAAAAAAAATCAATTTTCGTTTGTTTTTCGACATAGTCTCTCGTATACTTATTTGTAGAGCTTTTCCAGCGGCATCATGTCTTTTTTGAAATATCTCGATCCGACTACCCGTTATCGAGTTATTCAATTTTCCCCGAAAAACTCGAAACGTCTATATCGGGTACTTCCGGTTTCCGAACGGAGCCGAGCTTCCGGCGTTAAGGTTTTATAAAGACCTCCTATTAACCACCCAAGTTTCATCGCAATCCGAAAACGGATTAGGGGGGCTGGGCGTGACAGACCGACAGACAGACAGACAGACAGACAGACAGACAGACCGACCGACTGACCGACGGACGGAATTTTCTAAATTCGCTCTCGAATCGATAGATATGACTTTCACATCGATCCGACGTTTTTTTCGGGTTTCGACGGTTCACCGGAAAAATGCTAAACGTATACTACAATTTTTTTCAAAATGTAGTAACAAGATACAAATGTTCGACGTACCCTTGATAGTCCTAATAAATAATTAGTAAAAATGATGGAAGTAGTACGACGCTTATTTCTGGATAAACATTAAAACAAACGTAATGTAAATTCTTTATTAATTTCAAAGTTGTACTTAATTTCTACATGTCTTGCTCAAAATGGGAGCCCCTATTCCGTATACATGCACGGCAGCGTCTTCTTATTTCCGTCCTTGTTACTTTGGTTGTCAATCTATGCCATATGTGTTGGGCAGCGTTCACTATCCTTTGTCTAAGATCTTTTATTGCATTGACTGGGGTTGTATAGACTATCTCTTTCATACGACCCAACAAATAATCTAGAGGTGTTAAGTCAGGGCTTCGCGCTGGCCAAGGCATCGGGCCTGACCTTCCAATCCAACGGTTAGGGAAACCTTGATTGAGTAACTATCTGACAGTCAGCCGGGAATGTGCTGGACAGCCGTCGTTCTGGAACATCATTCGCCTTCTTATAGAGAGAGAAACATCTTCCAGGTTCATCGGCAGATCATCCCTTAAAATTTTCATAGATTTCCACGTTTAAATGTTGGGGGGGGGGAAGTGTGGCCCTATTAAATAGCGGCCAATTACTCCCATCCACACGTTAACGGCAAACCTCCTTTGGAAACTAGTTTCCTTTGTTAAATGGGGATTTTATTCGTCCCAATAATGCAGGTTGTGGAAATTTGTTATACCCTTGCAATTAAATTTTGACTAATCCATCCACAAAATGGAAATTTGCATTTTCTGCATCCGAATTTATCATACAGCGGCAGAATTCGACTCTCCTTCCAAAACCACCTTCCTCCAAGCCTTGGACAGGGATATAGTGGTAAGGATTTTATCCAACTCTGCGAATCGTAGACCAAACTTTCCATTGTGACGCTCCGATTAGTTTTGAACAAAGTTAATATTCAGCAGGGTTTCCATTACAATAACCATAAAAAAAAACAAGACATCAGCATATTCTGCGTTGGTATACGTGATCATGATACTTAACTACTACTTAACAAAATAATAGCAAGAGCAATAAACCTAAGGAATACGGTAATGTCAATTAATGACACTTATGCAGAAGCAAACAAGTCAAGGACTAACTGATTGAAATGATGCACGATTTTCATAGGCAAAAGAGTCGGCAGCAATTCAACAAATTATATCACCTACATCATTTTTACTAATTATTTATTAGAACGGTTACGTTGAACATTTGCACCTTGTTAGATAACTGTTGAAATAAGGAAGTTTTCAAAACAATTTGCACGCAAGAGTAATAATCAGAATGTAATTATCACTATTGCTGGCATTGTTTCTACTTTTTTTGGGAGTTCCTGCTACATGTATCTTTAGTTCTAAATGAGGATTCCATCCTCTCCTTCTTATTGACGACGTCTTAGCAGACGGCTTCTAATTCATTTAATGTGTCAGTTTGCCCCCCTTTACTGTATAGCATATCTTACAGCCTCATGCCATCTATTACGGCTACCTATTAAGCGCACGGTACCATCAAAGCTCTGTCTCATTAATTCTTTGATATCATCAGCCCAACGCTTTGGTGGTATCGCCATCTGGTTTCCTCAGGCCATTGAATCATTCTATAATGTCCTCTCTCCGGTCTTTGTGGCCAAAATGAGAGATTTCGAGAGCATACGATGGAGAGTTTGGACAGTCGCTTTGTGGAACGCATTTCTTGGAGAATCGAGATGTCGGTGCAGTGAGCTGTCCAGAGAACCCGCAGCAAACGTCTTCAAACCCACATTTCAAACACATCAATATGTCGTCTATTTGCGTCCATGTCTAAGAGGCGTAAAGAAAAATAGATAAAACTAGAGTGTTAGCAAGTCTGATCTTTGTGCGTCTCGTAATATTCCTGTCACGCCTTTTGCTCAACTGGGAAGTGACAGATTTTGTCATCTGTATTCTTTGTCAAATCTCATACTCGCAGTTTCCGGTGTTATCCACAAGGTTTTCAAGGTAGACCTCCTCACAATCACCTATCTTTAACGTTCCTGTATGGCTTTCATTTACTCGGTCTACAATCATAACACCGGTCTACAAAAAAGAAACTGCTCCAAGGACTAAACCTATCATAAATGTTTTTGTGAGCTGAAGCCGAATTTTAAAATTAAAAGTCTTTCCACCACCGCGTAGATTTCGAGTAAATCCTGACTTCTGTTGTCAAAATAAGGCTCTTTGCCAAATTTCGACGTAAAATGTGTTTATAAATATTTACAGGAGGGACCTCCACCCCAAAACATACATAACAAAAAACCGCTGCCTAAGGAACTACTTCCACATCCAGATTTTCCTTCCGTCTCTTTAAAGGTAAACTTCTTGGCTATGTTTGCACTTTAGTATGCGGAAATAATTGGTCATAGAATTTTAATAATATTAGGGGCAGATGTCATAAAAAATTTACAGGAGTTACAAGCAAGCTTCGTTAAAACATTGAAACTAACTTTCAAACTTGACATGATATTTACAAAATCCGCAAAATGTACAGGGGATAGAAATAAAGAAAAGTTTAATATTATGTTAACATTAATATTCCACAAAAAATGGTTTTCGTAAATATGCGAGAACATTAATCTAGGTATGAAAATTTGTCAAACACACAAGTTCTGCAGAAACGGCGCTACGCGTCGGTAGGCGTCGAGACGTGAAGATACAAAAATATGAATCTAGCAATTTATCAAGTTTAGAAGTTTTACAACAAGAACGCTAGGCGTCGGTCGGCGTCGAGACGTAAAAATGCAAGAACATATATTTAGATATCAAAGTTTATCAAATACACAAGTTATACAATAACGACGCTTGGCGTCGATCTGCGTCGAGACGTAAAGATGCAAGAATGTGAATCTAGGAATCAAAATTTATCAAATATAAGAGTTTTACAAGAACGACGCTAGACATCGGTCAGCGTCGAGACGTAAAAATGCAAGAATAAGAATCTAGATATCAAAATTTATCAAATTAAAAATGCAAAATCTTTCAAAAAGTATGCGATGTAACAGCACCGAACGCTTTTGTGTCCAAAAAAACGAATTTTCAAGCTACTGATCCCCCGTATCACCTTTACATCTTCGATTTGTTAAACATTCTCAATGTTAAAAATTAAAGTATTGGTTTCTAGCACGTACGCCAAAAATTAAGTTTCTTTACTCTTACTTGCTTGGTCTACTGATTTTTCCCAATTACAACCCCCCTCATCCCCTCGGCAAAAAATACATACGTGTACCAAATTTCAAGCGAATATCTCAAGCTTATTTCATCAACCCCTTTATTAATGAATTAGTGAAAAATATTATAAAGAAATCTGAGAGCTTGGTTTCTAGTATGCACACCAAACCTCAAGTTTTTGTACTCAACAGAGATTGCTTTACTCATGTCCCCCTATTTACCTTTAATTACATCCCCACCCCTTCAACGGAATCATCTCAAAATATAATTTAGTTCCAGATGTCGTTATAATACATACGTGTACCAAATTTCAAGTGAATATCTCAATTTTATTTTATCAACCCCTTTAATGATAGAGTGGGGGTGGTGGGGGGTGGATATAAAATATCATAAAAAAATTGAGATCTTGACTTCTAGTATATGTACATCTAATTTTATGTTTCTTTTACCAGTTTGTTTTACTTATTTTCGCCTATTCACCCCTATTTACCCCCCAAGCCTTCACCGGATATGTTCAAAAAACCATACAGTTTGGTACACGTATACATTATAACGACCTGCAACTAGATTATATTTTGAGATGATTCCGTCGAAGGGTTGGGAGTTTAAATAGCGGTAAATAGTGGAAAATAGGCAGAGCAAGATGGTCAGAGTACAGAAACTTAGAATTTAGAGTATGTACTAGAAGCCAAGCCCTAAAAGTATTTTACAATATTTTTCAACTCGTCCACTCCATTACTAAAGCGGTTGATGAAATAAAATTGAGATATTCACTTGAAATTTGGTATATGGTAGAAACCAACGCCTCAAATTTTTTTAAGACATCCTCTAATATTATTAAAATTCTATGATCAGTTCTTTCCACATACTAGCAAATTTGGTCAAGATGTTTCCCTTTAAAAAGACTTGGCTGGAAAGCTGGATGTGGAAGTAGTGATTCTTTAGGCAGCGGTATTTTATTGTTTTTGGGATAGGAACCCCTCACGTAAATACTTATAAACACATTATACGTCGAAATTTGTCAGAAAAACGCATTTTGATAATATAAACCGGAATTTACTCTCGCAGTAGAAAGTGTCTTAAATTGAAAATTCGACATAGGCACAAGAAATTTTTTTTTGTAGACCTGTGTAATTTTAGTATTATTGTAATTTACGCTTAAACCGTACTCAGTGTTTATGGCATGCAGGTAGTTCAGAAGGTGCATGAGCTCATTCTCGCTAGCTGCAGCCAATGTGTGTGTATCATCCGCAAACCCCAAGTTAGAAACCTTAGCACCTCTTTTAACTACTCAACCCTGCCAGTCCTCCAACACACATCGCATTACGTGTTCACTACAGATGTTAAACAGGAGAAGTGTCAAAACACAGCCCTGTCTGATGCCTTTGCCAACTTTACAGTTGTCAATCTTCACTAAAGCAGAGTTTGCGTCGTACAATCGACGAATAATAGAGACCATAATGAGGTCTCGATGTTCCCATCTGTAATAGTACTCTATAGGAATCTATAAAATAACAGAATTAACCCATATATTATTGGGAAATAACATCTTCCCTTGTGACTTATGTCAAAGGATTAGTTGGAGCTTGTTTTTTGACAAATGACGCGAATAACAATAAAAATATAAAAACAAGGTATTTCGCAGACGCACAAAATCATTTCTGCTGTGTATGTTTGTGCGGCATTTTGCAAATAAAAATGCATTGAGAAAAGAAACTGAGTAGGTTTCCTAAACGTCAACGAAATACTTTATTTTTATTCATATTCGTGTCATTTGCAAAAGAAAACAACCTCTAACTATTATTTTGACTTGAATGTAATAGGCGTAGAGATTATTTAGAGGTGAAGACATATGTGGCAGGAAACCCCAAAAGGCAGGAAACCCCAAAAGAAAAATAGAAAAATTAGAACTAGAAATTTACTTAGATATCAAAAACTTAAAGGTATACTGAAAGCCTATTCAGAATTCGATGAGTTTGTGAATTATGTAAATTAGTTAGTACATGTGAGTGAAAATTGGTTCTAGTATGGTCATAAAAATGCCAAATGGTCTTGTTCTGAATCTCAGGTACATACGATTTTTACTGGTCTTTTATATTTTCGATAAATAAAGCTACAGAACGTCCCAATATTCTGTGTACTTTGAGCTACCATAGCTTCTTGTAGTCAAAATATGTCAATTTGACTTTTGCGTTTATTTCATATTGTTCGGCATATCCATTCGAGGTCAGAAAATTATTATTGAAAACAATGGTTATATCGAGCAGTTTTTGTGAGGAGCAGCCGACCATGAGTTTCTGAAAACTAGAATGGGTTGCCTCGAATTTGTTACCAAATATATTAATTTTGAAATGAAATAAGTAAGTCTGGCTTATATCGAAAGAAAAACAAAAAAATTTACTTGAGATAATAAAATTGAACAAGTCGTTTATCTTTGTAATAAATATTGAATTGAAGTTATATAATATCATCCTGAAAAAAAATTTACCAGATTTGCTAAAAGTAGGGGTATTTTTGGCACATTTTTAATGCAATGATTTCGATTGAAATATCATAGTTACATCTATACAGAAACGTTAGCGTGCAGCCTTTCAATAGAGACATACGTAGCACCACACTTTACCGATGTGAACTTGGCAGATAAAAGATAGCAGCCAAAATGACGGAAACGCGCGAAGGTACATAGACGTGCAATAAATATAAAAAAGGGGTATTTTTTTTAATTAGATCCCAATCTAAGAAATTAACAATTACTAGTGGAGAAAGGTTCAATAATTATTGACCATAAACATTGTCCACACCTCACCCCGTTGATATATAAAATTCTTAAATTAAATTACGTTTTAAAATGTCATGAAGAAACAAGATATCACTTTGAAATTCACAGGAGAGACAGAAAATGATGTAACAAGTAAACGCTGCACTAAAATAACTTATTTGGTAGCCACCCAAAACCACCCCCGAACAAATACATAATCCACAAATCGCACGAAGGAAACGAGTTGTCACATTGAAATTGACAGGGGAGCTAGAAAATCGTATACTAAATCCTGTAGATGCAGCACAATTGCCTTGGGGGCCGATGAAGGTTTCAAAAACCACCCCCGAAGAAATACATAATTCTCAAACAGCAAGAAGGAAACAAGTTATCACTTTGAAATTGGCAAGAGAGCTAGAAAATCATATACTAAACCCTGTGGATGTAGTACAATTTATTTGGGAGCCGATGAAGGGTTCAAAAGCCACCCCCGAACAAATACATAATTCTCCAATTGCACGAAGGAATCGAGTCATCACTTTGAAATTGACAGGAGTGCTAGAAAATCATATACAGAACCCTGTGGATGTAGCACAATTTACTTGGAAGCCGTTGAAGTGTTCCGAAACCACCCCCGACGAAATGCATAATTCTCAAATCGCACGAAGGAAACGAGTTATCACTTTCAAATCAACATGAGAGCTAGAAAATCATATACTAAATCCTGCGGATGTAGTACAATTTACTTAGGAGCCGTTGAAGGGTTAAAAAACCACCCCCGAAGAAATACATAATTCTCGAACCGCACGAAGGAAACGAGTTATTACTTTGAAATTATCAGGAGAGCTAGAAAATCATATACTAAACCCTTTGGATTTGTTTTTTATTGTATTGTTCTTATTTTCTGCGTTTACTTTGTCTATTTTTTACTTGTCTATATATACACCTTGATTTCTTTACTTTGTCCATTAATTTGGACAATAATTTATTTGTTTTTATGTATATAAGGGATACAAATATTCTATATAGAAAATGCCGTTCTGTTACGGCTGCTTGGTAAATAATAATTTATTGTTATATTTTTTGGTATATTATTTACCACCTGCTTTATTGTAGCAAAACCACATACTTTTCTACGACGGCCGCCAAGTAAATTACGCTCTGAAATTTGTGTTTATTATTTTAATTTCTTACCATTCTCTAAATTTCAAAGTGACATGTGGCTTCCTTTCTGCGATTTGAGAATTATGTTTTTTTTCGGTAGTGGTTCTTGAACTCTTCAACCGCTTTCAAGTAAATTGTTCTATACGCACGGGGTTTAGTATAAGATTTTCTGGCTCTCCTGTCAATTTCAAAGTGATAACTCGTTTCCTTCTTACGATTTAAAAATTATGTATTTTCTCGGGGTGGCTTTTAAACCCTTGAATGGGTCCCAAGTAAATTGTACTACGTTCACAGGGTTTGGTATACGATTTTATAGCTCTTCTGTCAATTTCAAAGTGATAATTCGTTTCCTTCGTGCGATTGGAGAATTATGTATTTGTTCGGAAGTGGCTTTTGATCCCTTCAACGGCTCCCAAGTAAATTGTACTACATCCGCAGGGTTTAGTATGTGATTTTCAAGCTCTCCTGTTAATTTAAATGTGATAACTCGTTTCCTTCTTGCTGTTTGAGAATTACGTATTTATTCGGGGGTGGTTTTTGAACCCTTCGACGGCCCCTAAGGAACTGTGCTACATCTACAGGGTTTAGTGTACCATTTTCTAGCTCTTTTGTCAATTTCAATGTGATAACTCGTTTCCCTCGTGCGATTTGTGGATTATGTATTTGTTCGGGGGTGGTTTTGGGTGGCTGCCAAATAAGTTATTTTAGTGCAGCGTTTACCTGCTACATCATTTTCTGGCTCTCCTCAGAATTTCAAAGTGATACCTTGTTTCTTCATGACATTTTAAAATTACATCCATTTGATGTAAGAATTTTATATAACTGGGTGAGGTGTGGACAATATTTATGGTAAATAATTATTGAACCTTTCTCCACTAGTAATTGGTAATTTCTTGGATTAGGATCTAATTTTTTTTAAATTACCCCTTTTTTATTTTTATTGCACGCCTATGTACCCTCAGGCGTTTCCGTTATTTTGGCTGCTCTCTTTTAGCTGCCAGGTTCACAGAGGTAAAGTTATTCGAAAAAAATCTGCCAAGTGCAAGTTGTACTTATCCAATTAGTACTCTGTAGGTGTAGTTTCATTATTGATAAATCTATACGTGTTTCAAGCAAATGGTACCAAACCACAAAACAAAGTTTCTCGTTAAATCTAAGATAACGCAATCCTAATTGCTTATTCAATCCACACCTTATTCATAATATTCGTGAGTATTTTCGGAGATATGTTAAAAAAAGAGAAAGCAAATTATATATTTTATTTTTAAGTTGGTTCTTTAACAAGCTTTCAATTGACACCCTACACGATTACCTCTTACTTTCCACTTTATCACCGAAACCAACCCCAAAATCAATATTCCACTTTGTGTACTTCACGTCAGTAATTGATCAACCACTTTGCCAAAAATTAACATTATACGTCGAACAATCTCTAAGAAAAATTCCTGTAACAGTCGGACGAATGGACGCGAGGTGATTCCATAAGTGTTCAGATTTGCCATTTTGGTATAGAATATTAAGAAGAAAAAAATATTTAATCAATGTTGATGCCCTCAAACAGCTACACGAAGCAACTTGGCATTGAGGTCTATTTAGTTAAATTGACTTGTTTTGACCGCAAGTACCTCTGGTAAATTCATACACTGACCATCTTGAAAATACTTACAAAATCCTTAAAACGATATAACCAACAGTCTTTATTTTTTAGTTAATAGACCTTGTAAATTCTGGAAATCTAAATGAAGAATTTAATCGGCATGGTGAACAAGCTGTGTTCGCTGCTGAATCAACTGCGGCTTGGTTAAACAAATATTCAGATGACCTATCGACCTATTATAACCTTGATACATTCAACTATAACTACTTGTTCTTTTTATTTCTCATACCTGTAATTATAGGATTGATTTGCGGATATTTTTATTGTACAAGAAGAGAATGTTTCTTAGCGTTTATGAGAAATTTGGATCCAAGGAACTGGCTTGCACGTATTAGACAGATGAATATTCAAGTGCCTCAGGAAGATATACCGATGCGGGAGCGGTAATTCTTCCACACCGAGCGTTTTTATGCGCAAAGGCCACTGCTTTTAATAAATAGATGTGCATATTTGTTTGTTCATTTGTGTTTGATATTATGTTGATGTATGATTTGCTTTGCTCTGTAGTTTAAACTCCAAGCCTCGAAACATTTCTCAGAAATTCAATTTAGACAACACAAAAAGGACCCCTCACCTTAGTTATGGAAAGTGGCCCTCGATTCACTGAAGAAGTATGTTTTAGTTTATGACTCACTCATCGAAAGTTCTCATGGACACAAGGAATGAAAATTGATAGTTTCCTTTCTACTGCCATTTAAAGTGTTCGCATTTCGCCATTGCATGATGTTAGAAAAAATACTTTTCGTCTGTTCTGTGGACAATAATACGTTTATTTCTCAATAGGTTTTTCGACGAATTGAACGACGTTTATAAAAATGCTTCAACACATACAATTTTTGTGATATTGAGGATCAACCATAGCAAGAATACTGTTTTTAATCAACTTTGACGTAACATAACTTTGAACCTAATTTGTCACAAAGCTGTTATCAGACGTTAAATGAAGATTATTTGTTGCAGAAAATGGTGTTGTTATAAAATATTGACGGACATTTCTTTACTATCTGTGAATGAATGGTGATGAAATCGTATGAGTACACTGACTATATTCACAAAAACTCCAAATTCATCCATTCATCAAATTGATGATTTTATAACACTATAATATAGTTGTTTGTCATCAATATGTGAAATACATTTAGATCCTTTCCTTGTGACCCCTTTTATCACTTTTTTCGTTAAAACAATGTATGGAGTTAGGAAAAAGAGAAGGGAATTGAATAAATTTCACAAATCGATGCAATATGAACTATGACATAATATTGTAAAATTTTTAAATTAGCTAATGCCTGAAGTTAGATATTGTTACAATAAATTTTTGTCACACGTACCATTCCATCACGATTTACAGATCGTAAGGAAATGCCATTAAAAATAGTGAGTTAGTTTTGCACAACGAATAATCTTCATTTAACGAGAGAAAAGAACTTTGTGAGATATTAGGTGAAAAAATTATATGACGTCAAATATAGTATTTTTTAATGTTAGAATGGAGCATTCTTATAAACGTGGTTCGACTCATCGTAAACATTTTTGAGTAATAACGTGCTATTGTTCATGGAACAGAAGAAAAGTATTTCTTTCTTGGGTAATGGCGAAATGCAAACTCTTCAAACGGCTGTAAAATAATATCGATTTCCAGGCCTCGTGGCCATGAGAACTTTTCATCAGTGATAAAACTATAAGCTATAAAAACTATAAGTAAGCTATAAATTATAAATGTTTAGCCCATTTAACAGATGGCCACTTTCCACAAGGACTCTGCGGGGACCATTCACTATTTCTATTCATTTTTTCCTTATTGGTATTGTTAGTTACATAGTCACCATGGTATCAGTTTTTATAAAATCGTCAGTTACCTTACTAGTATAATTTTTCCTATTACTGCTACAATTTTCACCGTTAATATCAATTTCTTCATTAATGTCATTTACATCCGTTTAATGCAAATCCATTAAGATTTCCTGATGATTTATCTACAATTCCATTTAGTGAATTTTACTTCTTCTAATCCTCCACATTATGGCAGTACTGTTGCTGGCCCTGAAAATTGTCTTGTCTCGCCATCCATCAGCTAATATTATAAAGTGATGCAATATGTACCCACCAACCGTACCTACTATCGTTTTGGAAATTTTCAATTTCCATGTCCATATATTTGTGAACGAACCGTGAAAATCGAAAGCTTGGATCTCGAAACACGTGAAAAAACACTTGGCTGAAATTTTGGGAGAGAGGGGGAATTTTCTTTTGTCAAATTGAAAATTTTGAAAAAGTGCGTTTTGCTCTAAGATTTTACAAAGGTTAAAAATAGTGTGGAATGCTTTAATTATATGGCCAATAAATGAAAATGATATTGGCTAAAATGGAGTAAATTTGAAAAAATTTTATCTTTATATTGAAAATATTGTAACTCTGTTTCCTTGCGACGGAAATCGACTTGTTTACTCCTAAAATGTTGGAAATGCTCTAAAAAAGTGATATTTCATGGGCTGAAATGTTTGTGCATATTTACCATTTCAAATCCAATTTTGAAAATTACTTATTTCTTAAACAATAATTAATTGTTAAATTAATGAAGGGTTGAAATCAAGTGTTTCCAACCAAGTGTGGAAATGGCAAATATTTACAAGAATTTCATCCATCTGAAAAATCACTTTTTTAGAACCTTTCCAACTTCTTGGGAGTAAAAAAGTTGATTTTCGTCGCACGACAACAGAGTTACAACGCCTTTAATATACGCATAGAAATTCGTTCAGATTTTCTCTATTTTCGATCACTTGCCAATTTCGACTTCTGAACTAACGTCAACCAATATTATTTCCATTTATTGGATATATAGTTAAAACTATCTACACTAATTTTAACCTTTGCCACCCCATGGGGCAAGGTGCACTTTTCAAAATATTCAATTTGATAAAAATAAATTCCCTCTCTCCCCGCTTTCTTCAAAAACTTCAGCATGTGTTTTTCACGTATTAGACTTTCGGTTTTCATGGTTGGCTGACAAGTAAATAGACACGGAAATTAAAAATTTCCAAACCGATCGATTGCAACGAAGAGCTTCCTCCGCGCGCAATCGGTCATTACAAGCATCTTTGATGGATCCATTTTGCATCACTTTATAATATTTGCTGATGAATAATGAGGCAAGGAAATTTTTAGGGCTAGCAACGGTATTATAGTAATTTGTATTACTTTTACATAAATTAATAATATCTAACAATATACAACTCTAGTTAAATAATGGCATTAAAACGCATGTTTATAAAAATTATTTTACTTGCTACAGGACTTGTTAATATAAAAAACTGATATGATCTTGTATGAAATAAGTAATCATTAGTCAATTTTCCATACCAACACTTATTTATAATATGCTCTAAATTGTAAAATGGAAAGATTTATCTCTATTAATTCAAACTCTTTCAATTCCTCATTATCGGCTGCGTCTTTTAGGAGTTTTGACTATGGTTAATTGCGTTTCGAAATAAGTGCAATTTTTGTAAATGATTTGTTTAATAATTTAAAATAAGGGGTCGCATAACTTAATATTCATGTAAAGGTAAATGTAAATGAACTATGTTTCCGAAAATTATTTTTCAAGTAATAGCTATACAGCATATATTCGTGTAGTTCACAACTCGAAGTGAAAATTAAATTTCAGACGAAGTTTTAAAATAAAGGAACACCAGTTGTCTATTTAATAACATCATAACATGTCACCACTTACAAATCTGAGAAGAATTTTGCTTAGTACAAATCCGCTTAATAGTAACCAAATACTAATAAAAATTACGTAAAACAAACTATCAAACATATAAACAAATGAACAAACAAAAGAGAACACTAATGAACAAATATTTCAGAATTAATTTACAAAGCTTTGTCATTGTTTTCGATTTCCCATTTAGTAAATAACCTACCTATATATCTTCTGCTATGATGTAACAAACGCTACTCTAAAACTTAGTTAACTGAATAGTTTCCAAAATTTATTGTCAAATTGCAAGTACATCATATTCTAAGAATGAAATAGAAATTTTCTCTTCACTTTATCTTCTTGTATATTTTATTTAATGTTTGTATTTAGAGTATAGTTGACCCAAAAAGAAATTTTTGTGAACTTTTATAGTTACACTTTTTATTATGATATGTATTATAATTGTTATTTTTTTACCTATTGAACCTATTTTATTGTGTATTGTGTTTATTCTTGTATATTCGTTGCACTTATTTTACTATTGTAACAAGTATTTATTACTGAGTTTGAAAACTAAAATTCTCAAGCCAAATGGACATAAAGAATGTGGTCAAGAGGACGATATATTTTGTTAGATTCTTGTAACACCTTGTTGTTATTAGAGAAGTGTACTTAAATGGGAGTAGTAAAATACTTGTAAATTGATAAAATAAGAGTAAAAATAGAATTTCTGAGTTAGATTTATATCTTCATTTAAATATTACAAAATTAGAGATTCTTACAAGAATCTAAAAAAATATCTTTTTTAACAGAATTCTTTATGCCTTGATATTATTTTAGTATAACTCGTAGACCTTATCTGTGATACTTATTATAAGAATTTTAGATGAATATATTTATCATTAACTACAAAATTATACTCTTATTGTTGATCGTCAACATATAAAGAATTTGTTTAATTATAACTGTAGTTAATAGGCCATTTTCCATTGACGTGTTATAAATATTACTAGGATCAGCAAGTAATAAGAAACCATAAGTTAGATTTTCATATCGAGGATTCGTTTGAAGATTGTTGAAAGATATGAAAAGTAACAGGTTTGTATTACTTGGTGATTCAATTTCATTCATGCTGTTTCGGTAGAACAGCAGCCTAGATTAATATGGCTTTAAAGAACAAAATCAACTGTAACTGTGCTTTCTAATATAATTAAAATAAAAGAACTAAACAAATATGAAGTAACTAATTGTTTTCTTAACCAAAGCCTAGAGAAATATATTAGGGAACAAGTACTGCAGTAATATCAAGCAAGCAAAATGGACCAGACTAAGGTAAAATAATATCACTAGATGAGAATTACTCAATTTTGTATTAACAAATGACTATGAAGTCATAAAAACTTGAAGTATTATGCTCAGTTTATATACAGCACTTATTTCTGAACTAGAAGATTTATTTTAGTCTACGAGTCGGGTGATCTTTTAACACATCTGATCATAATTCTCACTATACAGGGTGTTTCAGGTATGCGGTCATTTTCATTTATTTCTTTTAAATTTTAATCGTTTGCCTCTTATGTACTAGTACAGAAGCCAGCGTGCAATCACCTGACACATTCGAAAAGCTAGACACATTACACTAACCGACAAATTGTAACTTTTATTTTGTATCGTTAACCAAAACCACTTATTTGTATTGTTTTGGTTTCAGCTACGTCTAACATAGACCTAAATAAAACTTGTTGGCTCTAAAAAATGTAATAACTGACCTAACTCGTATATTATGGTATAATTTTAATAAAAAGAGCAATTGATTACATAACGCGAAAAAATATTTTCCATTTTGATATATATATTTCAGATACATGTTATATAATATATATTTGATTAGAATATAAGCTCTGTAATCAGAAAATTAATTATTCTTCTTGCACTTCTTAGCCTGTCTCTTATAAGTTACTTCTGGGGCATCTCTTATACATGTCCAACAGTAGTCTGCTAACATCGCAGAAGTCCATTTGCCCTGATATCTTTTTTCCATGTTTTGAATATTCTGGTGGAATTTCTTTCCATGCTCATCACTTACTGCATCACAGTTTTCTGGAAAATAATCTAGATGTGAATGTAAAAAGTGGACTTTTAATGACATATTTCATCCTAAAGGGGGACGATAGCTCAGTGGATTAGCGCGTTTCGCTTGCCTACTGGCATCCCTGCTCACCGCGAAATTTTAATTATAGAATTATTCCCAAGATGTAGTTCGGACTCCACTATAAACTGTAGGGCCTCGTTTCTCTTTAAATAACACGAAATTATTGTGTATTTTCAAGGAGTTACCTCGGTGATTTGAGAAGCGGTTAAGAAAACAAGAAACAAGAATTTCTGGTAGCAAGAAAGAAGATTTTTTTTTTCTTACCGAGAAAGTGTGTTGCTAAGGAATCTAAAGGAATTCCAAGCAGCTTTTTCATTACCTTCTGTAATGTTGTCAAATTCAGTATCTTTGAAAAGGTTCTTGATTTGAAGACCCACAAAAATTCCCTCTAATTTTTTCATCACTAAGTCTAAGAAATTTTTGTTATAAATAACTGAAAGCACGTCCTTCTTTGTCCATAGCTTTTACCAAGTTTTTCATAAGTCCCAGTTTCATGTGGAGTGGTGACAATATTACCTTTTGTGAATCAACTAATGGAATGTCAGTAACATTTTCTACTCCTGGTTCAAAACCTAGTCTTGGCGGCCAAATTTTTCTTTTGTAATGTTGTAATTGCGCTCGACTGTTCCACTCACAAAGCAATATTTGGTATATCCTTGGTGCATATCAAGTAAGATAGCTATCACTTTTATCTCCAGAAATCTGCCAATTATACTTGTTATATTCTATAGTTTGTAGCAATACATTCATGTTACTGTAATTTTCCTTCATGTGGACAGCATGGGCGATTGGAGTTGATGGAAATTTGTTTCCATCGTTGGTAACACAGCCTTTAGCCTAAGTTTCGAAGCGTCAATAAAAACTATCCACTCACTAGGATCATGGGCAATGTGTCAAACACGCATTAAACCGTCAATGTCCTTGCAGGCAACCAAGTCATTTTCCATTTTGAAAAAAGGTACAAAATCTTTTTGGCTACTTCGATACATGGAAATTTTAACATTTTCCTGTAATAAATTCCATTGTTGTAATTAAGATGCCAAAAGCTCCGCTTTCGCCTTGGATAGATCAAGGACTCCTATAAGATCACTTAATGTGCGTTGATTAATTTTGTGTAGTTCACAATCGGGCACTTCAGCAGAGAAATCGGTATCTTGTGATGTTGATGGCTGGACTAAGTCATCATCTACATTATCATCCGATTGTTCTTCAGAATCAGGACTGTATTCTTGAGGTGGATTAGGAATGGGTAGTTCATCACTATAAGGAACCGGGCGAAGGGCAGATGGTAAATTGGGGTATTGTACTACCATCCTTTTTTTCTTGTTAATACCTTGCTTAATAGGAGGTATCATGCAAAAATAAGAATCGGTAACATCTCGTTAAGTTCTCGCCAGATCAAGGGGCACAGCAAAAGCCATTGAACGTCCTCTTCCACTTGGCCAAGTGCAAAGATTGTTCGCACAATTGCTGTAACATATATGTAGTTCCCATTTTACTTCCCTCGCATACCGAAGGGAAGTATTGTATTCGAGAAAAAATCACCCTCCGAGATTTTTTCGGATTCTGACGTTTCAGATCACGGAGATTACGAAAATATAGGTTTTTCAATTCCGTCAGTCTGTCTGTCTGTCTGTCTGTATGTCGGTCTGTCTGTCTGTCTGTCTGTCTGTTGGTGCATTTACTAAAAAACTGCTTGACGGATAGCAGTCAAATTTGGTAGGTAGTTGACCCTACTGTCAGCGAAGAAATGGTAGAATTTTCACTGGAAAATATACAGGGTGGATCGTCTAAAGGGAATAAATGATGAAAAAAAATTTTTTTTGCTCAAATTTAAAATTTCCACGTTTCATGACACGAATTAAGCCGTGTGGCCGACTTAATATCTTTTTAAAAAATATTACAAAGTTTAAAAAGTTACAAAAAGTTTATTTAATTAAATTCACAATATTAAAATGTTATAAAATGATGTTTACTCAATGAGAGCTCGACGCGAAGTGAGTTATCTCATCGCTGGTCACAGGGAAGCAGCTGGGATGAAACCGCTGACATGGCTTTATTGTTTGTCTTATCTGGGTTGCTATATGACTTAACTCCTCCACCCTTAGACAGAACTTTAGGGTTAAGCTGAAGTTCGAGGCGATTCTTCTTTAGGGTTGTTCCTGGTTTCTTGAAATCGTTTTCGTAATTTTCGAAAGATATAAACACTAAAACATATTTTGGTTACATATAGTAAGATTGTCCAAACACTGGGTTGATACCAATGAGAAGTAGAACCTGTTATTGAATTTAAATTTTGCTTGTTTTGTTCCAATTTGTATTTTATAATATGCAAGTCGTCTAGATTTGTTTGTGACAACCTAATGTTTTTTATTTCGTAATTATACGTAGCATTTACTTTATAATCTAATTCTGGAATATGAATATCTCTTTGGTTTGGTATATCTGTCTGTACATGTGCAAACTTTTGATTTGAAATTTGAATTATACAACCTTTTTGATTGGTTACAATATAGGTTCCGGTTGTTAATAATTTTGTTTCCGACAAATCTTTGCAATTGAAGTTAATTGATTTGTCTGATGGGTTTATTACTAGTAATTGATTAAATTCTAATGTTTGCACCTTTTGACTTGTTAATTGTATTAATTTGATGTGGCAATTAGAATATGGTCTTTTTGCTAGTAGCAGTTGTACTTCACATGGTTGATTAGTCTCTAAATTTATCAAATCTAAGTTATTACAATAAAAGTGGTTATCTATAAGTTTACAAAGTTCGTTCGATGAGCTGTAATATTGATCGGATAAAATAAGGTATTTTTTGTTGGGGATGATTAGTTGGAAGGTATTATTTTGATTTAATACAGGACATGAGTATAAGTGATAAAGATTATATTGAATGGTGTCGGTTATTGGCACTTCTAAGATAAAATTGAGCTTCGTTTTCTTCCAGTAGGCTTTAATTTTGATTAGGGCTTCGAAATTTAAGATTTGGTCCTTGACAGCAGGAAAAGGTAAGTTAACATAATTACTTATTTGTAAGAGGCTGTCTAGTAGATCTTCCGGTTCAATAATTAAAGGATGCATAACATTAATTTTTGCAAATGTAACAGCTTCCTCGAGTCTCTAATATTTGTAGGATACTTTGTGCCATTATATTTACTTGGGTATAGACATTATTGAATTGAATTCTGTGATATAGTTCGACCTTTTGGTCTTTCAGTGCTTGTTCGATTTGTAGAATTCTTGAACGTAGCACGAGTTGGTTCGTGGTCAGGTTATTTATAGATGACTCAAATTTATCTATTGCCTTGGTGGTTAGTGTTATTTGGGATTCCAATACTTGTTGATTTTTGTCTAGGTGTTCTAGGTGTCGTTCTATTCTTTCGCCGTCTTCATTATCTAAGTTACCAGTGATTGATTTCCATATTGATCCTAATCCATTGATTAGTCCTCTTTTAGATCGAGATTGCGGCGTTAGTTGGTTAAATTTCCGATTAATTTCGGCAAATAAGAATTCTGTGATTATTGCGAAATTCTTAACTTCCATTTTTTCTCTTTCATCTAATATTAATGCCTTTTCTAGATCGTCAATATTCGACTTTAATCTGCTATATTCGTCCATGATTGGTTGCAAATCGATAGATCGTACTAATGTCCGTTTGTCGATGATGTTTCTACATTTCCCTAGAGGTAGGGGTAGTAGTCCTGGGTTGTTGTTTAATCTTCTGACTCGCTCTCCTCCGTGGATGACGGGGGTGCATCTGGAACAAGAGGTCTTCTTAAGTTTCTTAAATGTACTCTTTTTACAGATTTATTTCGTGTATTAGAAATTTCGCAAGTATTATCGCTATTTATCTTAGTGATAGTGAAGGGTCCCTCATATCGATTTTTAGTTTTATGTCTGGTTGCTTTTCTACTTTTAACATATACAGTTTGTCCTTTCTTAAAGGTGGTTTGTGGGTCATCAACGTCTTCGTTTCTCCGTTGGTGGACGGTTTGTTTGGCTTGTATTATTTTTTGGTTGATGGTTTCGTATATTCTTTTCATTTTCGTTTTGTGATCATTTAAGTATTTGCTGAAAATGTCTTGATTGTAATAAATTTCGAAAGGGTTTCTGCTGTCGGTGTGTCCTATAATTAGTTCAAATGGTGTAAAACCTGTAGCGGAATGTATCGAACTATTATAAGCTAATAGGGCGTATTTCATCTGATCTGTTATAGGGTCATTATTAATGTTTTTCAATATTCGTACATGCTCGAGTATTGTTGAATGGAATCTTCCCATAATACCGTTGCTCTGCGGATTTCTGACAGTTGTAAAGTGAATATCGATTTTATGTAGTTTTAAGAGTTCTTTCACTACGCTGTTGTTGAATTCTTTACCATTGTCGCTTACTATTTTTTCAGGTGCTCCGTAGAACGTAAAATAGGTGATAAGTTTTTCTGAAATGTGAACTGCTGTTTTCTCAGGGATTTCAAATGCCTGAGCGAGTTTGCTAAAGGCATCGATAATTGTTAAAATTAATTTTTGTTCCATAGAAAATACGTCCATGTGTAAAATTTGGAAGGGTTTGGTTGGGGTCTCAGTCAGCATCATAGGCATAATTTCGGGTATTCTCTCGTATTTGCTTCTTTTACAAATTTCGCAGTTTCCTATAAATTCCTCCACATCGCGCTGAAGGTTTGGCCAATAGTATTTTAGTTTAAGATGAGCGACCGTTTCTCTTGTCCCGCGGTGATTGGTTTTTCCTTCGTGATAGTTTTGTATTACTTGTAGCTGTTCTTCTTGCTCTAACACATCGATTAACTTTTTGGTACATCTAATCAATGTGGGTCCGTTATCTGTAAATTTGCTAGTGTATGTTTCACATAGATTTTTATATGTGTCTTCTTTGTCGGTGAACACATGATATTGTCTGTCTGTTGTCGTAAAGTCTCGGAGCAATTTAAATAGGTCTTCCATTATGGTTTCATTTTGTACTTCGGCTTCGAGGATCGTTTTCTGTCCTCGTTTCGTAACTTTTGGTTTTCTCGGATTTAGGAGAACAGTTTTGATGTGAATTTGGTTTCTTTTCGTATTTATGGGTTCATCCAATATAGGTATGCTAATTGTAGGATCTTCGTCATTTATCGAATGTGCCGTAGAAATCGGTGTTATAGGTCTATCAGCTGGGTTTAGATTTTGTTGTACCTGGTGTGGTGTAGGTGTATTTAAGCTTCGTGGTTCTTCCGTTGCGCTTTCTAGTTCACCTAGAAGAGCGTCTAATTCTGTGTCGGCATTGACTATTAGAGATTGTGAGTCTAGGGGATGAATTTGGATCCTAGATAATGCGTCGGCGTTTGTGTTTGATTTTTCTTTTTTATATTCGACTCGATAATCGAACTCTTCTAACTTTAATTTCCACCTGGTTAACTTCATATTGGCTGGTTCCTTTAAATTAAATAGCCATTTTAAAGGACGGTGGTCTGTGTATATCGTAAACTTGTGACCGTAAAGATAGGGCCTGAAAATTTTCGTTACGGACCATACAATTGCAAGTAGTTCCCTTTCTGTGGTTGAATATTTACGTTCGGCGTCGTTTAACGTCCTTGAGGCGTATGCAATGGGGTGATCTTGACCTATGGTGCCTTGCGAAAGTATACTGGCTATGGCTTCATTCGACGCATCCGTGGTTACAATAAAAGATTTCGTAAAATCGGGATATTGCAAAATTGGTGCCTCAGTTAAAAGTTTCTTACATGTTTCGAAAGCTTGAATGAATTCTTGCGAGTGAACTAATTTGGTGTTCCTTTTTAGCATTGATGTCATTGGTTTAACTATTTGTGCCATATTGGGAATAAATCGGCGGTAGTAGCCTACGAGTCCTAAAAATCCTTTTATTTCCTTGGTTGTCTTAGGCAGTGGGTAATTTTGCACAGCTTTAATTTTTTCAGGATTTGGCATGACTCCTTCTGGTGTTATGATGTGACCCAAATACGCTACTTTGTTCTTCAAAAATTCGCATTTGTCTAGTTGTACCTTAAACTGTGTATCTCGCAAACGTTGAAAAACTTTTCTTAGATGTTCAATGTGTTCTTGTAAACTAGCGGAATAAATTATTATGTCGTCGAGATAAACTGAGCAAATTTCGTTTTGTATACCCCTTAAAACATTGTCCATCACCCTCTGGAATGTGGATGGTGCTCCTTTTAATCTAAATGGCATCCTGGTGTATTCGTAATGACCTTGTTCTGTAGAAAACGCCGTTTTCTCGATGTCTTCTGGGTTCATTTGTACCTGGTGAAAACCAGAGGCGAGGTCAAGTAAGGTGAAGTATTGTGCTCTACCCAATTTGTCCAAAATATCCGTAATATTCGGTAAAGGATATTTATCGTCTACTGTGTGTTCGTTCAGTTTCCTGTAGTCGATCACGACTCTCCATTTCCTCTTTCCTGAATTGTCTAATTGCTTGGGCACAACCCAGACGGGGCTCGACCAAGGCGATGTAGATGGCCTTATTATGTTTTGTTGTAGCATGGAATAAATCTGTTTCTGGACTTCCTCCTTGTGGACTTGAGGGTATCTGTAGGATTTTGTGAATATGGGCGTTTCGTCTTTTAGTCTGATATGATGTTTAACCTGATTGTTAAATGTAAGTGGTAATTTTTCATTATAAAATATATCTCTATATTCAGTACATAAGTTTCTAATAGCGAGGTATTCCTCCTTATTTAGGTGATTTAGTCTCAGGTTTTTTAAATTTTCCTTTTGTAGTTTGTCTATCTCGTTATAGTCCATTTCCAATTCGTTGACATCCATTTCGGTTTGATGTAGTTCTTCGAGGGGTAATATTTCAGAAATAGTTAGTGGTTTTATAATTTTCAAAACCTGTGTTTCCTCTGTGTTATTAAGCACTGTGGTAAGTGCTTGGTTATTTTTTATTGTGACAAGAGATGCGGGTATTTCCAGGTTATTTTGAAATTTTTTATACTCTAAGAGTCCTTCCTGTAAAGTGGTATGCACAGGGATGGAAATAATCGACTCGGATCTTGGTGGTATAGTTTCAGTAATTTCCATAACTCGATTGTTCGTTGTGTTTTGTTGAGATTTTGTATTTTGTGAAACTATTAAATTTCCACAGATGTACAAGAGAATTTTTGTACTTGGGGTGATCAAAAGCCCTTGTTCGAAATCGACTTTTACTTCTAAATTCATCAACAGATCTGTCCCTATTAATCCTTCGTAATTTGGGTTGCAATTAAAAATGTAATGTTTATGGGTTAAGTCTGGTCTGTTAAATATAGTTTAAATCGGAATTTCGGCACTATAATGATGAGTTGTTGTATTATGTGGTGTTGTAATACAAAATGGGTCCTCCTGTATATAATTTTGAAAATGTTTTTGAGCAATTTGTTCGTTTATGAATGATTTTGTTGATCCAGTGTCGATCATAAATCTTGCGTTAATTTCGGGTACTTTAATATATGGTAATCGATTATTTGTCGATGTGTGAACTTCTATTAGTTCCGTTTGTCTGTAATTTCCGAGGCTCCTATCGGAAAATTTGCATTTTCTTGTTCGTTGGTCTCACATTCTTGATATTCTTCGTGATTGAATTCATCATATTCCGTATATGAAAGGTTTTCGTTGTAGTTATTTCCGGGTGTCGTAAATTGTTCTAGCTCTTCTGACTGTTGTACGTGGAGTTGTTCGTTCCTCCAGTTCTGTTGGGGTGCAAATCTTGAATATTGTGGCACTTGGTTTGTAAGACGAGTTCTTTGAGAGTCTAGTTCCATGGGTGTAGGTGTGTTTGTCAAAGGTTTATTTCTCGGTAGAAAGACGTTTTGTTGGCTTCTAGGTTGATTGTGAGTTGGTTGGTTTTGAAATTGTCTCGCTTGATTTTGAACATATCTCGGATATTGTTGTTGTTGGCAATGCTGTTGCTGTTGTTGTGGTTGGTGTTGTTGTTGTCCTATAGGTTTGTATGTATTGTTAAATTGTGGAAAAATGCCTTGTTTGTTGCTGATAGAAATTCGGTATCTGCCGTGTTTGTGGTGGATTTATTCTTAGTTGATGGCTATTATTCGTTCTGTGATTGTTTGTTTCGTGATTTTGAGGTGTGTGATTTATTTTTGAACGGTGATAGTTCATATTTTCCTCCTCTGTCACGATCTGGATAGCATCTTCGATAGATTCAGGTTTCCTACAGCATAATAGGTGGCTTAGCTGTGGATTTACTCCAGTTAAGAAAGCCCTTACTGTAAAATTGTTGTATAAATCGACCTTCATTTTTCGAATTTCCTGTGTTACCGTTTGGCATGTTAATTTTGATAGTAATAAGCATCTTATGTCTATACATCTGTCTGCAAATTGTAAAGCTGTTTCTCTGGGTTGTTGTCTTAATGTGTTTAGGTCAGGCAACAGAGATTCTTCATTTCGCTGATCACCAAATAAGTTTATTAGTAAAGTTTTTAATTCAGGAAATGTTGAAAAATTTCTTGACGCCAGGAGCAATGCTGCTTTTCCAACTAGTTTGTTTCTTATGTGTAGCATCGTAAATGTTATTCTCGAGGCTTCATTGTTCGGTGCCATAAGCGGAAGAACTTCTTCACATGCGGTAATAAATTTTGACAATTTCGTTGGTTCTCCATCAAAAGCAGGTATTAATTCCAAGTAGTCCTGAACAGAGATTTGTGGTAAAGCCATAGTGCTTTCTTCTGGTATAGGGGTTTCTTCTGGTAAAGGGGTTGTCAGAATTATCTGCCTCTCGGTTGGAAAATTGGCAAGTTGATTAACGAGGTCGTCGATAAAACTCATTAAATAAGTGTTAGTTTTTATTTCACTTTATTTTAAATCGTCGTTTTATTGTAAGCTCTGTATTCACGGTTACTTCAGACCGAGGGAGGGTTGACGTACAGAGTACGGCCGTGCTCTAGTGCGAAGACTGTGAATATTTTGCTTACGGGGCTTTTGGTTTTAAATTTTATTTAACTTATTCTAGATGGTTAGTAAAAAGCAGTTATGTTGGATTTTAATTTCTTACCCTACTCGATCCAGGTAATACTTTTAAAATCATAGGAATAAAATAAATGAGAAGGTGAATTTTCAGTGCTAAAATGAAAATTCGAAAGCAATGAGCGGTGTATGTTTATTAAATTTTGGAGAGGAAATGTAAAAAGGAAAAAGCGGAATGATCAATATTACTTACAAAATTAGAGTTGTGATTAAAGTTGACTTCATTGATGATTTTTCTCTCTCGTCTTGGACTATTAAGTTGTCTTCGATAGACTGATGGCTCACTATCCTCAATGGATTGATGGTTGACTGGTACAGGTCCTCGATGGACTAGCGAATTGTTCGAAATAGTGCCTTAATCGTAGGTACGAACAAAAGTTTTAATTTTTGAAAGCTTTTGGGCACTAGTCCGTTTCCGGCTGCGCCAATTAAGCCGTGTGGCCGACTTAATATCTTTTTAAAAAATATTACAAAGTTTAAAAAGTTACAAAAAGTTTATTTAATTAAATTCACAATATTAAAATGTTATAAAATGATGTTTACTCAATGAGAGCTCGACGCGAAGTGAGTTATCTCATCGCTGGTCACAGGGAAGCAGCTGGGATGAAACCGCTGACATGGCTTTATTGTTTGTCTTATCTGGGTTGCTATATGACTTAACTCACGCTAAACCTATTTCAGAAAAAAAATTGAGAATTTTTTTCACCAAAATTTTTGAAAAATTTTTACCGCTAAAAATTTTTTTTGTCTTTGTTCAAATTTAAAATTTCCACGTTTCATGGCAAAAAAAAATATTTTTTGAAATTGTTTTACCAATTTTGAAAAAATTTTTATCACTAAAACAGATGGAAATATTTTTTCTTTGTTCAAATTTAAAATTTCCACGTTTCATATCGTTCTAAACCTATTTCAAAAAAAAATTAGAAAATGTTTTTACTATTTTTGAAAAAATTTTACCACTAATACACTGAATTTTTTTTCTTTGTTCAAATTTAAAATTTTCACGTTTTCATGGCATTCTAAACTTATTCAAACAAATTTAAAAATTATCTTGATTAAAGATTTTTTTGAAAAAAATTTTTTTTTTGCAAAAAATAAATTTTAAGACTGGGTATAGAATAGATGAAAAAATGTTTTTTGCTCAAATTTAAAATTTGCAGGTTTCCTTCTAAACCTATTTCGGAAAGGAAAATTTGCAATTTTTTTTTTACCATTTTGGAAAAAAATTTACCACTAGAATAGATGGAAATTTTGTTTTCCTCAAATTTAAAATTTTTACGTTTGACGTGACTGACATTCTAAACCTATTTGGGGAAAAAATTTTTTTTTCACCAACATTTTTGAAAAAATGTTTACCACTACTTAATATAGATGGAAATTTTGTTTTTCTTTGCTCAAATTTAAAATTTTCACTCTTCATGGCATTCTAAAACAATTTAAAAAAAAATACCACTGTAGAATAGAAGGAAACTGTCCTTTTTGCTCAAATTTAAAATTTCCACGTGTCATGACATTCTAAACCTATTTCAGAAGAAAAAAAAATTGAAATTTTTTTTAAAAACGTTTCTGAAAAATTGAAAAAAAATGAAATTTTATAACCACCACTATACTTCCACTCCACTACGTGTATGTGGAATTGAAAATGTGACAGATGGCAGTAATATTAGCCATATGCACCTATTATACTATTATTGAAAAATGTACAGAGTGGTCATCCCAAGAAATAATTCAGTCATAGTGGACATTTGTAAAGGTATTTGGGCGAGCCTTCCATATTTAGCACCTGTTATTTAGTATTGAACTTTTGCTGTTGGATGAGCTCTCTGTATATTTTTTTGACCAAAAGTTATCAGGTTTTCTTTGTAATAATAGCAATAACTATATTCTGGTTTTTATTCTCAATGTCACTTCGTAATTAATAATTTTTTAGAATGACCGCCATGCACAAATAACGAGGGAAGTTCTGTGTAAATACCTTTACCGATTTTTTGTCTTCATCTCCAATCGTACAACCAAAATACAACTGGTACGCATTCTTAATTTTTGGAGAAAAATTACGTTTTTGACGCGCAAAAGTCACTTCACCACAAATATAACAAAAGTTGTTGGGTGTATTTTGACAATCTCGTGGCATGTTTTCAAAATAGCACAATTTTCTTTCGAAAATTAACGCTTCTTGCACAATGTACAAGTACGACTACCTAAGAATGAATATTAGTTTTAGTGACAAATAAAGAAGTAGATAGTTAGCAAGGACAGTATAGTATGTATATTAATTGTTGGTAGAATTCTAATTCTACCTGTTATTTGTGATAGGACCGCCCATAAACTAGGGCTTACACTTGCGTTACATTTTATTACCTGTATTGGGAGAACCAGGGCCAACTTGAACTTTTGATTTTATATTGTTATTTAGCATGAAGAAGTTACTAAGAATTAGCTGTTTTTACTTCCAAAGCATGTAGGCTGTCAGCTAGTGATTATTAATCCTGTTCCTTAGAGCTAGGCAGATAAAAATAGTGATATGAGAAATTTCTTTGATGGTGGAAACTTCACTAGATGACTCTATTATCTCGACAGCTCACGACACCGAGGGTGAAAGAGCTTTGTAAAATCTAATATTTATTTATTAGCAAATTCAAAAATAATGGTCAGCCTGGAGGTGAGAGAAATCGAATGGCGCAAACCGCAGCTCTGTACCTCGTTTCATTTTAGAAATTGAGCCGTCGGAAGTAGGAAAAAGGAGTGGTTTTTACCTAACTCCGATGGCTCAATCTCAAAAACCATTAAAAAATGTATGCGACTTCGACATCTCTTCGCATAAACCGCTCTAACTTTTTCTAGACAAAATTGACCCCCCTTTTCTGTGTTTGATCGATTGGAAATTATATTTTCAATTCAATGATGTGGGGCACGATATGTTCCGGTAATTTTTAAGTGACAGCGGTCGCCAAAGTAAGAGGACCAAGGATTTCGTTTCTCCAGCGACACGGGTCCGCCTTGAAAATGATGTTATTGAACCATGTAAAATGATCCATTTTAAAAATACCAAATTATTAAGAAAATTAAATTTAGACCAACATTCTCAGGAAAACATCGACTTTGAAACATCACTTCACAAAAGACCGCGATAACCGCCTTTGGCATTGTCTTTCAATGGAACCAGCATAAAAAATAGTTTCACTAAAAATGCCCTAAAAAATGGCAAGAAAAATTTTTCATCTCGAGGACGACGGTCAATCGCCTTTGGGCTCCGTCTTTCGAGAAATAAATATTTATTTCGAAAATGCAAAAAAAAATGACTTAGAAATAATTTCAAGATGCACAGGGCGGAGAGCCGCCTCGCCCCGACTTTTTCGAATTTACCACGAATTTGGTTTTTCGAAAGTACCACGAAGAGAATTGCACATGGCGAAATTCTCAGTTATAGTGCAGCAAGTAGCTATTTTACTGTCAAAATTTAAGAAAAAATCAATTCAGGCGTTCCATTATTTTTAAATAAACTAATAAATAAATTAACTAAAAAATAAATATCAGATATTAAAAACCTCTTTCATCCTCGGTGTCATGAGCTCTCGGGCTATGTAGTATTTGTCTAAAGCTGATATTTCGTTTATTGATTACCTAACACATACATACAATTATACATACATATCGGTTGGTGCCTTTCCAGAGGCAGATTTATAACAAGCATTTTTTTTAAATCGTTTATATTCAACGAGTAGAAAAATAATGTCGGCATACATTTTAAATAGTGGTAAATCGTGATAAAGACATTTAAATTCGTGAAAAAATGCATTAACTTTATATTATTTGTAACAAGCTAATTTTGAGTTCATCAAACTGATTTTTTCTTAAAATCCATTACGATGTAGCGACATCAATGAAAACGGCAGATATTTCTCTAACATATCCATCGAGATACTCCTTAGAAAACGTTGCGTCTGTTTAAGCAGGCAGATTGGTGTGCCCCTCTCCTCTGAGATATAGATTATTTCTATTCTTTTATAGTTTTTAAACGTCAATCGCGTAGAAATAAATGCAATGTAATTTTAGAATTAAAAATATCAGCCAAAAAGTTAAAAAAAAGAAATTGAAAAAAGTATAAGTATACGTTCAGCAATCGAACTAAGAAATCCGCTGAGAAAATCATCGCTTAATGCGAAGTGCTATGGTCGTGGTGGACTTGAAATCATAATTAATCTCGTCGGAAAAAGCTAAACATAACATTTCTTAATGTTTATAAACAAAAAAATGCATCAGCAGCAAGGCTCTCTATGTCCATATCGATAGATCGAAATTGGCATTTTCACGGCATCGTGAATTGCATGGGCGAAATCGAAAATTCGAGCCGACATTTCGCGATGTAAATTTGTTTTTGTTTCATTAACCGGAAAACCCGGAAGAATATCTCAACCATGTATTAGTTAATATGCATATGAACTCAACGTAATATAGTGTAAGCAAGACATAATTTTGCTCCGATTCCATCGATACAGGTTACTGATATCTTGAAAATGAGATAATGTAGGATACGTGAACTCTGTAAAACGGTATTCGTAACGTGGATATCTATTCAGAAACAGGTTTGTGAAAAACGCTATAGGCTTTTCCCTCTAATCAATTTATTAAGAAATAGCATCTTTAACTACATAAATTCACATCAAAAACGCATAAGCGATGTAATTCATAAATTTATACTTAAACCATAAAAACGGGAATATTGTGAATGAGAATAGTTGAACATTTAAATAAAATGACAATGTCGAATATATTTTTAATTACAATAAGTGATAATTACTATATTAATAATTATTTTAGAAGAAAAAGAGCAGTTTCATCTTAGACTGACTTGCACGTGATGTTTTTTCTGCTTTCGTTTAGGCACCACTATTTTTGACAACCAATACAATTACATTACTAATACAACTGTGACATATGTGTTTAAGCAAATGGCATAACATTACAAATATGTCGTGCCTATAGTGTAGAGGTGTTTTAAAACCTCATGAGCCGTGACCTTGATATGCGCAGAAACATAATCCGTCCTGTTGACTCAGTTACCCTTCTGAAAAATATTATGTTTATTGTTTTCAATTTATCCCGAGCTCTTGTTTATGTATACAGCAAGGCAGCCTCCAGTGTCTTCAAAAACATACTTATAACTCAGATTAAACTTTGCCTTTTGCGCATTTCGCGGCTCATGAGATTCTGAAACACCTCTACCTAATAACTTGCAGATTAACAGTTTCTGCTTCTAGAAAGGTACCAACCGATATGTATAACAATCGTATTTTCGTAATTACCTAGTGGTAATTAATCAATTAAGAAAAAATCAGCTTTTTACAAATCTATCATCCATAGTGAAATATCTCTCAGGTTAACAGTTTCTGCCTCTGGAAAACCACCGACCGATGTGTATGCGAACCATGTTTTTGTACTAACAGTGTGGTAAGTAATCGATACATAAATCAGGTTTCTATAAATACTTCCACCAAACACGAAGAGCATGTCGATTTTCAAGAGTCATCCAGTTAAGTTTCCACCACCAATAAAATTTCACTTCACTTTTTTGTCTTCCAAGCTCTAAGAACAATGATTAATAGTCTCTACCTTTCGCAAATGTGTCAGATGATTGCACGCTGGCTCCTGGATCATAAGTATTACTTAGATACTTACTCTTAAATTCTGGTAATTTAAAATTTTAGTTTTCATTATCCGAAATAAAAAAAACTTTCCACCAAAAAAAAAAAAAGATTTCTGTTGCCTAGAAAATAAAAAAAACAGCAGATAGTAGAAGCGGCCGTAACCTCCCCACGGTGGATCTTTGAAGCTGAAAAAAGCACTAAATTGGTTACCATAACTTCACTAAACGTAATCCGATCTCAACCATAACCGTTTCAGATCTTTTGGAGCACTAAGGAAACCCTCATGCAAACTTCTGCACTTTTTTCTCACTTGCTGCACATCATATCAACATATTGAAATTTATTATTTGTTGTTCTTCTTTTATGTTTCTGGACATAGGATTGCACTGCACGTATAATGATGCGAGTGGAATACTATACTTTGTCCACGACTGTTAAATATTTAATATTTATTTAATTAATTTACACTTGATATCACCAATTTAAGAAAGATTCAAACGCAATCATATATAGGGTGATTCGTGAGGAGAGGGTCGTACTTTACCAAAAGATAGAAAACATTGACGTGATCTTAAATCCCCAAACAGCAATGGCTAAAGCGGCTCCGTTTTCGAAATACAAGGGTGTCTTATATTTTTTGGAAGAATATTCTTTTCGCCATATGTCTGTAATGCGTAAGCGGGATCCAATGAAATTTTGTATTGTGATTACAGTGGTCATTCACCATCTAATGCCTGGGATATTAATAACATATCAGGACTGGACCCAGAATAAAAATGTTTTAAAGTTATTCTTAGAAAATAACACTCAGTATACTGTTTATAAAATATTAATTTACACCTAGAAAGATACAACGTCCCATAAAAAAATCTTTCGGCACCATTTCATTGTTTAAATAAAAAAAATAAGCTCTCCAAAGTCTGGTTTTAGCAATATATAATTCATTGCAATCGTAATTAATTCATCTAGTCTTGCCATTACATTTTAAAAGTTATGGCTACGTACTTTTTAATAATCAAGTAGGTACCTGTCAAAAATCAGTCATATTGTAATTAAAAAGTGTCACGTCACCACTGTTGCTTTTACTGGTTACAATATTGTCTTGTAATAATTCTAAATTATGCCGTTTACATACACGAATAGAGAATACGCAAATATGGTTTTTGTCTATGGATATTGCAATGGCAATGCAAAAGCTGTGAAAAGGAATACAGACGCCGGTTTGGAAATCAACATGTACCAGATTACAAAACATTTTATAGAGTGTTTAGGCATCTTTCTGAAACTGGAACCGTTCCCTCAATCATGAAAATAGAACGTCCTCTTAGGCAGACCCGGCAAGAAAAGATTTGATTTTAAATATGCTTGACCAGAACCCAAAAATCAGCACAGGAAAAATTGGTCAACAATTAAATATTCCTCAAACCAGAGTTTAGAGAACTATTAAAGGCGAATAAATGCATCCTTATCATATCCAAATTGTCCAACGATTGGTGCCAGGTGATGAAGTATTTCTGTTAACTTTTTGCCGCTGAGTTTTATCCCATAGACGAACTATGTTAAGAGTATTGTTTACCCATGAATCTCAATTTACCCGTGATAGTATAAATAATACTCGAAATTTTCATATTTTATCCCCGTGCAATAATCCAAAAAAATTCCCAACATAGATTTTCTGTAAATGTGTGGTTTGGGATGTTCAATAATAATCTCACAGTTCCTCATATTTTTGAAGGTCGCTTAAATGGTGACAATTATTTAGATTTTTTACAACGTACCCTGCCAAATTTATTAAATAATGTAAACACAAGAGGAATGTGGTTTCAACATGATGGCGCTACGCTATATTTTTCGGTACGAGTCAGAAACTATCTGAATGACCAATATCCAAATAGGTGCATTGGTCGGAGTAGTCCCGTTGCATGGCCTCCGAGATCACTAGATCTCACACCCCTCGACTATTTTTTGTGGGGCTATTTAAAAACTGAAGTATATAAAGAAGAAGTAAATACCAGATAGCAGCTGATTGCAAAAATTGAGCATTTTTGCAGTGAAATTAAAAACAATTTAGAGATTGTTAGAAAAAGCGTAAATGAAATGACAAATCGATCAAGAAAACATATTGAATTTAGCGGTGGTCACTTTGAAAATAGACTGTGATTCAAAATAATTTAATTGGATTTAGTTAGTTTGACTGATTTCTTATGTTCTAGTTAAATTGTTAATTTTTATTATTTATTATTTTGTTAAGTTTATTAATTACACATTCATTATAAAACATTTTTGTTTATTTCATATGCGATGAATCTTTATTCTCCCTATTTGCACTACCTTTTGCTGGTGCAGAAAGGGAACAAAAATAATAATATGAGTGACTTTTTTCTCTCAATTTCCCATTTAAAGAAAAAAAAAAAATTGAACCATCAACAATTGAATTTTTTTATTTAAACAATGAAATAGTGCCAAAAGATTTTCTATGGGATGTTGTATCTTTCTAGGTGCAAATTAATATTTTAATATCAACAGTATACAGTGTGTTATTTTCTAGGAATAACTTAAAAATATTTTTATTCTGGGTCCGGTCCTGATCTTTTATTAATACCCCAGGCATTAGATGGTGAATGACTACTGTAATCAAAATTCAAAATTTCATTGGATTCCGCTTACGTATTGCAGATATATGGCGAAAAGAATATTCTCCCAAAAAATATGAATCATGCTGTATTTCGAAAATGGAGCCGCTTTAGCCATTACTGTTTGGGGATTCAAGATCACCTCAATGTTTTCCATCTTTTGGTAAAGTACGACCCTCTCCTCACGAATTACCCTCTACAATTTTCTCGATTTTCCGGACAACAAGATTAAAATGAGGCTATTTCTGTAGCTTTCCTTACCTCTGGCGGTGTCAAAAAAATCTCAGTATCCATTTGTTTAATTATATTACTCAATTTGAGTAATACGTAAAATTATTGAAAATAACTGACCTTTATATCGCACAAACTTAAACTTTTCAAATCAATAACAAAATTACGCTTTGACTAATTCAATAACACTTTACTTTGTAAACATGGTGCGAGCATTGTATTATATCTTTGCAGGTTTATACTCATATTTAATGTTTCTATTCCCATTTTTAGATTCGTACCTGTGTAACATTAACGAACTCTCTCGTATAGGATGCATATATATTTTTAAATCATTGATTTTTAAAATATACTGTAATCTACACGTTGAAACCCAACCCATAATTAGCGGTTTATTTTTAATCTATCAACGTCGCTGTGGTAAATCCTGAACTCAATAGTTGTTGAATGGAAAACCACGTGACGTGACGAAAAACGATCATGTGCTTCTCATTTGCATTGTTTTTTAATTTTCTTCACGGGAACCAAATCGAAAGGGTGCAAGTGTAATATATAGCTGTAATCGAAATTTTAATGGTTCGATGTCGAATTGTAAGTAATTATAAAATAAACAAATGGTTGAGCCAAAACGACATAAAACGTAATTCTATCTCAATCAAAACCTTTTCAGATCTTCTGAAAACTAAAGAAACCATCATGCAAAGTTTCATCCGAAGGATTCCTGGTACCTTGAAGCGTAAAGATTTGATGTTATCTCAATTTTTGATTTTGGATCAATTTTAGTAACCTTCACAAAATTTTTTTTGGGGGAGGGTAATACAATCTATAGGGAAAAACGGTAATGGTCATTTAAAGCGTCGAATTTCAAAATCTTATAAAACTTTTAAAACGGTCGTCTAGGCATTACAATTACTTCGAAAATTTCTCAATTATACCTCTTATCTTTTTATGTGGTATTTTCATATATGCCATCAACGCTACTAAAGTTAATTACTAAAAAATAGAATATTAATCGGCAATATAATTTCATGTAATTGAAATTTATATGAACAAAAACAAGGCTATAACCAATATGAAAAAGTTTCACCCAGTTTCGCCCAACCGTCCGGGACGCGTATTATCAATCTAATGTACAGTACAGAGCGGGCCATTTGCTACACTACTCAAGACTTTGCCGGTGGTAACGGTTAAAACAGTGCACGAATCTGTCACGCGATATAAAGCATCTTAACCTAAGTTCTCATAACAGCGAATTGTGATTACTTTTTCCGGAATCATATCGATAGGCTGAAAATGTTGAATTTTATTTTTGCGCGAAGTTTCCGATTCGTGACGCATTGCGGTGAGAAAAACAAAGTTAAATATATTTAATTTCACAGGGCATACCTTTACGATATTTATTCGTTTTATTCAATTCTTACTCAAAAGTGATAGTAAATTTGATGCTTTCCGCGAGTGCTTCACCAATTATATTGGAATTATAAAATTATGTATAAATGGCTAAAACAATATATTTACAAAAGACTGCGAAGAGTATCATATAGAATGTGCAACAATTATATAAAAAGTGCAGTAAAACGGTGAAGGGTATAATGGTTAGTTTGTTATGGCTTTGGCTGTTCTTATGATTGTTGAAATTAAATATACATACCATCCAAATGTACTTTTCACTGAATTTAATACAGACAATGAATTGAATTTAATACGTGGCGTAACATGTAAACAACAAAAGATCGAAAACGATCGCTAGTAAAAAATATACTAAATATTATATTCTTCGGAGATTTACTACACTTTTTACACATATTCGGAAAATGCAGTTTAGGGTATAGGAATAACGATGTAATTGACCACGCCCCGCTAGTTCAATAAATCTTGAAAGCAGAGGCACACAATGAATTGAATTTAGTACGACATGAACTAAGGATGAGTGCGGACGTAGGTCTAATACCAAACGAGACAATATCTCTTCGTCAAAAGCGAAGAAGTTATTTGTCACATTTTTGACAAATAATTATTGAAAGCACTTCTGCAGTTTCTTTTTTGGCCGTAAATGCCATGGGAATAAAATAATAATTCTTATTAAAATTGAAATGAAAATAGAACATTAAAATAAAATTAAATAACTCGGAAACTAAAATCAACCAATAGTTATCAAAAAATAAATTATTCTGTAATGAAGCATCCTAAAGTCATACCTCATTACTAAGAAGTTTCAGTGTAGTGCCGTGTGCACATTTGCCACACGACGGCGATTCATACTCGATATACTAAATTTGCACACCGCCCGACCCCGACCGTCTCAAAAAGGAGGGATAGTTTCGTGTATAAAAGCCCAGCCGCGGATCGAGAAGAGCACTGGGTACATCTCTCCGTAAACTGCCGATGGCGCGCTGAGCCGAAGACACTTTGCTGATTTATGCACCAAGTGACGTGACTCTCAGGAGCGAATATATCTTGACCTAGAAAAGTTCTACGGCGCGTTGAACCGAAGAACGGACCTTGTGCCAAATGTTATTTAGTCCAGCGATGTCCCGTCGTCCCGACGAAACCGACACGGAGCAAATATAAATTAACAGGGGAGTGACCCGGCGAGTTGAGCCGATAGCTTGCTCGGGTTGACGGTTATTAGCCCGCCGCCGTTTCCGCCGTCAAAACCCCTACTCGTCGCATCACTGCATTACACTCTCGTCGTCTCTCTCACTCATACGATTTAAATGTCACCTGATTACCAATAACCGTAGAAGATACGGACCTGAAAACCGATAACCTGTAACTATTGTATATTATGTAAACCTGCATATTTTACCTGTTGAAGATAATAAAATTGTTAATTTTGATTGGGTTGTCTTATTAAACTAATCTGGATCCTGAACTAATCTCCGACTCCAGCTACCCAGAGCAAAACACCGTTACATAATTTGGCGCCCGAGCAGATTTTAAGACATTAGTTCATTCCGGATAACCCAAAAGGTGACATTTACAAACGAGAGATAGACAAATAGAAAGGGTGTAACATAATTTAACACCCGAAACAGATTTTAAAAGGTAGATTTACTCCAGACAACCCAAAAGGATACATTTATACTAAGAGAGAGATATTAAAATATTTAGAGGGAGACACAAAATATTCCAAGCCATAGAAATGAGTTTGTCAGACACAGATGGTGCTTATGGACTAGAAGTCGCAGATACCACAGTAGGATGGATATATAAATTAAAGAAAGATGAACTGCAAGTAGAATTATCCAAGTACAGCGCAATTACAACTGGAACAGTGGAAGAACTCCGAAGTAGACTAAAAAGTTATTTACGTAGCGAGGCAGCCAAGAAAGTTGATGCCACGCCCACCCAATTAAATCCTACAATACCAGACATGTCATACATTATACCAACACCCATGGGTACGGTTTTAACTGAAGTTCGCAAATGGAACGTTCGTTTCGACGGCAGAAAAGACGTTTTCTCATTTCTAGAACGTGTAGAGGAGCTACAGTCTGGATACAATTTCAATGATGAACAAATGCTACGAGCCCTACCCGAACTACTACAAGGCGATGCATTATTATGGTACAGAAATAATAAAACGTCCTGCAATACGTGGGATCAATTTGTCACAAAGTTAACAGCATTTTACGCACCCTCAGATTACCATTTAAAGTTGGAAGACGAAGCAAGGCTCCGTGTACAAAAAGACAACGAAAATATAAAAGATTATATAATAGCAATCCAAACTCTACTGCGGAGGCTTAAAAATATCACCCCAGAACAGAAGTTATACCGAATATACTCAAATTTAAAACCAGAATACCGAAAATATATCAAACGAACCGATTTCCAGACACTCGATCAATTAATAACCCTAGCAAATGAACACGAAACTGTTTGTAAAGAAGAAAAGACAGCCAAACAAAATTTACAAACAGGCACACCAAGATTAGGTTTTAATTACACACCAGACAGATATTATCAAGCACCGAATTATAGAAATAATTATGGAAACAACACACAAAACTACAATAGGCCGGCCACCCAGAATTATTCTAGATCACAAGATCAGGTACAGAGACAAACCGCCGCCGAGTACCCCACAACACAGAGCAATTCTAGGAATAACACACAAACAAATTCCAGGCACAACGTAGCTAATAACTACAATAGAAACACAAACTGTTGGCGTTGTGGAAGCCAGGGTCACACCCGAGATAACTGTACAAACACACCCAAAATATTTTGCTCCCGCTGCGGACAACTAGGCATATTTTCCCGTGATTGCAGCTGCAAAAATGAGGCCTCGGGAAACGGCAATATGGCTGCCCTGCCCCGCGAACAGTCCAGCCAGTAAACAACTTCCCCGCGGCCACCGTCCAAACTCCAGTTTTCAATGTCAACGACCGACTGAAGCTCCCGATACAAATCGGAACCGAACACTTTACATCGCTCCTCGACACGGGCTCAACCCGCTCTTACATAGGGGACGCTGTATACACGAACTGCAAAGCAAACTTACTAGAAATAAATTGTACCGGACATAATATTAAACTGGCGGATGGAACTGAAACACAAGTAAACAGGGAATTCAAATTAAATTACTACACTACAGGACTTCAATTAACCGATAATTTCTTGTACTTGCCAAATTTAACTTATGATATTATTTTGGGGATGGACTTTCTAAGGAACCATCACGTTACCATTGATTTTAAATTACTAATAGGGCAAATTATGGGAAATATGATAGACTTTAATCAGAAAATAGAAGGAACAATACCGCTCTCTCTAATTCAGCCCTCAGATAACGAAAAACAGATCCTGTCAAATTTTTTACAAGTCGAACTTCCGAAATTTGAGACAATTCAAGGTGTTACCCCACTAACACAACACAAAATTAGACTCCTGGACGACACGCCGATTAAACAGAGATACCGCCCATTAAACCCAGCCATGCAAAAAATTGTTAATACCGAGTTAGACAAAATGTTGGAAGAAGGTGTAGTAGAACCGTCTAAAAGCCCGTGGAATTCCCCAATTGTCATGGTAAAGAAAAAGAACAATAAATATAGATTTTGCATAGACTTCCGGAAAGTAAATGAAGTTTCGATGAAAGATGCTTACCCATTACCTTTTATAAACGCCATTTTAGACAAATTGCGAGAAGCCCGGTTCATATCTACTTTAGATTTACGCTCCAGCTATTGGCAAATATCTTTGACAAATGAGAGTAAGCCAATAACCGCATTTACGGTACCCGGAAGAGGGTTATTTCAATTTAAAGTTTTACCTTTTGGCCTCCATTCAGCCCCTAGCACATTTCAAAGACTCCTGGACCAGATTATAACCCCTGATCTGACATATGCATTTGCGTACCTGGACGACATCGTCGTAGTAAGCAAAACATTTAACGAACATTTACAACACTTACAAGAAATATTTCAGCGTTTAAAAGATGCAAACCTACAACTAAATCCAGATAAATGTACTTTCTGCAGAAAAGAACTAAGATACTTAGGACACCTGGTAAGTGAAGATGGCATTAAGACAGACCCCGAAAAAGTAAGTGCCATTGTGGCAATCCAGCCTCCAAGGAATGTCAAACAATTACGACGTTTTCTTGGCATGACTTCCTGGTATAGGAGATTTATAAAGTCATATTCGGACACTGCCGCACCCTTAAACAAATTACTGAGGAAACATATCCGCTGGAAATGGACATCAGTTGAAGAAGAGGCTTTCACAAAACTCAAAAATGCATTAACAACGGCTCCTGTACTCAGCTGCCCCGATTTTACTAAAACTTTTTATCTCCAGACAGACGCATCTATACAAGGACTTGGTTCAGCACTGCTACAGAAAATTGACAATCAGGACCGTATTATAGCCTATGCAAGTCGCTCCTTGTCAGACGTAGAAAAAAAGATGTCAGCCGTGGAATTAGAATGCTCCTCCATACTCTTCGCAATCCGGAAACACATTAGTTACATACAGGGATATCATTTTGTTGTTGTAACAGATCACCAGAGTTTAAAATGGTTATATTCCACAAATCCCACCAATGGACGACTGGCTCGATGGGTAATGGAATTACAACAGTACGATTTCGAAATAAAATACAGAAAAGGAGTATTAAACAAAGTGGCAGACGCACTTTCCCGCCAGCCAGTTATCACCGAAGAAGGAAATAACACAGAGGAAGGTATTTTCGCAATTGAAAATTCAGAAAACTGTGCTTGGTACAAAGAGACCATTAAACTAGTACAAAGTAAACCCGAAAGAAAACCGGAATACTGCATTATCGACGGAAACCTGTACCGCCATATATGGAGCAGTAACAATTTTACAGACCCCGAATTTTCCAGCCCATGGAAACTTTGTATCCCGCAACCGCAACGAAAGCAAATCCTGAAGGAAAATCACGATGCACCATGCGCAGGACACCTAGGTATAACAAAAACTATAACCCGAATTGCCGATAAATACTACTGGCCTAGCATGTACAGAGATATTGCAAATTACGTAAGACGCTGCCCGAACTGTCAAAAATATAAATCATCTCAACAACAGACCGCAGGAAAAATGCAATTCCCTAAAATAAACGGATGTTGGGATACTGTCAGCATCGACATTGTCGGACCACTTCCTAGGTCTAGCAAAGGCAACAATAATCTCATCGTGTTGCAAGATAGATTCACTAAATGGATAGAATGTCACCCTGTAAGAAAAGCAACTGCAGACGCCGTTTGCAAAGCATTAAAGGAAAAAATTATCGCCAGATTTGGATGTCCAAATTACATTATCACCGATAACGGGAAACAGTTTACCAGCAACGAATTCACTTCGCTGTTATCTGAATATGGTATTACACACCGTACAACGACGCCGTATTCACCCCAATGTAATCCAGTAGAGAGGACAAACAAAGTAATAAAGACGATGATTTCCCAATATACCGAAAACGACCACCGAAAATGGGACCAATTTTTACCAGAATTTACGTTAGCCATAAATTCGTCCAGACATGAATCCACGGGATTCACACCGGCAATGCTTAATTTCGGTAGAGAGTTAACACTACCTAGCTCTCTCAACAAAGAAAACCAGAATAATAACCCAACAAATCCAGATACCCCGAAGAAACACATTGAAAAGTTGCAGAAAATGGCCGATATATTTGAACTTGTACGAGTAAACCTAGCCAGAGCATACCAAACACAGAGTCACCACTACAACCTGCGTCGCAGGGAATGGACCCCCCGTGTGGGAGACAGGGTCATGAAAAGGGAACACCCTTTGTCCTCAGCAATCCGAAATTTTAACGCAAAACTGGCACCTAAATTCTCAGGACCATACATCGTGGTGCAGACTATATCACCAGTTATCGTCGAAATTAGATCCCCCACCGGTCGCAGGAAGCTGCGCGTACACGTAAAAGATTTGAAACCGGCGCATGTCTAAAACATATAAATTAACATGCACTCGCAGCAAATATTCAGTCGACCAGAAGCATCAGACCAAGATGTGGCCACGAACACCAAGCTTACCACCCTGGTACCCTGAGTCAGACGACCCGACGCCGTCTCCTCCACCACGCCCGATGTCTCCGCCCAGACCAGGTTTTGAAAACCTATATATATACTATGATCCTCCCAGGACGATCAATCCACAGACGCCGCCACTCACAAAAATTTGGGCCGACACCAAGATACCAGCCCTACTGTCACCCCTACCCCCGACGCCGGAAACCAAGAGTCTCCCCTGCCAGGGAAACGTTGGAGTAACAACGACGCCTCCACCGCTAGACATGCCATCCCTGCTGCCGTCCCCGAGGTGTCCCTCAACCTCCAGAGCTGAGCCGTCCCCCTCACCGCCAGTCAAATATGTGCCGTCCCCGATACCGTCCCCTGGGCTACAAATGATGTCTCCACTGTCCAGGTCAATAGAAGTGAAGTTCAGGGAGTTATTTGGAGAAAGCCCCAGCCCTCCAAAACCACCGACCCCAGGTAGGTCAATTCCCTGCCTTAGGGCCTTGTTTCAGGTAGAGGACTCTAAAATACCAAAACGGAGACGGAAGTTCAGACACCGCAGCAGCGACGGAACAACCACCCGCATTCCGGGAATCACCGCCCTGACCGTCATCAACCCCTGTACGCCAACACCCATGCCGCAGACGTCCGCTAACGCAACCCCACGAGTGCGCGGGAACGTCTAAGTGCGCGGCAAACGAGTGAGCGAAAAACTTATTAAACGGAATTTGTTATGTTATGTTATTTTCCGATGTGTAAATTTTGTTAATTATGCTTTAGAATCCATTTGTTTTATCTTTTATACCAATGTTTTCTTACGATTTATTTCGATTTATGCCATACCTAGTTTAGTTATTTTTTGCATAGTACATTTTATTTTCCCTGTTATCTCTACCGTTGTTTTACAGATAGATTCCTGTTGACAAAACTTCAAATTTTATATTCACATGTTTATACAGGGTGTCTACGAAAATTTTTACCATGTTTTCGTTAGTTGGATAAAAATGTATAATAGGTTAGGATTTGTTTTAAAATGTTTAAAAATTGTATATTCACATGTTTATACAGGGTGTTTCCGAAATTTTACCATGTTTTCGTTAGTTGGATAAAAATGTTTAATAGGTTAGAGTTGTTTTGAAATGTTTAAAAATTGTTCCTGATGTCAATTTTTTCACCCGACGAACGAGGGGAGTGTAATGAAGCATCCTAAAGTCATACCTCATTACTAAGAAGTTTCAGTGTAGTGCCGTGTGCACATTTGCCACACGACGGCGATTCATACTCGATATACTAAATTTGCACACCGCCCGACCCCGACCGTCTCAAAAAGGAGGGATAGTTTCGTGTATAAAAGCCCAGCCGCGGATCGAGAAGAGCACTGGGTACATCTCTCCGTAAACTGCCGATGGCGCGCTGAGCCGAAGACACTTTGCTGATTTATGCACCAAGTGACGTGACTCTCCGGAGCGAATATATCTTGACCTAGAAAAGTTCTACGGCGCGTTGAACCGAAGAACGGACCTTGTGCCAAATGTTATTTAGTCCAGCGATGTCCCGTCGTCCCGACGAAACCGACACGGAGCCAATATAAATTAACAGGGGAGTGACCCGGCGAGTTGAGCCGATAGCTTGCTCGGGTTGACGGTTATTAGCCCGCCGCCGTTTCCGCCGTCAAAACCCCTACTCGTCGCATCACTGCATTACACTCTCGTCGTCTCTCTCACTCATACGATTTAAATGTCACCTGATTACCAATAACCGTAGAAGATACGGACCTGAAAACCGATAACCTGTAACTATTGTATATTATGTAAACCTGCATATTTTACCTGTTGAAGATAATAAAATTGTTAATTTTGATTGGGTTGTCTTATTAAACTAATCTGGATCCTGAACTAATCTCCGACTCCAGCTACCCAGAGCAAAACACCGTTACAATTCTTACTAAATTACAAAAATTGAACATTAAAATAAAATTAAATAACCCTCAGAAACAAAAATCAACTAACAATTATCAAACAATAAAGTAATGAAGTAAGGATTTAAACAGACCACCTTCTTGTGCCAAACAATAGCCAAACCGATTATACAATGAACCTCTCATATCATTGAGCTGACTTGGAGTAATGCTTGCACAACATTGGATAAGTCTTTCTCGTAATTCAACTAAATTATTGGCTCGTTCAAACGCATGTTTGTACGCGGTTTCCTTTAAAAGCCCCACAGATAGAAATCATGGGGTGCTAGATCAGGTGACCTGGGGGGGGGGCATTTTATCATTCCCCTCGTAGCTAATAAACGATTGGGAAATGTTCTTTCCAGAAAATTAATAACAGTTAAGGTATTGTGACTTGGGCAGCCGTCTTGTTGAAACCAAATGTCGTCAAAGTTGACAGGAAGATTTTGAACTGCCGGACTTATTTGGTTTTGTAAAAGCTCTAAATATTCATTGTCATTTAAATTGCCATCGATTAGCAGTGGGCCTGTAATATGATTGTCTAAAATTCCCGTCGAAACGTTCAACTTTTGAGGATACTGAGTTCGCAGAGAAACACTCAAATGTTTATTTTCCGAGACCAATATCATACTACGGATGGATTGTGTTTCCTATGTAATGAAAAGGATGATTCATCTGTAAACAATATATTCTTTAAGAAGTTTTTATTCTCATTCACTTTATTTATCACGATTTTACAAAATTCCATCCGTTTGAAATTGTCCTTGGGAAATATTCTTGCGTTGTTTGAACTTTAAAACAACTGTACCCATTTCTTTTCAAAATATTTCTTACAGTTCTTTCCTTCATGTCAACTTCATCAGCAATTTGTCTGCTAGAACAAGGTTCACTAGTTTCAACAAGTGCACAGGCATTAGTTTCGCGAATTTCACGTTCTTCGCTCATTTGTTGATGACCCATGTCGCCGGAGAAGCGAAATCCTCGAACATTTGACGATGCGTATCTCCCTTAAAAATGACCATAAATCATCGTGTCGCCCACATTCGGTCTCAGCGTCCCAAAATACGTATGGAAATGGTAGTTAGCTTATTTAGGCTTTTAATTTATTTGCTTGAGATTTTTCGGGCATTCTGACGGTGCTTTTTGATGTCAGGAAAAATGTAAGAGCTAATCGGGCAAAACTAACATCGGATTCGTGTTCAGCAGGTCAATATGCATGGGAATACATAGGGATGCTTTCTTGTAAATATAATATTAGTTTTAGATACTTTTTGTTAATTACAAGACAAAAAAATAGATTTTTTAGAAACTTTAAATAATTAATAACTTCTATATTTATTGATCGATATTGTTCAAAAACAATAGCGTTATTGCCCTCGCTCACTCTAACTTACTGTACACATTTCAATACACTCGAGCTGTTAGTTTTTCAGCTATCGTGCTCTCAAGAAACGCGACCGACAAACAGACAGCCAGACTGGCAGACGGACATCTTGAAAGTTGTTCAGAATTCGACGACCAACACAGTGATGCGAATTTTTTTCTCTACGAGCGATATTACCGGTTTTATAAATGTTCCGATCATAGATTGGAGCCTACAAAACGTCAATAGAACCATTACATTATATTGAGCATCTAAAGATGAGCTGTATCGCGTGACAGATTGGCGGACTCTTTTAAGCATTACCAGCGGCAAAGTCCTGAGTGGTGTTGAAAATAGCCCGTCCTGTGCTGTAGCTGTACAATAGATTGGCATTATGCCTCCGGGACAGAGCAAGTCAGAATGTCATATCATTCATTTATTTGTTAACATATTCAGGCACTCAGTTGTGCGGGACGAGCACGTGATTCAGGATACATTTGCTGATTGTTAGTGCTAGCTAGAGAGATGATGGCAATTTTGGTATTTGATTTGGTCGTCATTAGGAATGATAGGTAATAGTTTTGAAACTTATGAATAGTAAGCAATGTGGTAAGATCAGCTATTGCTGCTCGAAGAACTAATCGTGCTCTTGCTCTTGTTTGCCATTTAGTAATTATGTTAAATTGATTATATCGATACCAGACATCTAGGACGCTGCCTGTCTATGACTGTTTTTAAAATTTGTTTATTTTTGTCTCCAGAACAGGAAGAAAATAATGCCAAGCGTTTATGTCGCTACTTTTAGAAGATATTCGTCATACATCATCTATTACATCACTCTCGTCCTTTGAAATGAATAACAAACACATTATATTGGCCAGTTGGTGTTCTCTATCATTGCTCCCTACATAGAAATTCAGTGCACCCCATTATATGGATATCAGTTGTAGGAAACATCAGACCTGCCAAACTTCTGCATTATTTTCCTCTCAGCCTGCCTATATTACATTATCTACATATTATAGGTAGCTAACAGATTTAAAAGAATATAGTAATAAATATCTTAAAAGTTGTAAGAAAAAATTCCACAAAGAAATTATGCGATATGATTATTTTTAGTAATAATACAAAAATATGTGCTGACTTTGGAAAATCAGTGACAATAATATCTGGCATAGCAATATTTATAGTTCTAACATCCAATAGAACAATTTTGTCCAGCGCCAGACACGAGCAAATAATTTAGTGCACCATTTTTTATGTAATTTTGAAAATTCGTCTGTCATTATCACACTAAAGGTCAGATGGAAATCTATATTGTTTTCTCATTGTTCATAACTTAATTAACATTTTTTCATGTAAGTGTTATTGATGAGCAAATCATTTAAATTTGTATATATCAAATAATAAAAATTATTATTATTTACTCATTAAAGCAGGTATATACAAGTCTGGCGATGCGATTTATCTGAACGTCTCGTTAATGACTATAAGTTGAAAATGAAGATACGAGCAAATGATTTAGGGACACTTTATTTACAGGTTTAATTACTTATTAACTAATGATATAGCGATGATGGATTGACAGAAGTTATCATGATTAGTTTTTGTAATCAATACTTCACCATTTTAGACTTCTGCCACACGAGCATACGAGCTAAAAATTTCTGCCACCACCTCCCTAGTGTTTTGCTCGAACTCATTTCATTATTTGTTTGTATTGGAGTAAAAATAGGACATTGATGTGTATAGTTTTGTAACAGCAATATTATGATTTCATAACTTCTGGGGTATCACCAGGAGTATATGTCTCAGTTATGAAGTTCCAAAGCATATTGCGTTTTTCTTATGAACAATTTTGTTTTATGAAAGGCGTTTTTTTAGGTAAATAGGTGAATATCACCGATTCTAGAGGTTCAGTCGGGACAAATTAAGAACCGAAAACCTTCACAATTAAAATAACAACAAATCAGCGTTGGCTTTTGGTCATTTGAGTACGTACATATCGTGCAAAATGGAATAAGCTGCTTAAATAGCGTGTATTTTTCATTTTAACGCCCAGAGGCATCAAGAGTTCCAATCGGCTTCAAACTTTCAGAAAATATACCTTTTGCTGAAAATAAAATAACCCGAAATTTTAGTGCCAAATATTGAACATTGAGGATACAAATTAATTTGTTATCTGAAATTTGAAATACCCGCCATTTGGTGCCATTGGGTCCAAAATATTTTCTTCAAAATGTGGTTCTAGACACTAACTTTCCGGTGATATTAAAAATAATTTCTTTTAAAGTCATTTTGGCTACTTTTTTGGCATTTATTTATAAACCAAATGACAACAGATACATTTTCTCGGACCTTTTGAAAACATTTTTGAAATATTTTTATCAGAAAAGAAAGACAATTACGAAAACTTTAATTAAAACACAAATTGAATTTTCGTCCATCTGAACACGAGACATTTAACTCTTAGCATCTTGTAAAAAGATAAGTAGTAGTAAATACACATACACGGAGAAACAGTTGTGTCTGAACAGAACAAATATCTGACATTATTAGTCAAAAAACATAAGGTTATAATAGTCCAGGAAGTACATAATTTTAGGTTGCAAAATTCATGGTAACACTGGACATAGGCTTGTTTTATGTTTTTCGGGACGCTAAATCCGAATTTTCTACTTCCCACCAAAAATTCCCCCAGCAACCCCCCCAAATTTTGTTATAAAGAAAAAATATCTAATATAAATATCTAAATATTTTTAGAAATCGTTATTTTGTGTATTTTAGAGAAAAACCATCTGGAAATTCGGAAAGTAGACAAAAGTTGCGACAAAAAAGATCATATGATATTTTTACGTAGGGCGAACGGGTAAGGCGTTAGCGAGTCTCAGAATATGCTCCTCAGTGCCGTACGCGCGCCGGCACATCAGACGGTAACTGCGTGGTTCTTGCCGCTTTCGCCACCTTGCCTATTTATCGCTGCCTCCCATTTTGTTACAGTCATATTAGTCGAGAATGATGCCCCAGTGGCCCAGTGTGATGTGTCGTGTCATACTTATAGCAACTTGTTTATCGCGCTCGCAGTTTTTGACGTGTTTTAGAGAAACGTGTTATTGCATATATGACTTTTTTTAGTTATTAATCATAATAATAGCCAGATGTTGAAAAATAAGAAAGCCTAAAGGAGGGGGGGGGAGGGTTAAACAAAATCTAAAGGGGGTGAAGGGAGAGCAACGTAAACGACGTGGGTTGTTAAGCCAAGTACGTAGCTCGGCGTATGATACCCTGAGTCGCCAATGAGCATGCTTCAAGGCACGCCAGCGCCTCCTGTGTTACTCCAATATCAACATAATTTAGGACGTTTTTTGTTGCATATTTTGTCTACATTTAAAATTTGTAGGTATTTTCTTCCTAAAACCAAAAAAAAAAATGATTGTTTTCCAAAAAAACGAAATTTATTATTTTTTCAAAAATTTGGGGGTTGCGGGGGGAATTTTTGGTGGGAAGTTAAAAATTTGGATTCAGCGATCCAAAAAACATAAAGTAAGCCTATTTCCAGAACTACCATGAATTTTGCAAGCTAAGGTGCTCATATGGTCTCTGTTGCCTGGATTATAATTGAATAAAAGGAAATTAGCAGAATGTCAAATACATACGTTAACTACCAACTTAAGTGAGTCGGAAACAATTGAGTGGGTGCAACAAAACGATACGTAATATTAATATATAAATTTAAAGAAATGTTCAGGCTAATTAACAACAATGAAATGTAAATGCTTGAAAATTAGTTTTTATAAGTTAGAAATGTTTTTTGGGAGTCTCATATAAAGTAAATATGTTTCAAAATGATACAGTTCAAATATTAGCCAAAAATAGGAATTTGCTAATTAACAATTGGCCAAAATGCTAAAAGTTAAATATCTCGAGTTCAGATCTACGAAAATTCAAATTTCATATAACAGGTTAATTTGTGTCCATAAGTTTCAATATTTGGGCATCAAAATTTCAAGCTGTTTTGTGTTCAACAAAAAGCATATTTTCTAAAAGTGTGAAGCCGATCAGAACTCTTGACGCCCCTGGGCGTTAAAATGAAAAAAAATCGCTTTTTGTTCAGTTTATTCCACTTTGTATATTATGTACGTACTCAAATGATCCAGAACCAATGTGGCTTTGTTGTAATTTTAATTACGAAGGTTATCGGTTTTAGTTTGTCCCGATCAAACCTCTAGAACCGGAGATATTCACCTTCTTACCGAAAGAAACGCCTATCAAGAAACAAAATTGTTCATAAAAAAGAACCCAATAGGCTTTGGAACTTCAAAATTCAGATATATACTCTTGATGATACCCCAGAAGGTATGTCAATGATGATCTGTCAGCGCGCACGCTTCTGTGGCTCTAATGTTCTCAGATTTGACACAAATGGGCTCTTACTTTGGGGATAGTATCAACTTGCCCACAAAATTCACAGCCGTTCTCAAGTAATGGCAAGATAGAGAGTAGTAGATTATTGGGTGTTCCAGAACCACATCCCGGATGTGGAGAATGTGGAGCTAGTAATACGCATGTCAGCGCTGACGTAATGCAAGAAACACATCCTACCTAAGTTGACCGCCTATCAGAAAAGACTTGGCTGCATATGAGAAAAAACAAAAATGGTTTTTATAGAAAAAACAAAGATGGCGGCACATAGCAAAATAACTTGAAGACATAATCTGATGTATTTAAAAAATATGTATTTTCTTTGCTGCAAAATACGTCAGTACTTTTACTGTGATTGCAATGTGTTGACTATATTTAAAAAAAAAAAATCTGTTATATATTCATTGAAAAAAGTATTCAAAGTAAAAGGCAAGACTGCTTGCGAGAAAACCAAAAGTGACCGTTTAAAAAATGCAATGGTAAATAAGTATAGGTACTTTTTCCTCATACATGGACAGTTTCAAAAATAGATATATTTTATAATCATATATATTGTTTCATGTCGATTCTTTAAATTTTAAGAAAATAGTACTTTATAATATATATTTTTCGATGCGATGACAATATAGAAAATTTAAGCTTGTCATTACTAGCTTGATGAGAGAAAGCATACCTGCCTAATTAGGAATAACGACTAATGCGTTTGGCGTATGACGTAATAACGATGGATTTTTTGTTTTCTCTTAAGATAATACAATTTCAACAATTTTTTTCTGTTAACATTAAAAATGATAGTTATATAGTTATATTTTTTAATATACATTTTATTTTGCGCATGACCGACGTTATATGAGAAAAGAACATGTCTACCTGCAAGAAAAAAAAAGCATGTTTGTTAGGTAGTGGAATATAATTTTAGTATATTTTTTCTATTATTATTAAAAAACATGATTGCATAGGAAGAAAAACACGACTGCTTACGAGAAAATCAAAAGCAGCCGCTTAAAATGCAATGGTAAATAAGTATAGGTATTTTCTTCGCAATACATGGATAGTTTAAAAAATAGATATATTTTAATCATAAGTAATGTTTCATGCTGACTCTTTAATTTTTAAGGAAATAATTTTTTATATATATATATACCTTTACATTTTTCGATGCGATAACAACATAGAAAATTTAAGTCAGTCTATATTCCATTGCATATTTCCATATCATTACTAACTTCGATGAGAGAAAGCGTACCTAATTAGTGATAATCGCTAATGCGTCTGGTTTATGACGTATAACAACTTGATGGAATTTTTCTCTTTAGATAATATGATTTCAAGATTTTTTTCTGCAACCATTAAAAATGATAGTTATACATATTTTTTTTAAATATTTATTTTGCGCATGACCAACGCGTTGAACCAACGCACGACGCATCACGACGCTAAACATTTCCATGTCATAATGTAAATCGTTACTTGTATTTTTTTCTATACTATTACCACTCCAATTAAAGTGTTTATATATTTAAAAAATACATATTATTTAAGCTAGTCTGTTCTCGTTTAATAATGCGAATCAACGACGGTATGAAGCTCCAAAATAATGCAGATCATTTAAATTCTAACATAGAATTATTTAAGCTAGTCTGTAATATAACTGTCCAAATTTCAATATAATCGAACTTTCGTTCTTAAGTTATCATGCTTACAAGAAACGTGATGGATGGACAGACAGACGGACGAACTGCGTTAGGTCTTGGATGTTAATAATAATAATAATAATAAAAGACAACAATACATTTCCGTTTTTATTTTAACATATTACAAATGTGTACTTAAATAAAGATTAATAATGACAACAAAAGCTGTAGGATTACTTATAAATTTATTATATACAATCATTTCAAAAAAATATTCAAGGATAATCAGTACTCAGACATAAGTCTTTTGAAAACTTCCCATTATACCAATGTAGAATATTTCTTGCATTTTGTCGAGAACATGTAACCTAACGTGCGATATACAGCTAACCTTCGAATATTTACTTCTTAAGTCTATAGTAGGACAGCCCAGTTCTTCAATGTTGCGAATCTTACCACACTCAGATATATATTTTAATATGGTTTCCTTTTTCTCCAATCCCTTCACATAGATTAACGAAAATTTATACCCGATGTCTCGAATGATATCTGCTGCTTTTTCATATGGTATGTACCCGCCGCCCCAGTCGAGGCCGTGAAACACATTTGTTAGCCATACCTATGTTGATTCGTCTAGATTGTATTGATAACTTTTCAAATGCATACGGCGGCGCAAATACAAAGTGTTCATCAATTCTACCATTTAGAGACAGTATGGATATCTCTTTAAAAATAAATTCTTTATTATCATTCCGGAAACCTTGACAGTCGAACACAACTTCCATATTTCACACTACTAGTTACGCTATACTAAAAACACTTCAAACACTATGTGAGAACTAAGATATATTACATTACTATATTTTCTTTTTATATGTTTCCTAATAGCATTTTTACGTGAATATTTAATTAAGAGGCATAGTAAAATTCTTCCATCTAATAGCAATTTAATGTGAATTTTCTCTTTTTTATCTAAAACATATTAGCATTATCACAATTGGGTAAACCAAGCCATTATTAAGTTTGAACATAATAGCAATATTATAGAAAAAATTCTTTTGTTATAATAAAATTATTCGTATTTTTCCTCTAAATAATTTTTAATAGATGAACAGGTGCTACTCGGGCAGGCAGCGACCAACCTAACTGGTAGCCGCTAACAGGCACGCTGTGACCAACTATCCTACTTATTCTTGTACTCGTATACCTAGATCATGAGATGGATATGAGGTGGTTGTGAGGTGAATATGGACTATCATGAAGCCATATAAAGATATTATAGCGAGGTTAATAGCTCTATAGATCCTTGTAACTTGTACCTATAAGCCTACATCTATATATTTATACTTATACTCGTATACTTGGATCATGAGATGGATATGAGCCAGCCGCTAACAGGTAGACCGCGACCAACTATCCTATCTATTCTTGTACCCATATACCTAGATCATGAGATGGATATTAGGTGGTTGTGATGTGGATATGGACTATCATCAACTATCATGAAGCCATATAAAGATATTATAGCGAGGTTAATAGCTCTGTAGATCCTTGTAACTTGCACCTATAAGCCTGCATCTATATATCTATACTTGTACTCGTATACTTGTATCATGATATGGATATGAGCTAACTGCCAGCTGCTAACAGGCAGGCCGCGACCAACTATCCTATCTATTCTTGTACCCATATACCTAGATCATGAGATGGATATTAAGTGGTTGTGAGGTGGATATGAACTATCATCAACTATCATGAAGCCATATAAAGATATTATAGTGAGGTTAATAGTTCTGTAGTGCCTTGGAGCTCGTACCTATAAGCCTGCATCTATAATTCTATACTTGTACTCGTATACTTGGATCATGAGCTGGATATAAGCTAACTGCCAGCCGCTAACAGGCAGGCCGTGATCAACTATCCTATCTATTCTTGTACCCATATACCTAGATCATGAGATGGATATTAGGTGGTTGTGAGGTGGATATGAACTATCATCAACTATCATAAAATCATATGAAGATATTATAGCGAGGTTAATAGCTCTGTAGATCCTTGTAACTTGTATCTATAAGCATGCATCTATCTATATACCTATACTTGTACTCGTATACCTAGTTCATGAGATGGATATGAGCCAACTGCTAGCCGTTAACAGGCAGGCTGCGACCAAATTAAGTGATACCCAGAAGCGGTATTCTACTTTTGATAAGGAATTGCTCTCTCTTTTTTCTTCAATTAAACATTTTATACACTTTTTGGAAGGTCGGATCTTTACCTGTTATACTAATCATAAACCGTTGGTACGGGCACTTTTCACACGTGCAGAAAAAACTCCACGGCAAACTCGTCATTTAGAGTACATCGCCTAATTTACAAATGACATTCGGCATATAAGTGGTAAAGACAATATTATTGCGGATACCTTATCACGTATAAATAATTTTTCTTCAATAGAGTCACATTATACCGCATCAATTGCTTCTGTAACTTCAGACCATTTTACTTTAAAACTTATACAAAAAGCTCAATCGACTGATTGCGAACTGCCTTTCTTAATTACTAACCAATCTGATACTAATTCTAGAGTCAACTATACTTTACAAAAACTTTTAATTCCTAATTCAAATGAAACAATTTGGTGTGATGTATCTCATGGTAGGTGTCGACCTTTCGTTCCGAAATCTCTGCGACGTGATGTATTTAATGTCTATCACAATTTGACACATCCAGGTATTCGAGCATCTAAGAAGCTAGTTTCTATTAATTATTTCTGGCCTAAAATGAATTCAGACTGCACTTTGTGGGCAAAAACTTGTTTAAACTGTCAAACGTCAAAAATTCATACGCACTAAAATTCCGCTCTCTTCCTTTGAAGTGCCCAAAGGCCGTTTCGATCATATTCATATCGATCTTGTGGACCCTTTCCCACCTTCGCGCGGATGCTTCTACATCCTCACCGTTGTTGAACGATTTACCCGTTGGCCAGAGGCTTACCCATTAACTGACATTTCAGCAGAAACTGTTGTCAAGACCTTATTTAATAACTTTGTTTGTCGTTTTGGAGTTCCGTTACATATCACTACCGATCAAGGTGTGCAATTTGAATCGACTTTGTTTAAAGAATTTTCTAAAATTCTCGGTTTTCATCGGATTCACACAACCACGTATCATCCGCAAAGCAATGGTATGGTTGAACGCTTCCATCGGACTTTTAAAACTGCTTTATTAGCAAGAGCTAATTCAGTCCACTGGTATGATGAATTACAGATTATTTTATTGTTTGCGCGCCATGCCAAAAGATGACTTACTTTGCTCATCTGCGGAGCTTGTTTACGGGCAGACCTTACGTCTGCCTGGTGATTACTTTATTAAATCACATTCTGACTCTCCCATATCGTCTTTTATTTCTAAATTGCATACTTATTTTGACAACTTGATATTTACTAAGCCTAAACCAAAATTCACTCAAAAAACTTTTGTCAATCCTCGAAATATGTTTTTATACGCCAAGACAGATTGAAGCCAATTTTTTCTCCTTTATATGAAGGTCCTTTTGCTGTTATTTCACGAACCGACAAAATTATTACTGTTCTTAAGAATAACAAACATTTTACTGTCAGTTTGGACCGAGTGAAACCTGCATACTTGTTGGATCATATTGAAAATTCTCATGTTGAACATGATTTTAAACGTGTTCGTTTCAATATCGATAAGTTGACGTTTTGATTTTTTTTTTTCTACAGGGGGAGTACATGTAGCGTACTGACCTACCCGTATTCAGCGCTACATGTTACCTAGCGATATAAAAATTATTGATTTTTTGATATGATTTTTATATTTTGATTGACTAATAAACAATTTGCAAAAAAGTCGAATTTTTATTATCTGAAAGCATCCATAGTACTCACGGAAAATAAAACATTCATTTAAAATAAAAATATATGTATTTATAATTTTAAAGGTTAATTCGGAGCGCGTTGCCATATTTTCTCATATGTGCATTACTTGATGTTAGTACATGTTTATAAATCAGTAGATCATCTTTGTTGAAATCCTGCAGCTGCTGCCTCGTTAGCAATTCTCTTAAGCCTCTGATTAGATTAAATTTAGATCCTTTGATATTAATATCCATCTCATGATCTAGGTATATGGGTACAAGAATAGATAGGATAGTTGGTCGCAACCCGCCTGTTAGCGACTAGCAGTTAGCTCATATCCATCTCATGATCCAGGTATACGAGTACAAGTAATTAGTATATAGATGCAGGCTTATTCGTACAAGTTACAAGAATCTACAGAGCTATTAACCTCATTATAATTTCTCGTAAGCCTCTGGTTCGATTAATTTAGATCCTTTGATATTAATATCCATCTCATGGTCTAGTTATATGGGCACAAGAATATATAGGATATTTGGTCGCAGCCTGCCTGTTAACGGCTAGCAGTTGGCTCATATCCATCTCATGAACTAGGTATACGAGTACAAGTATAGGTATATAGATGCATGCTTATAGATACAAGTTACACGGATCTACAGAGCTATTAACCTCGCTATAATATCTTCATATGACTTTATGATAGTTGATGATAGTTCATATCCACCTCACAACCACCTAATATCCATCTCATGATCTAGGTATATGGGTACAAGAATAGATAGGATAGTTGATCGCGGCCTGCCTGTTAGCGGCTGGCAGTTAGCTTATATCCAGCTCATGATCCAAGTATACGAGTACAAGTATAGAATTATAGATGCAGGCTTATAGGTACGAGCTCCAAGGCACTACAGAACTATTAACCTCACTATAATATCTTTATATGGCTTCATGATAGTTGATGATAGTTCATATCCACCTCACAACCACTTAATATCCATCTCATGATCTAGGTATATGGGTACAAGAATAGATAGGATAGTTGGTCGCGGCCTGCCTGTTAGCAGCTGGCAGTTAGCTCATATCCATCTCATGATACAAGTATACGAGTACAAGTATAGATATATAGATGCAGGCTTATAGGTGTAAGCTTCATGATAGTCCATATTCACCTCACAACCACCTCATATCCATCTCATGATCTAGGTATACGAGTACAAGAATAGGTAGGAGAGTTGGTCACAACATGCCTGTTAGCGGCTAGCAGTTAGGTTGGTCGCTGCCTGCCCGAGTAGCACCTGTTCATTTATTAAAAATTATTAGAGGAAAAAATACGAATAATTTTATTATAACAAAAGAATTTTTTCTATAATATTGCTATTATGTTCAAACTTAATAATGGCTTGGTTTACCCAATTGTGATAATGCTAATATGTTTTAGATAAAAAAGAGAAAATTCACATTAAATTGCTATTAGATGGAAGAATTTTACTATGCCTGTTAATTAAATATTCACGTAAAAATGCTATTAGGAAACATATAAAAAGAAAATATAGTAATGTAATATATCTTAGTTCTCATATAGTGTTTGAAGTGTTTTTAGTATAGCGTAACTAGTAGTGTGAAATATGGAAGTTGTGTTCGACTGTCAAGGTTTCCGGAATGATAATAATGAATTTATTTTTAAAGAGATATCCATACTGTCTCTAAATGGTAGAATTGATGAACACTTTGTATTTGCACCGCCGTATGCATTTGAAAAATTATCAATACAATCTAGACGAATCAACATATGGTTAACAAATGTGTTTCACGGCCTCGACTGGGATGGCGGGTACATACCATATGAAAAAGCAGCAGATATCATTCGAGACATCGGGTATAAATTCTCGTTAATCTATGTGAAGGGATTGGAGAAAAAGGAAACCATATCAAAATATATATCTGAGTGTGGTAAGATTCGCAACATTGAAGAACTGGGCTGTCCTACTATAGACTTTTTAAGAAGTAAATATTCGAAGGTTAGCTGTATGTCGCACGTTAGGTTACATGGTTCAAATCTTGTATGTTCTCGACAAAATGCAAGAAATATTCTACATTGGTATAATGAGAAATTTTCAAAAGACTTATGTCTGAGTGCTGATTATCCTTGAATATTTTTTTGAAATGATTGTATATAATAAATTTATAAGTAATCCTACAGCTTTTGTTGTCATTATTAATCTTTTCTGTTTTAGAACATGTCTAATTTCCGAGTCAGGCGATCCTGCAATCATGTACATTTATGTTATTGAAATAACATGTCTCATATTTATTTATTTAAGTATACATTTGTAATATGTTCGAATAAAAACGGAAATGTATTGTTGTCTTTTATTATTATTATTATTATTATTAACATCCAAGACCTAACGCAGTTCGTCCGTCTGTCTGTCCATCCATCACGTTTCTTGTAAGCATGATAACTTAAGAACGAAAGTTCGATTATATTGAAATTTGGACAGTTATATTACAGACTAGCTTAAATAATTCTATGTTAGAATTTAAATGATCTGCATTATTTTGGAGCTTCATACCGTCGTTGATTCGCTTTATTAAACGAGAACAGACTAGCTTAAATAATATGTATTTTTTAAATATATAAACACTTTAATTGGAGTGGTAATAGTATAGAAAAAAATACAAGTAACGATTTACATTGAGACATGGAAATGTTTAGCGTCGTGATGCGTCGTGCGTTGGTTCAACGCGTTGGTCATGCGCAAAATAAATATTTAAAAAAATATGTATAACTATCATTTTTAATGGTAGCAGAAAAAAATCTTGAAATCATATTATCTAAAGAGAAAAATTCCATCAAGTTGTTATACGTCATAAACCAGACGCATTAGCGATTATCACTAATTAGGTACGCTTTCTCTCATCGAAGTTAGTAATGATATGGAAATATGCAATGGAATATAGACTGACTTAAATTTTCTATGTTGTTATCGCATCGAAAAATGTAAAGGTATATATATATATAAAAAATTATTTCCTTAAAAATTAAAGAGTCAGCATGAAACATTACTTATGATTAAAATATATCTATTTTTTAAACTATCCATGTATTGCGAAGAAAATACCTATACTTATTTACCATTGCATTTTAAGCGGCTGCTTTTGATTTTCTCGTAAGCAGTCGTGTTTTTCTTCCTATGCAATCATGTTTTTTAATAATAATAGAAAAAATATACTAAAATTATATTCCACTACCTAACAAACATGCTTTTTTTTTCTTGCAGGTAGACATGTTCTTTTCTCATATAACGTCGGTCATGCGCAAAATAAAATGCATATTAAAAAATATAACTATATAACTATCATTTTTAATGTTAACAGAAAAAAATCGTTGAAATTGTATTATCTTAAGAGAAAACAAAAAATCCATCGTTATTACGTCATACGCCAAACGCATTAGTCGTTATTCCTAATTAGGCAGGTATGCTTTCTCTCATCAAGCTAGTAATGACAAGCTTAAATTTTCTATGTTGTCATCGCATCGAAAAATATATATTATAAAGTACTATTTTCTTAAAATTTAAAGAATCGACATGAAACAATATATATGATTATAAAATATATCTATTTTTGAAACTGTCCATGTATGAGGAAAAAGTACCCATACTTATTTACCATTGCATTTTTTAAACGGTCACTTTTGGTTTTCTCGCAAGCAGTCTTGCCTTTTACTTTGAATACTTTTTTCAATGAATATATAACAGATTTTTTTTTTTAAATATAGTCAACACATTGCAATCACAGTAAAAGTACTGACGTATTATGCAGCAAAGAAAATACATATTTTTTAAATACATCAGATTATCTTCAGATTATCTTCAAGTTTTTTTGCTATATGCCGCCATCTTTGTTTTTTCTATAACCACCATTTTTGTTTTTTCTCATATGCAGCCAAGTCTTTTCTGATAGGCGGTCAACTTAGGTAGGATGTGTCCTTGCATTACGTCAGCGCTGACATGCGTATTACTAGCTCCACATTCTCCACATCCGGGATGTGGTTCTGGAACACCCAATAATCTACTACTATAGAGCAAGCTGCCCTACCAGTATGAACAGAAATAAGGTTAAAGACGACTATGGTTGAAATAAGATGACGAGCATGGAAATGTAATAAGTAACGGATCTTATTACGAAAATTGAAAATATTAGTTTTACAACCTTTCAAGTAATGATTTTGAAGCAGTAACCCTGTTTTTTACTCAAAAACCTCACATTTAAATTTCGTTTAGATGAAGAATTGTTAACTAATGTTTATTACACCATTTAACTTCGGCACAGCTGCTAGAGTATGATATGCTCAAACGGAAATTGCATACATTGGAAGAAGGGCACCTGAATTACTGAGGTAAGCATGGGGATTATACAGATAAAGAAAAATTAGTTCAGATGAAATTTAGCTGCTGATCGCAAATTAAAAATGTTGTTCAATAATTTCTTCGTATCTTCGTAGTATTTTGTTTCATTTCCGCATCTATTGTTTATGAAGTAGCAGCATTAAATTTAAATTAAATATAAACATAATTTTTCTATAATATATATTTCCGTTGAATGAACCACAGGGAGTCCACTTGCCCCTGTGCCCTCCTCCTCTGGATCCGCTATTGTCACCAAAGGTTGTAAAGATGTAGCTAGCACCCTTAAAGAAATAAATTCTTGTTTCAGATGTAAAATGGTACATTTGTTCACGCAAGTTCAACGAGCATACTATAGATAATATTTTTTCTTCCAAAGAATTTCAAATCTCGACAAGCTTTATTTCTGATGTACGGACGCTATACTAATTCATGCTAACCGCTGGTTTGGTTGGTACGTTTCCTTGAATGCTCGTTGATCCGTCCACACTGAAATCAATCACGAATTTTTAGCTCTGGATGGAGCGAGAATAATGTGATCACGGCTTAAGCTGCTTTGCGTTTTTTCAGATCTACACAACATTTAATAAAATATGTACTATTCCGACAACTCAAGTTTTTGTGAATATTGCCTGCCGTACCATTTATTGAAGCCTATCTCTATTAGCTAGTATATACTGTATTTGTTAATTCGAGGTGGATATACCTTATATAAATCATTTATTACATGTGGTGGTGGTTGATTATACTTTTCTTGGATATACTGTTAGGTAAGTTATATTTTAATATGTAAAGTTTAAGTATGAACACCTAAGTGATCTTCTAGAAGAATACATGTACTTTTTAGGTTATTACTGTACATTAATTACAGTCAAGACAAAAAAATACACTGTCTTTACTTGTTGCAGATATGATTGACTAACGTAACATTTTGTACTAGAATTAAATTATAACGCCCATACAAAAGCATGACTTATTTCTTTCTCTATACGTAAATAAGCATTGAATGAAAGTACTATCATTTAATATAAATAATTTCACATATATTCTAATCCATACTAGATAAATGTTGTCATATACAGTGTATTCTACCGTATTGTATAAATAAACACATAATTTAATTACTTCCACATCTACATAGTGGAGTGAAGGTATAGCAATCGTAAAGAAAATGTCAAAATTTTTGTTTGTGTTGAAATAGGTTTAGAATATTACGAAACGTCGAGATGTTAAATTGGAGCGAAACAAATTATCTGTCGGTCCGAAACTTTTTTTGTGCGCATGATTCTCTGGAACGGTTAAAGATATTGACTTGAAATTTTATACACGTATGTACCAGGTTTGTTTTTTGAACTAATTCAGTGAAGGGTTGGAGGGTAGAAAGCGAAAAATAAATAAAGCAAGCTGATAAGAGTACAAAAAACCTTGCCTGAAGAATCATTACTTCCACATCCAGATTAACCACTCAAGTCTCTAAGAAGGAAAACATCTTGATTATATTCGCACTCTAGTATATAAAAATAGTTGGTCATAGAATTTTAATAATGTATTTGAGGCAGATGTCATAAAAAAGATTCAGGTGTTAACTTCTCGCATACCTATACGCCAAAAGTGAAGTTTCTGGATTCTTATTAGTTTACTTTACTTATCTTCCCATATCACGTAGAAATTTTAAATTAGAGTAAAAAAAATTGTCATCTATTCTATAGTAAGTACGTGATAAACAGAATAGAATTTTTTCAAAAATTTTTTTTAATTTATTTGCATGGGTTTAGAATGCCATGGAAATGTGGAAATTTTGAATTCGAACTAAGAAAAAAAATCCATCTATTTTAGTGGTAAAATTTTTTCAAAAATGGTAAAATAAGTTTCTAACATTTTATTTTAAATAGGTTTAGAACGCAATGAAATGTGAAAATTTTTAATTTGAACAATAGAAAAAAATCGGTAAATGTGTTTACACACAACTTCCCTCTTTATTTGTGCATGGTGGTCACTCTAAAAAATTAATAATTACGAAATGACACAGAAAATAATAATCGGAATATAGTTATCACTATTATTACAAAGAAAACCTGATAATTTTTGGTCAAAAAAATATACAGAGTGCTCAACAAACAACAAAAGTTCAACACCAAATGACAGGTACCATATATGGAAGGGTTGTTCAAATACCTTTACAAATGTCCACCATGACTGAATTATTTCTTGGGATGACCACCCTGTACATTTTTCAATAAAAGTATAATAGATGCATATGCCAAATAATATTGCCATCTGTCACATTTTCATTTCCTGATTCACGTGGAGTGGAAGTATAGTGGTGGTTAAAAAATTTAATTTTTTTTTAATTTTCAAAAATGTTGGTAAAAAAATGTTCATAACTTTCTTTCTTCTTTGTGCAAAAAGAAATTTTTCCATCTATTCTAGTGGTAAAATATTTTTCCAAGATGGTAACAAAATGTTGCAATTTTTTTTCCGAAATAGGTTTGGAATGTCATGAAACGTGGAAATGTTAATTTTGAGCAAAAGCAAATTTTTATTCTCTTCTATTGTAGTGATAAATAGATTAAAACTTTCTTCAAAATTTTTTTAAAATTTTTAAAAAATACTTTTAAATTTGTTTTTGTTGAAATGGGTTTAGAATGCCATGGAAACGTGGAAATTTTAAATCTGAACAAAGAAAAAAAATGTTCCGTATATTTTGGTGGTAAAATTTTTTCAAAAATTGTAGAAGAATTTTCTAACTTTTTTTTTCTTAAATAGGTTTAGAAAGCTATGAAACGTGAAAATTTTAAATTTAAAAAAGAAAAAATATTTTTCTATCTATTTTAGTGGTGAAAAAATCGGTAAAGGTATTTACACAGAACTTCCCTCGTTATTTGTGCATGGCGGTCACTCTAAAAAATCAATAATTACGAAATGACATTGAGAATAATAATCGGAATATACTTATTGCTATTATTACAAAGAAAATTTGATAAGTTTTGGTCAAGAAAATATACAGATTGCTCATCCAACATCAAAAGTTCAATACTAAATAGCAGGTGCCACATATGGCAGGCTTGCGCAAATACCTGCGCAAATACCTTTACAAATGTCCACCACGACTGAATTATTTCTTGGGATGACCACCCTGTACATTTTTCAATAAAAGTATAATAGGTGCATGTCAGATATTATTGCCATCTGTCACATTTTCAATCCAACATTCACGTAATGGAGTGGAAGTACAGTGGTGGTTAAAAAATTTCTTTTTTTTTTTAATTTTTCAAAAATGTTGGTAAAAAATATTTTTTCTTCTGAAATAGGTTTAGAATGTCATGAAACGTAGAAATTTTAAATTAGAGCAAAAAGGAAAGTTTCCTTCTATTCTATAGTAGTGTTAAAAAAGTTTACAAATTTAAAAATTACATTTTTTTTAAATAGGTTTAGATTGCCATGAAACGTAAAAATTTCAAGTTTGAGAAAATAGAAAAAATTCCAACTATTTTATTGACCAAAAAATTTTGAAAAATGTTGGTGAAGAATTTTTTCAAAATGTTTTGTTCGAAAATAGGTTTAGAATGTCATGAAACGTGAAAATTTGAGCAAAAAAATTTTTTCCATGTATTCTAGTGTTATTTTTTTTTCCAAAATAGTAAAAAAATGTTGCAAATTATTTTTCCGAATAGGTTTGGAATGTCATGAATAGTTTTAAAATGCCATGGAAACCTGGAAATTTTAAATCTGAAGAAAGAAAAATTTCCATCTATTTTATTGGTAAAATTTTTTCAAAAAAGGTAAAAAAAAATTCAATTTTTTACTTCCTTCGCATACCGAAGGGAAGTATTGTATTCGAGAAAAAATCACCCTCCGAGATTTTTTCGGATTCTGACGATTCAGATCACGGAGATTACGAAAATATAGGTTTTTCAATTCCGTGAGTTTGTCTGTCTGTCTGTCTGTCTGTTGGTGAATTAACTAAAAAAACTACTTGACGAAGACCAGTCAATTTTGGTAGATAGTTGACCCTACTGACAGCGAAGAAATGGTAAAATTTTCAATGGAAAATATACAGGGTGGACCGTCTGAACGGAATAAATAATGAAAAAATTTTGTTTCGCTCAAATTTAAAATTTACACGTTTCATGACACGCTAATACTATTTCGGGAAAAAAAAAATTGAAAATTTCTTTACTACTAAAACATGAAAAAAATTTTGTTCTTTCTTCAAATTTAAAATTTCCACGTTTCATGGCATTCTAAGCCCAATTCAAACAAAAAATTTTAGAAAATTATTCAACCATTTTTGAAAAAATTTTTACTACTAAAATAGATGAAAATTTTTTTTTTCTTCAAATTTAAAATTTCCACGTTTCATGACATTCTAAGATTTTTAAAAATTTTTTTTACCAACATTTTTGAACATTTTTTTACCACTAAAATAGATGGATTTTTTTTTATTTCTTCAAATTTAAAATTTCCAGGTTTCGTAACGTTCTAAATCTATTTAAAAGAAAAATTAGAATTTTTTTAATACTTAAAAAAAATTTTACCACTAGGATAGAATTTTTGTTCCTTTGTTCAGATTTAAACTATCCACATTGCCATGGCATTCTAAAACTATTCAAACAAATTTAAAAATGTTTTTGAAAAAAAAAAAAAATTTGGAAACATTTTTAATCTATTTATCACTACTATAGAATAGACGAAACATTTTTTTCCGTTTAGACGGTAAAATCTGTATATTTTCCAGTGAAAGTTTTACCATTTCTTCGCTGACAGTAGGGTCAACTTCCTACCAAATTTGACTGCTCTTCGTCAAGCAGTTTTTTATTAAATGCACCAACAGGCAGACAGACAGACAGACAGACAGACAGACTGACGGAATTGAAAAACCTATAGTTTCGTAATCTACGTGTTCTGAAACGTCAAAATCCGAAAAAATCTCGGAGGGTGATTTTTTCTCGAATACAATACTTCCCTTCGCTATGCGAGGGAAGTAAAATTCAATATTTTTTTTGAAATAGGTCTAGAATGCCATGAAACGTGGAAATTTTCAATTTGAACTAAGAAAAATGTTTTTCATCTTGTTAAAAAAATTTTCAACGTTGGTGAAAGAAATTTCCAATTTTTTTTCTGCAATATGTTTAGCGTGTCATAGAACGTGAAAATTTTAAATTTGAGCAAAAAAATTCTTTTCATTATTTATTCCCTTTAGACGCTGCATATTTTCCAGTGAAATTTTAACCATTTCTTCGCTGACAGTAGCGTCAACTATCTTCCAAATTTGACTGCTCTCCGTCAATTAGTTTTTTAGTTAATGCACCATCAGACAGACAGACAGACAGACGGAATTGAAAAACCTTTAATTTCGTAATCTACGTGTTCTGAAACGTCAAAATCCGAAAAAATTTCCTGGGGTGATTTTTTCTCGAATACAATACTGCCCTGCTTAGCGAAAACGCAGTATCTACAAAAAATTTCAATAATGAGATTTTAACATATACTGGCTTAAAATTCAGTTTTCTATCTATAGAATTTAAAAAAATGCCGTATGTGCCACCAAAACCATAGATATAAAGCTCCTTATTGTGCCGTATTCGATAATGTATGTTTATGCTTAGTAAAAATTCAACATCATATGCTACTTATAAAAAACGCTGCATCTGAATGTCACATGAGGCATTTGTCCAAAGCATGCATGAGTTACTGGGTTCGTACTAAGCACGCGTCACATGTTTTGTGCCAAAACCGTGTATGTTGCTACGGCTGCAAATAGAAAGAAAAAGCTGTTTTTCTCCATTATTACTTCTCTGTAGATACTGCGTTTTTGCTAATCACGGCAGAATACTTCCCCGGTATGCGAGCGAAGTAAAAATTCCGTATATTTTAATGGTAAAAAAATTTTCAAAAATGTTGGTAAAAAATATCTTGACTAAACATGCACTCTAGTATGTGGAAATTATTGGTCATAGAATTATAATAGTATTTGGGCAGATGTCATAAAAAAGTTTGAGGCGTTGGTTTCTACCATGTGGGTTAAAAATGAAGTTTCTAGTTTACCCTACTTATTTTCCGCTATTCACAACATACCACCTCCCTCCCTTTTAATGGAATCATCTCAATCAGAAGTCATTACAATATATATGTGTACTAACTTTCAAGTGAATATCTCAATTTTATTTTATCAACCCCTTTAATAATGGAGTAGGAGTATGGGGGGGTTGAAAAATATTATAAAAAAACCTGAAGCCTTCGCTTCTGGTATATACACCAATTCCCAAGTTTCTGTGCTCTTATCAGCTTGCTTTACTTATTTTCCCCTATCTGCCCCTATTTAACCTCCAACCGTTCAACGAAATCATCTCAAAATATAATCTAGTTCCAGATGTCCTTATAATACATACATGCACCAAATTTCAAGTGAACAGCGCAATTTTGTTTTATGAACCCCTTTAATAATGGAGTAGGGGTATGGGCTATGGGGGTTGAAAAATGTTATAAATGATCTGAGACCTTGGCTTCAGTACATACATCGAATTTCAAGTATCTGTACTTTTACCAACTTACTTTACTTATTTTCCCCTATTTACTCTTATTTAACCTTCAACAGAATCATCTCAAAATCTAGTTCAAGACGCTGTTATAATACATACGTGTACCAAATTTCAAATGAATATCTCAATTTTTTTTGTCATCCCCTTTCATGATGGAATAGTGTGGGGTTGAAAATTATTATAACAAAAGCGGAGACTTTGGCCTCTAGTACATACACCGAATTTCAAGTTTCTGTACTCTTACCAACTTGCTTTACTTAAATTTCCCTATTTACCCCTATTTAACCCCCAACCCTTCAATGGAATTATCTCAAAATATAATCTAGTTCCAGATGTCGTTATAATTTTTGAAAAAATTTTTACCAAGATGAAAAAAATTTTTTTGCTCAAATTTAAAATTTCTACGTTTCATGACACGGTTAACCTATTTCAGGAAAAAAAAATATTTTTCACCAATATTTTTGAAAAATTTTTTACTACTAAAATGAAATTTTTTTTTTCTTTCTTCAAATTTAAAATTTCCACGTTTCATGGCATTCTAAGCCTGATTCAAAAAAAAAAAATTGAAAGTTTTTTTACCATTTTTGAAAATTTGTTTACTTCTAAAATAGATGGAATTTTTTTTTATTTCTTCAAATTTAAAATTTCCACGTTTCATGATATTCCAAACCAATCTCGGAAAAAAAAATTTGCAACATTCTGTTACCAGTTTGGAAAAAAATTTAACACTAGAATGCTCTAATTTAAAAGTTTCACGTTTCATGACATTCTAAATCTAGGTAGTTCAGAAAAAAAAAAAATTTACCACTGAAATAGATCGATTTTTTTTTTATTTGCTCAAATTTAAAATTTTCACGTTTCATAGCATTCTAAACCTATTTTAAAAAATACATAATTTTTAATTTTTAAACTTTTTTAGCACTACTATAGAATAGAAGGAAACTTTCCTTTTTGCTCAAATTTAAAATTTCTACGTTTGACATTTTAAACCTATTTCAGAAGAAAACATTTTGAAAATTATTTTACCAACATCTTTTGAAAATTAAAAAAAAAAATGAAATTTTTTAACCACCAACATACTTCCACTCCATTACGTGAATGTTGGATTGAAAATGTGACAGATGGCAATAATATCTGGCATATGCACCTATTATACTTTTATTGAAAAATGTACTGGGTGGTCATCCCAAACTATTTAAAAAAAATGATATTTTTTAACCTCTCGTATACTTTCACTACGTGAATGTGGAACTGAAAATGTCACAGATGGCAATAATATTTGGCATATGCACTTATTACAGTTATACCGAAAAATGTACAGGGTGGTCATCCCAAGAAATAATTCAACCATAGAGGACTTTTGTAAAGGTATTTGCGCAAGCCTTCCATATTTGGCACCTGTTATTTAGTATCGAATTTTTGCTGTTGCATGACCATTCTGTATATTTTTTTGACCAAAATTTATCATGTTTTCTTTGTAATAATAGTGATAACTATATTCCGTTTATTATTCTCAATGTCATTTCGTAATTAATATTTTTTTAGAGTGACCGCCATGCACAAATAAAGAGGGAAGTTTTGTATAAATACCTTTACAGACTTTTAATTTCAGTTTTTAGTTTTTCAGTTTCTAGTTTTTCAATCTTACAGTTTTCTGTTTTTAGTTTTTCAATTTTCAGTGTTTCAGCTGTTCAGTTCTTCAGTTGTCAGGTTTTCGCTTCTTCTTTTTAGGTTTTCAGTTTTTAGATTTTCAATCTAAGAAGTTTCTGTATTTTAGTTTTTTGTTTTTAGATTTTCCATTTTCAGTTGTTCAGTTGTTACGTTCTTTAGTTGTCAGATTTTCACGAGGATTTTCAGTTAATCAATATTTCAGTTTTTCAGTTTTTTCTAATTTTCAATTTTTTAGTCCTTCGGTCTTTCGTTTTTCAGTTTTTCACTTTTTTCGGTTTTCAGTTTTTTAGTTTTTTAATTTTCAGCTTTCAGTTCTTCAATCTTCCAGTTTTTCATTTTTAAATTTTTTAACTTTTCCGCTTTTCAGTTTTTCGTTTTTTCAGTTTTAATGTTTTCAGTTTCCCGTTTTTAAGTTTCTTAGTTTTTCAATTTTTTCACTTTTCCATATTGCAGTTTTTCAATTTTAATGTTTTCAGTTTTCCGTTTTTCGGTTTTTAAATTTTTGGATTTTCTGCTTTTCAGTTTTAATTTTCAAAAATCTGTTTTTAATATTTTCCAGTTTCGATGTCATATTTGTTATTTGTGACCAATTTTAGTTCTTCAGCTTTCAGTTTTTCGATCTTCCAGTTTTTTGTTTTTCAATTTTTTCACTTTTCCGCTTTTCAGTTTTTCCTTTTTTCAGTTTTAATGTTTTCAGTTTTCTCGTTTTTGAGTTTTTTAATTTTCCAATTTTTTCACTTTTCCGTTTGCAGTTTTTCAGATTTAATGTTCAGTTTTCGGTTTTTCAGTTTTTAAATTTTCGGATTTTCAGTTTTTCAGTTTTAATTAAAAAAAAATCAGTTTTTAATATTTCCCAGTTTCGATGTCATTTGTTATCTGTGTACCTGAAAAACTCCCGGGTACCGATTTTCAGTCGAGTAGGAATGATAAAATCTGTCCTCAATTTTGAATTTATCAGTTTCCATGCCATAATAATAATTTGTAATTTGTGTAGGATGTTTACTAAAATAACTAAACAACAGATTTAAAATGTTTAGAAATATACCGTCTGATCTACAGATAACGATTTAGATTATTTCAAATTTTCCGAAGGAAATAATTAAACTCATAATTGCATTTTTCGTGATTAATACAATACAGGCAAACTCAATAATTGTTTTCGATGCAGATTCGCGAATACATTGCAGTATATATCCGTGCAATAAGTGCAATAGATATTTTTCTTGCCAATTATGTTAACTATTATGATTTTAATAAGTTAACGGGCCTCCACCAGTCACACTTATCCGATGATTAATTTCTGACATAAATGTAGCAGATTCCCTTATAAATAAAAAAGCAGCGAGCTTGCAAAGCAGAACTAAAAACTTTATTTTTAGGTAAACACTTGAGAACAAACTGAAGTTAGTTTCAGTCATTAATAGACCGGGAGCCAGCGACAGATTTTCAAGACCAAGTCCCTCTCAAGCGGTAATTAGTGGAATGCATCAGAGAGTTGTATTATGAAGCCTCGTGAACGTCAGCTGCGGTTCCGTGGGTGGGATGAGCGGCGGTAGCCACCCCGCACGTTGAAAAAAAAAATATTTTTTAAAATTTCCTCCTGACTAAAAATTTGTGAAACTATACCCAGCAAACATTTTTGTCAAAATTAGCTACAATTCGACTTGGGACAAGACAAATTTACTTACCAAAGTAAATTATAACGTAAAATTGACTGGAAAAATAGACCTCCGATAAAAATTGACTAATTAGTCTTAATTTAGATTTAAGTTTACGTAAATAATACCAATTAATCTACCTCATTCACAATTTTCTTTGAAGGTAAATTTAACGAAAACAGCAAGTGGAAAACTACTAATAAAATCTACCAAAATTGACGTCAAGGGTAAATTTCCAATAAGGTCGAAATAGGTAATATAATTAGGTAGTATTTACCTTTTTAGCGACTAAAAATATTTCTAAGAGTCGAATATCTTTCTAGGTAGATTTTGTTGGAAATCCTACGTAATATATACCTAAATAGCAACTTATTTGGCCACTTTTATTACTCTTCTTTGAAGTAATATTAGGTAGACAACATCGATAAATTCTACCTAGATTATCTACCGAATTTCACCAATTAAGTCAATTACCCTTAAACTGACCTTAAAGTTATTCTAAAAAAATACATTTTAAACCTCTTTGTCGCAGTAACCTGGCAAATCGACCTCAAAGTAAATTTCACTATAAAATAGTAATTCAGAAGCTAACCCCCGTCTAACCGCTTTTTGTAGAATTCATATTATTTAGGTTATTTGAACCATTAGGTACTTAGGTGGTATAGTTATTATCTAAAATTTATTTCAGTCATTAAAAGAGACCATTAACGTACCATGGTTGGATAATTCGTGGTGCCAATGTACAAATGAAGTGTGCCAAAGGTAAAAAACCACCGCTTAAGGAATCACTACTTCCGCATCCAGATTTCCCATCCAAGTCTTTTTAAAGGAGAAAGGAGAACATCTTGACTATATTTGCACTCTAGTATGTGGAAATAATTGCCTATAGAATTTCAATAAAAGGGTATTTCCGAATGCCAGCCGAGCTTCCAGAACTTTCGGGCGCTGTCGAATAAAAAGGCAGTATCATATGGCTCCATTATGACAACTCACTCGTCAACACAATACACTAGTCGAGTTAAAATTTACACATAATAAGTAGAATTTGCCAATAGGTAGTATATTCAAAATAAGGTGATATAAATGGATTATATTTACCTACAAGTAATTATTTGATATAACAACAGAGTTAATAATACTTTAAATAGGTAAAGTTAACCAAAATGTCGTAAATTTTCGTGTAACTTGACCTGTGATAATTTCCATCTATAAAATACGTAGATTGTCATGGTAATTTTAACTTGGAGGTCTAATTAGCACAAGACGCCATATTTTCTCAGCGCAGTTGAACTATGATTCCAAATTGTAGTTTGTAAAATGAGTGTATATGGAAACAAACTGACGAAAAGTTTAAGAAAATACATAATTATACCTGTAAACTCATATTTAATAAGAATAGTATACTTTCGGCTCAAAATATTACAATAATTTTTTATTTGATAACATAAATTTTCTTATAGATGAATATTTTTGAGGCGCATTAGTATTTTATGGAGTACAGCTGCTATTATTCACTGAAAAATTTTCGGCGCATTGATTTCAATAAGCGAGACCTGCAAATACTTTCCTCATAAATTGTATTTATTTTAGTTACCGGCATTCATCTTGTATTGTTATTGTGAGTTAGGTATCTCTTCAGTTTTGTAAGTGACTGACAACCATATGTCGACTACTTATAGAGAATAATACCAAATAAGCGTAAAAATCTTATTTTTTTCCACTTGGCATCATTTTTAAATTTCACATATGTCCGTAAATTCTACCTAAAACTACTAAACTTGATGTCAAATTGACGTTGAATTCAAGCAAAATTTACCTAAACATGTATTAGTAACCAAATGTACTGTGCGACTACAAGTAAGATTTATGTGTAATTTTACCTGTTTCAGGTTAATTCAAATTTTGCGACTAAATTTATTATACATAATTTAGGTAGTCTTGATCTCAAATAATACTTAAATGTTTGCTGGGTAGCTAATCCAATATCTTAAATAGAGGAAAAATTCAGCTGACATGGTGTATTATACGTCAGCTGGTGGCTTGAACATAAGAAAAAAATACATTCAATGATTTCCTCTCAATTAAAAATTTACCTGATGATAGCTTATATGCTACTGTGAATGAATATAAATGTCAGCTGGCTGTACTTCGATGTAAAGATCGTCAGCTGATACCTTGAAAGTTGTAACGCAGAAGTTAAGTGGGAGCATAATAAGTTGGGAGTTCGTTTCTAAAGAAATATTGATGAAGTTTTCTCTTGATTGCATATCGATCGAAGTCCAACAAGTTTTTTACGGTTTTGGACCGTACCGAAACCGCGATGAGTGTTATCTTTTATCACCAGTTTATGGCCATTTGACCAATAGCATTGCAGAATCCAGCACGCGAGTAGGCGATCACAATAGAATATGTAGTCAGTCGTAGAGAGTGTTCAAGAAGAATTAGTATAGTGACCATTAAACACAAAGTAAAAATATTGAAACATTCTTTATAGGATTTTGCAAACAGCAGAAAAAATAACTATCTATAACTAAAAGAAAAACTTTGTGAAGAAATATTAATGAAATCTTTGCATTCTTTCGATAACCTGAATTCTGGTTATGCTAGCAAATTAAAATCCTAAAATGAATTTGTCTAATTTCTTATTTGACAATTCTCATTCTAACACTAGCATCCACACAGTCCCCTACGGCCATGCAGATTAAACTAGTATCCACATAACCCCCTACGATTATGAAGATTCAGTTAAAAATGAGAACAAAGACCTAAAATGAATTTATTTATCTACCTTGTCTTAAAAAATTGTTCATTCTGTTTCCTGGAAATGCTTAGCCTTTGAAACGTTTTTCGCCCTTATTCTGGAGCTCATCAGAAAGACATAAAGCCATTCATAAAGATGTTTCATGCAAAACCAAGACAATTTCTATGAATAAGTGTGAAATGATTATATTTGACATTGTCTGATAAAAACAACTTCACCTATCTATTAGCTAACTAGTATTGGAGCCTATATACTCTATGCATGTTTAAAAATGAATTATTATTTGTTTGCTTATAATTGTATTGAAACATTCTTTATAGGATTTTGCAAACAGCAGAAAAAATAACTATCTATAACTAAAAGAAAAACTTTGTATGCATAGAGTATATAGGCTCCAATACTAGTTAGCTAATAGATAGTTGAAGTTGTTTTTATCAGACAATGTCAAATATAATCATTTCACACTTATTCATAGAAATTGTCTTGGTTTTGCATGAAACATCTTTATGAATGGCTTTATGTCTTTCTGATGAGCTCCAGAATAAGGGCGAAAAACGTTTCAAAGGCTAAGCATTTCCAGGAAACAGAATGATAGATTTCATGAAAATGTAATCCATTGGAATGAACAATTTTTTAAGACAAGGTAGATAAATAAATTCATTTTAGGTCTTTGTTCTCATTTTTAACTGAATCTTCATAATCGTAGGGGGTTATGTGGATACTAGTTTAATCTGCATGGCCGTAGGGGACTGTGTGGATGCTAGTGTTAGAATGAGAATTGTCAAATAAGAAATTAGACAAATTCATTTTAGGATTTTAATTTGCTAGCATAACCAGAATTCAGGTTATCGAAAGAATGCAAAGATTTCATTAATATTTCTACACAAAGTTTTTCTTTTAGTTATGGATAGTTATTTTTTCTGCTGTTTGCAAAATCCTATAAAGAATGTTTCAATACAATTATAAGCAAACAAATAATAATTCATAAAGTAAAAATGTCTAACGTAACGCCTTATTGCATCTTTTGTAAAAAAACAAGTTCTCACTTAAAATCATTTAGTGAAGATCATTGAATACATAATTTTTTTTTCATGTTCAAGCGACCAGCTGACGTATAATACACCATGTTACAGTCAGCTGACTTTTTTCCCCAAGACATTGGATAAGCTATAGTTTCACAAATTTTTAATCAGGAGCAAATGAGTAAAAAAATTTTTTTCTCCCTGCGTTGGAGGCTACTGCCGCTCATTCCACCCACGGCACCGCAGCTGACGCTCACGGGGCATTATGATACAACTTCCTGATGCATCTCACTAATTATCGTTCGAGAAGAAATAATTGACTAAATTTTCACCTGGCTCCCGAACTATAAGGTTATATGACAAAAATATATTGCCAACTTTACCATTGCCAACTTACACAACTCAATCATCAGCTGTTTTATGTAACATTTGCCAGCATGAAAATGGCAGTAAGTAGGAAACTTGTTACACCTAGGATGTAGTTGTAATAATGAGGGAGGGGTGGCGTTGTTGACGAAAGAAATTTCAAATTTAGAAAATGAATAAATGCAATTAATTGTTGGGAACATAAATTTCGTTTAAATTAATGCCATTCTATGATACCACGTTGGCACAAGAATCTTGCAATAATAATCACACGGGTGTACCCAGTTTTTGTAGATCCGAATTTCATCGATTCATAAAATAATCCGAAGTTGAATTATAAATTTTCTTGTACAATTGTTTAGTTTAGTTTGAAACTGAATGAAGGCTACAATAAACATTTAATTAAATAAACATGTAAATCAAAAAACAATTACGCTTGTGATATATACAATAATAATATCAGATTAAGGCCGAAATTGTAAAAAAAGTAAAAAATATATTCCGGGCGCGTGCTTCAAACCCGGATTTCTTGGATATGAATTCGGACTTCTGGCCACTATGCCACCGTCTCTGCTTAAGAGAACAAAATAAATTGGAAAGATTATTCTCGTTATTATTGCCGAAATCTGAAAACATGATAAAAATTTATAATTTTAACACGTTAGTCGCATAGAAATAAGGAAAGAGCAATTATATAATCGAAAATATCTGCCAAATAAAAAAAGTAGCTCCGTGCGGGATTCGAAGCCGGGAATCCACTTAAAAGTATAGTCGTCCCTTAGCACGATCGGAAAAACATCAATTTTTCGAAAGGATCTATGTAAACCTTCTCCTTGCCATTGAGACATAGAATGAGTTTATGATCGCCGTACTTATTTTGAATTTGAGCCAAGTCGGACCATAAGTGATGAAATATGTCCTCAAACTCGTGCCGCCATTTTGAATTTTTCAATTTCAATGTCAGCGACCTTGAGATCCCCCACATGTCGAATCTGAGCGTAATCGGGTGATAAACGATAAAAGTCGTCCGCCATTTAGAATTTTGCGATTCCGACGTCATTTTCGTAATCGGCGATGTCGATAACTACCTCTCCCCCCATACCAATTTTCAGCGAAATCGCACGACAAATTAGGATATGTAATTAAAATAGATTTCCAGTAAATTGTTCACTCACCCTGTATATGATGAAATTATTAATTTTCTTAAACTTGTTTGCAAATGTCAACACTACATAAACCCTATAGAATTAAACTGACTGACTTGTAATGTCAAATAGTTAATAACCTGTAAAATTAAATTTTTTGACATGCAGGTTGGAAGTAATTTTAAATGTCTAAACCTGACGCCTTCAAATTGAATTAAATGTCAACACTACATATAACCTATAAGACCAAACTGACTGACTCGTAGTGTCAAATATTTAATAACCTATAAAATTAAACTCTCTGACTCGCAAAGTGTAAATGTCACGTTAAAATAGAATGAGTTAAACTTTTCAAATATAAAATAACTATTTATTATGTAATTTCGGTAAATTGCTTGCACACCCCGTATATATTTCTCTACAAATTCAGCTGTGACTTCATCACTGCCAGGACGGTCCTTCACTTTGACCGCTCGCGGCTCGCTTATTTTTGAAGCAGGACGAAAACAAATAGGACAGCTTTTAGATCATTTAATTGTGTACAATTTCGATAGGGTCGTAGCATTCCGTTGTAGGAGCCACCGTTTAGAAGTTATGAATGTTTAAAGGGAAATATGTCCAATTTTCCGCCTTACACCGCCGATATCTCCGAAACGAAGAACTGTGGGAAAATGCCGATGGAACCGGACGGTCGCTCACGAAATGAACTTGTCCTTAGAGAATTTTCATTTTCGAGCTATAGGCGATAAACCGCAAAAATAAAACGGACTCTTCGAAGGGAAGAAAGTGCGAAAACGTGCGGTCTTAAATCATTCATATTTTTCGAACTACACCTTCGGAAAGATCGCACGTAGTCGCTACGGAAAGAAAAATAGTTCTAGCCAATCCGCATCGTAAATTGCGCCGCGCAAATCGAAAATTCGGTGCCACAGGAACGAACGAAAACCGGAATTTTTTAACGTTTTAATCGAGTATTTGACGTATTAACAAAATTAGTAGACGCACGTCGACTATATATCGGAGCATCGATAATAATTTTGAGGGTCGTAAAAGCACGCCTAGAAAGAGATGGTCGACTTTAATCGATTAATAAGAAGTTAATCCTCTAGTAATTAGCATTCCCACATATGCGGCGCAACGACGGCCGTCATCTCGCGTCGATCCGTACCGGGCGATAGCCGTGAAAGGGCCCGCCTAAAAAGCCTTTGTTAAATTAACAGTTTTTAAAATTAGTTATGAAGGATCAGATATTTACTTGCATGAGAATCTTATCTACCACTGATATTGAAGACAAGATCTGTTAATATATCATCTAGCGTTGTTATATTTGAATGATTAGAACATTTACTTAATTCCCTGCTATACACATACATCTCACGTTTTTGAGTACCTCTTTTTTTTTAGGAGTGAAGATGGTTACAAGAAAAATTTCAATCTTCACATTGGTAGTCAAGTCAATCCTATTGGTATCAGCGGAATCAGATCCTGTGAACTACAGATTACCAAGCTTTTATAATCCTTTTAACTACTCAGTAAGACTATATCTAGGCTCTGAGCTATTTACACCAAACGGCACACAATTTTCAGGCCAAGTTGAAATCGGACTGACATTCAGCAAAGCAACTGACTATATAGCCCTGCGTTCGCACCATATGCTTGAATTGAATAAAGTGGCTTTCGAGAATGTTGACATACCTAGCAGCAATTATAGTGTCAGCAATGTAACTGATATTTTAACAATTCATATAGGGCGAACAGTAACTCCTCTTGTTCTGTATCACTTGGCTATTGAATACACCGGACATGTAAGTACTGGAGAATTGTCTGGTCTCTATAAAAGCAGTTACGTTGACAGAAATGGAGAAACTAAGTACCTAGTGACAACGGGACCTGGTTCTGTACGGAAAATTTTACCTTGTTTTGATGAACCCACTTTCAGATCGTACTTCAATTTTACAATTATTTATCCCACTATTGGCTTAAATGTGCTGTTCAACACCAAAGACACATCTAGAATCTCCAATGATTCTGATAGGTAAGAACACAATTTTATTCCAGCTCTATGTTGACAGGAAACACGAGCAAAAATATGTAAATAAAATGTGCAATTACTGCCTCATCTCTTCGGTTTCTAACATTTTCAAGTTTTGCAGAAAAAAGTAAACATAAAATTATTTATCAAGTTTACGCTAGAATTAGTGTAAAATTAGCTGCCTTCAAAGTTTTATTTCTTAGTTGAACCACATAAAACCGATATATTCTTATTAAGTAGTTAATATTCGCACTAAAATTGATTTATTACGACATTTTTTACTGGTACCGATTTTACTTCCCTGGCTTACCTAAGGGAAGTATTTATTCGTGAAAAAATCACCCTCCAAGATTAATTCGGATTTCCACTTTTCAGACCATGAAGGTTACGAAATTGAATATTTCCTAATTCCGTCTGTCTGTCAGTCTATCTGTCAGTTTTTCTGTCGCTCTGCCTGTCTGTTTGTCGGTCTGTCGATTTGTTGGCGCTATAAGTAAAAAAACTACTTGACGGAAAACAGTCAAAAGTAGGTAGCTGAAGTTACCACCTGCGGAAAAAAGGGTAGACTTTCATTGGAAAATATGTAGAGTGGACCAAATGAAGAGAGTAGATAATAAACATTAAATATAATTAAATGCAAATGTAAATTCCCTACAATGTAAGAGTAACTTAAAATAGACATGAGGAAATGTATATATTACTAGCAAAAAATACTCGTAATTATTTCAAACTCTTACTAAAGACTTATCATAGATAAGTACAAAAACATATATCTTTCTAAACAAAATACTTTGCTGGCTATATGCCACGAAAAACATTGAATTAAAAGAAAGAAATATGCACATTACGTACAGCATAACTGTCAAAATAATGTTAATTTTAATTTTAAATTGCCCTGTTCAACTAAAGACAAAAGCACTTGCGAAAAAACTTTAGAACCTTTCACATACACGTGTTTCGGTATCCTACACCAAGGATACACTTTTCTTTTTCGCTGAAATTTAAAATCTTCACGTTTCACTTCACTACGTGGACGTGGCAGTAAATATGTGGCAGATGGCAATAATACTTTGCAGTTAGTTAACACAATTGACAAGGTAGATTCCTATTATAATTTTACTGAAAAACATACCGGGTTGTCATCCTAAGAAATAATTCAACTATGGTAGAAATTTGTGAAGGTATTTACGCAAGCCTTCTGTATTTCGCACCTTTTAGGTATTTAAACTTATTTTTTGCTGTTGAATAACCACTCTGTATATTTTTTTGCCAAAAGTTATTAGATTTTCTTACTCTGGGGAAATTAGGAAAACGTTACGGAAAGTTTTGGGACTAGCTAAAAATTGATCAATCCCCTACAGAATTTCCTCAAGAATCCAAAAAAAATAGTGTTGACCCCTCAAAATGGCGGCAAAGTACAATATTGTACTTTTCCGCTTAGCAATTAAGATTAGGATTAGATCGAAATTGTAAAAAACCATGTAGTTTGTGCATTGTAAAATTAGTATACCAGTACTCAACATCCGAAGAAGCCACTGTGTGGCGAAACAATTGTAATGTTGACAAGAAATAAAGTGAAAATCAAAAACTAATATAGATTTCTTCCCAATTATTTTTTAAAATCATTTTGCAACTTAGTTTCTTGCTTACATCTTAGCTTGTATAGGTCGTGGAAAGACGTTTTATCCGTCAATTTCTTCGCCTTGAACTCCCCTATAAGGTACGTCTACGCAATGAACGAAATTTCAATTGTTAATAACATTCAATGGCATATAACTGAAAAAATTTCATTTCTCGATCCCAGAACTTTGAAGTAATGTAGAAGCAAATTTAAAAACGTATGTTTATCCTTAAAAAAATGTGTTTTGTTCCGTTGCAGAATATTCATTACTTTTTCTGCAATTAATTTTTTTGTTCTGAACTGAGACTGTTATAACAAAAGATCAAATCAATATTTTACAATTTTGCTTGGGTTCATACAGTTGACGTATGTTTTCTTAATCAAAAAGAATATTGCAAAAAAATTAAATTTTCGACTTTTTGTCGCAAGAAAACAATTCTTCAACTTAATTAAATGGAAATACCTCGGTGCATTTTGCTTTATTGCAACCAACGGAATTTTAATCGTCAAAAAACATTTTTTTTTAAAGAAGTTTGTTCTAGGTTGCTCTGAAGCCGAGATATGAACAAATTTTATGCAAAATCCACCGAGATATTTACATTTGTTTAAGTTGCAAATTTGCATTTTTGCAAAAAAGTCGAAAGTTTAATTTTTTTTGTAATATTCCTTTTGATTATGAAAATATACATTAAATAGAATGTACGAACCCAAGCACAATTGTAAAATATTGGAGTTGGAGTTTGGAGTTTGTGGGAGGGCAGTCACATTTAGGTGACCGCAGCACCTAGGCCCCATTGGGCCCCTTGTACGTCCTCCCGAGGGATACAGGATTCCACTTACGCCTCCAACCACCCTAATCTTGTGAAGAAGGTGGTGATGCTGCCTAGGGGAATATCCCTCAAGTCGGCCAGTGTAGGCCAACGTTCTCCCAAAATGGATTCTCTGCTAGAGGAGACTGCCGAGCACTCACAGAGTACCTACGTGTTGGACAGTCTCGTCTTCTTGTTCACAACCTCTGCATAGGGGTGTGTCATTTAACTTCATGTTGTAAAGGTGCTTCCTCAGCTGGCAATGACCAGTAAGAATTCCTGTCGCAAAGCGCAGGTTCTTCCTGGACATTCCCAGGTAGATCATCGTTGTATCCTTGTCAGGGTATCTAAGCAGATCCCTGGCCAACTGACAACTATGAGTTTCATCCCACAGTTTTTTAAATTTTCTGTGGGTGTCTTCTTTAATCATTAGCATTATTGCTGAGGTCGGCAGTATGTTGGAAGGGCCAGGTCCAAGTATACTTAGACTGGCTGCCTTCTTAGCCAGACTGTCAGCTTCCCTGTTGCCTCTGCACTGTGCATGCCCTTTGACCCAGCATAGAATGACACTGTTCATGCTGGAGGCGCCCACGAGTGCCTGATGGCATTCCCATACTGACCCTGTTGTTATTTTGTGTCTCTGTAGGGCCAGTAGTGATTGTCTACTATCAGTGTAGATTCTTATTGTTTTTCCCGTTATTTGTCTACGGGAAATTTCTTTTGCGGCTATGGTTATTCCCGCCAGTTCTGTTTGTATTATACTGGCTTGTTTGTCCATAGCCCATTTAATTTGAATTTGCAGGTTCCTGAAGTATACCCCACAACCTGTTCCTTCTTTCTTTTTCGATCCGTCTGTGAAGATGTTAACTGTTCCTTCACTGACGGCCTCATTGCTACTGTTGGTGTGTATTTCATAGGGTCTATCAAAGATGAACTGTGGAGAAATACCATCTGCACGTACCTGCAGAAGTGGCATTTGTTTAATTGCCTCATTCCACAGCCGGCATCTGGTCACTCCACATCCTATGTTTGGCTGTATGCCAACGGATTTGAGACGTGCCATAGTAGTTAGGGCCACCTCTTCTAGATATATGTCTAGTGGTGGCAGGCACAGCATCACTTCCATTGCTCTTGTTGGTGTTGTTCTCATAGCTCCAATTGTGTTTAAACAGGCTACTCGTTGTACCTGGCTGAGCTTACGTTTCGCTACAGTCTGCTGACTCTTAGGCCACCAGACGATGGCTCCATAGGCTATCATTGGTCTTATTATAGCAGTGTAAATCCACATAGCCACTTTGGGTTTCACTCCCCAAGTTTTCCCTATGGTTCTGCGGCACTGCTCAAAAGAGATGTAAGCCTTCTTTAGTCTTCTGTCTAAATGAAGATTCCATGTTAGTTTAGCATCAAAAGTTACTCCAAGGTATTTTACTTCTGATGCGAAATTTAGTGTGGTATTTAGGAGAACGGGGGCCGTCATTGGTCCCAATTTCCTTTTCCTTGTCAAGAGGACCAGCTCTGTCTTCCTGGGGTTGACCGACAGAGAGTGTTCTCTGCACCATCTTTCGATTATTCTCAGGGCCATCTGCATTCGATCACAGAGGACTCCTTCGAATTTACCACTAAGCAGTATCGTTAGATCATCTGCGTATGCAATTGTGTGGAATCCCTCGGAGTTGAGGCGGCGCAGGAGGCTGTCAAGAACTAAGTTCCATAGAAGAGGTGATAAGACACCCCCCTGAGGACAGCCTCTTGCAACCATTCCTCTAACAGCGATGTCTCCCATGTTAATCAGTACCGCTCTTTTTGAGAGCATGTTGGATATCCAGCCACTTACGATCGGAGAAACGTTCCTGCTCGTGAGGGCTGCTGTAATTTTTGGAAAGGTGGTTTTATCAAAAGCGCCTTCTATGTCTATGAAGACACCCAGGGTGGACTCTTTATTGTCCAAAGACTTTTCAATCCGACCACTAACCGCATGAAGGGCGGTGTCGGTGGATTTGCCCGGGGTGTATGCATGCTGATTGGGATGTGTGGGATTAGCAGTAATCGCAACATCCCTCAAGTATCGCTCACATAGCTTTTCCATCGCCTTGAGAAGGAACGAGGTCAAGCTAATGGGTCGGTATGCTTTGGGGGTAGTATAGTCTATTCTTCCCGCCTTTGGTATGAACACTACTTTGACTTCTCTCCACACCTTCGGAATATAAAGGTGTGCTAGGCACGTACTGAATATTGCTGTCAGGTGCGGCACTATTTCATCCAGACCCCATTGTAAAAGGGATGCCGTCAGTACCTGGCGATTTGAAGGGGGAGAAGCCCAGTATTGCCCATTTGATTCTGTCTTCACTCACAATTTGTTTGGCAGTTTGCCAGTCCAGTTCGGTGGGTTGAGTGTCGGTTTCATTTGGCCATTCCTTCCGATCTGTCACTACAGATTCTGGGAAGTGAGTTTCCATAAGCAACTCTAGGCTTTCATGTAGGTTGTTGGTACTGGTACCATCATCCTTTTTCAGTAGACCTAGGTGATTGTCTTTGTTTTTGGCAAGTATTTTATGTAGCCTAGCAGCCTGCGAGTAATCCTCGATCTCCTCACAGTAGGCTCTCCATGCCTCTCGTTGTCTCTGCCTGACTAGTTTTTTGAACTCTCTTTGATTGGTTCTGTATAGCTTCCAATCTGATTCAAGTTTTGTCATTTTCGCCTTGTTGAACGATGTCCTAGCTTGTTTCTTGAGGTCGGTCAGCGTCTGGCACCACCATTTAGTGGCTTCCCCAGGCTGCTGTTGTACGGCCTTCAAGGGACACGATGCTTCGTAAGCTTTTTTCATAGCGGTTTGAACAGTTTTAACATACTGCTCAATCTCTCCGTTGTTTTGTGGCACCCCGTTGTGTACATCCCTCAGGTTCTCCCTGAGTTGACGTCGATATTCATCTCTCTCAGTGTCTCGGGGGTTCCTGAGGAGTTTTCTTGGTGCTTTGATTAATTTAATGCCGAATTCAATCCAGCGGTGGTCTGACATTGAAGCAGCGTCAGACACATGCCAGTCTTGGATCGAGTTGGATATACGGTTTGTAGCTAAGGTGATATCTACTATGGTTTGACTTCTAGAGTTAATGAATGTCGGTGTACAGCCTTGGTTAATTATATTAAGGTTATTACCGATTATATAGTCGTAAAGTGACTTACCTCTAACATTGTTGTCTTTGTTGCCCCAGGTTACATGGTGAGCATTGGCGTCACATCCCATGATTAGTTCCCATTTCTGGGTGAGGCAATGAGTTACCAGTTTCTCCATTTCCCTTGTCGGCGGTGGTGTTGCCTGGTCCTGGGGGAGATACACTGATGCTATTACGACTGTTGTTGGTTTGCCTGATATTGCACATTCCACCCTCACGGCCGTGAGATCAGAGGTTGAAAGGTGTTGTAATGGCTGGATTTTGATGTGCCGGGGGGCATAAATCGCTGTCCTCGGCGTCATTGTTGGTGAGCTGAAAATAACTCCGCCTAGTTTTGTTAAACCAGATATTTTAGATTTAACTATCCAGGGTTCTTGGATTAGAGCCAGTGTATCCTGCTCCACATCGAGTCGTCGGCACAATGTTGCCGTTGCCGCTCTACTGTGTTGCAGGTTACACTGGACTACTCTTACCTTGTTTGGCTCGTTCTGTGGCGAACGTTGTCGCTCTGCCGCAGACTGTACATGTTGTGGTGGGCGCTGGCGCTCATCCACTGGTTGGTACGGCGAGCGTGGCCGCTCTGCCGCTTGATTGGCTAAGGTTTTATTATCCATATGGGTTATTTGTTGATTTCGTCCATCTGGTTCCCCACCCGCCACGGAGCCCTCTTTGGGGATGTCGCACGGCAAGCCCGTGCGATCACCAAGGATACCAGATGGATATAGCCCCCAGAGACAGGCAACGCTGTGAGAGGGTGGCGCAAACCTGACTGCCGAGGTGATCGACAGCCAGATCCACGGCCCCCTACGCGCCCCCTGCCGCCAGAGACTCACCCTGCCGGCCCTCTGACGGGACGACGCAGCCGGTTGATCAGGAGTGGGTTAGCTCCCGACCGCCCGTCTAGCCGAACTCCGGACCAAAGTGGCGTGTTGCAGGCACGGCCCACTCAACCACCAGGATTCCTTCATCCGACGACACGGGTCGCCACGCACGGCACAAACACGTGGGGGCTGGTTACTATGGGATGTCGCCCAAATTCCCATAGGCATCGTTAGAGGTACCCTAACCCTGGTACCATTCAGTCCTCGGCACGATGGCTTACACCTTGACTTGGGGGATGTTTTTCGAACCTCCCGGTCTAGATCCGCCGCCTTTTGTTTAAGCAGTGTCACCTCGCGCAGGGTGTGGTTCTTCACCACATGCTTACCAGCACCTCCGAAGGGGCATTGGTGAAGCTGGCGGACGGTCTTGGACGGTGATAGGCTAGGGCAAGAATGCTATATTCGCGTCAACCGTCCCTGGTGTGCGTCAACTCACCCCGGTAAACCCAATTAAGGGGCCGAGTGAGCCAACGCACTCCTTGACACCTGTAAAATATTAATTTGGTCTTTTATTACAACAGTCTCAGTTAAAAAAAAATTAATTACAAAAAAGTAATTAATATTTCGCAATGAAACAAAGCACATTTTTAAGGGTAAAAATATGTAGTATTTGTTATAATATCGTTAACATACCGATTTTACATTTGGTTCTACATTACTTCAAAGTTCGAGGATCGAAAAATTAAACTATCTCAGTTTTTTGCCTTAAAATTAACAATTTCATTCATTGCGTAGACGCATCTTATAGGGGAGTTCAAGATAAAGAAATTGACGGGTCAAACGTGTTTCTACTGTTTTTGCAAGCGAAGATAAAGGCAAAAAATGAACATGCAAAATGGTTTTTTTTTCTAAAAGTTAAATAACAATTGAAACCGCCATTTTGAGTGGCAAACACTATTCTTTTCGGATTCCTGAGGAAATTCTGTAGGGGAAAGGCCAATTTGCAGCTAGTCTCAAAACTTTCCTAGAAATCGTAACGACCTTAGTAACGGCCGTATAACTAAAAGTCACTTTCAAAATTGACATTTCTAAAATTAGGTAACCAAAAATTGTTATTTTTTATTAAAAAGAATTAATAAATAGTAAGTCGCTGTAACAGTTTTCGTATTGCCGTACTGTTTAGATTTTTCAGGTATTAAATTAGAAAGCGCCGAATTTATAATACTTTTTAGTTCTAGATGAGTGCAAGAAATTGAATTGCCAATATCGCTGTCAGACGTTTTTATGATTTTTCAAGAATTGTCAAAATGTTTTGTATACATTCAAAATATACCTTTTCCATAGAAACGCTGTGACATGAAGGCCACCGCTAAATATAGCATAAACGGTGGTCATTTTCACCATCTATTTTAACTATAATTTAGGGTTGCACAAAAAATAGTGTTAATACCATGGCCGCGAAATTTTTTAGCCTCCTTGAGGTTATCTTGCCTCGGCCGCAAGCTGCCTCGGCCTCGGTACGTAAAAAGGAATTTCGTGGCCTTGGTATCAAACAAACTATTTAGAACGACCGTTGCTAGTAACACAGAAGTATTTTATAAAGGGGAACAATTTTAAAAGGCCAGCGTTCGTGATGCTAATTATGCAATATCAATATTAACCTTCGTAATTATGAGGCGACCCCCATTAAAAGTTACAAAAAACTAATCATTTTCTGTCCAGAACATTTGAACATATTTGACCACAATAATATCAAAATGTGAGATTGGGAGATCTCAAAACCAGCGGGACTTGTTACATTAACGAGTATATTTCAAGATATAGATAATGTAATTGAGTAGACTTTCTAAAATAGATTAAAAAATGTTTTTCAATGTAAGAAATAAATGTTACAATTAAAATACAAATTATTATACATATAGTAACGACAGCTGCATCTTCGTCCTTTAAAATATTGTTTCTTTATTACGATTGGATTATTTTTCAAAAGTTATAAAAGGTTCCATACAGAAATGAAAAGAAACAGGCGTTCGTGACGCAATGAATTCGATTTTTATTTTACGTGAGAATATTTTGTATAAAGGCATTTTATATATAGAATTGTGTGTCCTTCAATTTTTATCTCTACGATAGTTTTCCAAGAAATTTTTTTTATTGTTTGACACCATTTAGTTTTATATTCCACTTACAGTAGCCTTGATAACTTTTTGAAATACATTTCTACTACTAAGAACTTACCAAAAAATCAAAAGTTAAAAGGATTATTTTTTCCCTGGAAACTGCGCTATGGAGTAAGATTGGTGAAAGTTGAGAAAAAACCCGCATTTTTCAAAATTGCCACTGTATACTTACTTTCTCATGGTTACCCTAGTCTTACTTCAAATTCTGATAAATCAAAACCTACTCTTTTAGCATAACAATTTAACTTTAACATAGAATAAACTCTAACCATCAAATCGTTAGATGTTTGTTTAAAATTAGAGAGAGGGAAAATATAAATTAAAACATTTTTATATTTTCAGGCACACAACAGCACATTTTCAGCAAACGCCTAGAATGACGGCAGGTTCATTGGCTTTGATTGTTTCCGATTTAACTTGTTCTTTTGTGGACGATACAATCCGTATACAAGTTTGCTCAAGAGAGGAAACTGCATCCCAAAGACATCTCGCACTTGATGTAACACCTAAGCTTTTAGCAGGTCTTAATAACTTCACTAACTTTAATTACAGTCATCTTATTGGAAAACTGGACATCGTTGCCGTACCTGATTTTCCTGCTGCTGGAATGCAGAAATGGGGTTTACAAATTCATAGGTAGAAGAATTCAGACTTGTAAAAGTTTGTATTCTCGTTAATTTTAATAAAATTATTGTTCCAGAGAAAGTGAATTGCTTTCTGATGACGTTGAATCTTCCACTAAATATAAAGAAGATACTACTCTTATATTGGCCCACGAATTAGCTCATCAATGGTTTGGAAACTTAATTATATATTATTGGTATTCGGAAGTATTCTTGCAAGAGGGATTTGCTAGATATTTTGAATATTACATCGTTAACGAGGTAATTAATTGACACTTGTCTTTAAATTTCTATAAGGTAAATAATTAGTATATTGTTATACAACATTCAATTCTATTATGAACATTGTTCCAAATGTGATGACCCACTTAAAACTCCCGATTTCATTTACTCGATAACTGAAAGAGACATTTGAATTCTGTAAAAAGTGTTCAATAGAATAAATATATGCCTTCAGTTTTAAGTAACAATGATTTTTCTAAAATTTGTGATAAATATGACCTTGCAATGCAAAGGAATTGATTTATCTTAGAAACCTTGAAAATAGGAATATATGATGAACATGAACATTATATTCTTTATAGGATTTTTCAAACAGCGGAAAGAAAAACTATCAGAAATATAAATATTTCATACTTATTCATGGATATTGTCTTGGTTTTGCATGGAACACCAGTATGAGTGGCTTTATGCTTTTCCGATGAGTCCAGAATAAGGACGAAAAACGTTTCAAAGGCTAAGCATTTCCAAGAAACTGAATGAGATTTTATGAAAATGTAATGCATTAGAATGAAAACATTTTTAAAGACAAGATAGGTAAATAAATTAATTTCAGGCCTTTGTTCTCCTTTTTTAACTGAATTTACATATCGTAGGGGATCATGTAGATACTAGTTTAATCTGCCTAGTCGTAGGGGACTATGTTGGATGCTAGTGTTATTATGAGAATGGCAAATAAGAAGTTTTACTTGCTAGCATAACCAGAAATCAGATTATCGAAAGAATGCAAAAATTTCATTAATATTTTTACATATAGCTTTTCTTTTAGTTCTCATAGATAGTTTTTCTTTCCGCTGTTGGCAAAATCCTATAAATAATATGTTTCATTACTATAAGCAAACAAATAATAGATAATTCACTTTTAAACATGAACATTATATTCTATGTTACTTTTGTGATGCGAACAGTTTCCTAAAAATCACTGGTTTGAACTTCAGTATATTTTTTTTGCGTAACATAGATGTCATAATCTAGTGGTAGGGAGTTCAAAGTGTGTCGAGTTCGGTGAGAGACGTATGTTTCGTCGCTCCTACGGGATATAGAGGTAAATCCGGATAAAGCGGCACCAACACGCCGAATTTGTATTGAATTAAAGCGTGAACAATTCTGCATTGATTGATATAAATTGGCTCGAGTATGGCTATTTTATATAGTTGATATTTGATTAAATTATGTTGGTTGAATAATGTAACGCAAAGAGGGTATTTAAACAACTCGAGAAAAGTGTACTGCTTGAGCTTGACCGTAAAATCTATACCTGGATTCGTCCCTTCCTGAAGTGGTTGGTATAAAATAAGCAACAGCTAGCCAGATGTGTGAATGAAACAGATAAGTTTCTGTTTATGTAGCATTGGCATTGGTTTATCTATTAAATTTTAAACAAAAAATGGAGTTCAAAATTGAAAATATATTAAACATTATATTATTATATAGGTAATAAACATAATATGTAGGTGATGAAATGGAAAAACTGTCCGAAATTGAAACCGATTGTTTCAAGAAAACGACATACAGGGTGAGCAAACTATCCTCTCGGACCTCCCTTTTCATAATGCACAAAAAAATATATATACTATTACCGCGAGATAGGGCCCTTCCCAGCAACTCCACCGTAGATGGATATTTACCTGTGGAGCGGTTAATAAATTTAAAATAATAATAATAATAATAATAATAAAAGCTGACAGATTCAGAGACAAAAGAAACAGAAAATTTAAAAGAAGAAAAATAACGAGATGACGATACATGGAAACTTAATAGAAGCATGGAAACTGAAAAGCATCTCACAAACACCTTCACCACGCCCCAGCCGATGATGACAAATGGAAACTTAATAAAAGCATGAGAAGTTAAAAGAAGCATCTCTCAAACACCTTCACTTACCATCCATTGTGTGATCAAGCAGCGTGTCGGAACGAACTTCCATGGATGCCCGAAATCGGCAGCAATGCCCACCTTACGGTGGCAAATCAATCAATCAATCAATCAACAAATACGTCATAATCTAGTGGAGTAAAGAAAGGACATTGGTGTGTATAGTTTTATAACAGGAATATTATGATTTCATATCTTCTGGGGTATCACCAGGAGTATATATCTGAGTTTTGAATTTCCAAAGCCTATTTCTGTTTTTTATATACCATTTTGTTTTTGAACAGCGTTTTTGTAGGTAAAAAGGTCCGATCAGGACAAACTAATAACCAAAAACCTTAGCAATTAAACTTCCAACAATTCTGCGGTGGTTCTGGAACATTTGAGTACGTACATAAAATGAAAATACAATAAATGGTCAAAAAGCGGTTTTCTTCATTTTAACGCCCGGGGACGTCAAGAGTTCTGTTCGGCTTCAAACTTTCAGAAAATATACCTTTTATTGAAAAAAAGCATTTTAAAATTTTGGTGCCCAAATATTGAACCTTGTAGATACAGAAGAATATTTTATCTGAAATTTGAAATTTGTTCCATTTAGTCCTAAATGGATCATTACTTCCCTCGCATACCGAAGGGAAGTATTGTATTCGAGAAGAAATCACCCTCCGAGATTTTTTCGGATTTTCACGCTTCAGATCATGTAGATTACGAAAATATAGGTTTTTCAATTCCGTCAGTTAGTATGTTTGTCTGTCTGTCTGTCTGTCGTTGGTGCATTAACTAAAAAAACTACTTGACGGAGAACAGCAAAATTTGATAGGTGGCTAACGCTACTGTCAGCGTAGAAACGATTAAACTTTCACTGGAAAATATACAGGGTGGACCGTCTAAAGGGAACAAATAATGAGGAAATCTTGTATTGCTCAAATTTAAAATTTCCACATTTCATGACATTCTAGACCTATTTCAGGAAAAAAAATCGATTTTTTTTTTTACCAACATTTTTGAGGAATTTTTTACCACTAGAATGGACGAAAATATTTTTTTTTCTTTGTTCAAATTTAAAATTTCCACGTTTCATGACATTCTAAACCTATTTCAAACAAAAATATTTGAAAATATTTTTGAAAAAAGTTTAATCTTTTTCTATCACTGCTATAGAATAGTTGAACAAATTTTTTGCTCATATTTAAAATTTCCACGTTTCATGACATTCTTGACCTATTTCGGGAAAAAAATTGAACTTTTCTTACCATTTTTTATTTTTTTTTTACCACTAGTATAGATGTAAACATTTTTGTTTGCTCAAATTTATAATTTTCACGTTTCATGGCTTTCTAAACCTGTGTCAAAAAAAATTAAATAATTTTTACAATTGTTGAACAAACTTTTACCACTAACAAAATCGGTAAAGGTATTTACACAGAACTTCCCTCTTTATTTATACAGGGCGATCACTCTAACAAATTATTAATTACGAAACCACAGATGAGAATAGCAATCGGAAGGTATTATTACAAAGAAAACCTGATAACTTTTAGCCGAAAAAATATGCAGAGTGGTCATCCGATAGTAAAAATTCAATATTAAATAAAGGGTGCCAAATATGGAACGCTTGCGTAAATACCGTTACAAAGAGTGACCGAGAAGAAGGCCTAAAATTCGCCTGTTTTTGCATAGTAGATAGCGGGCCAAGGGAAGGAGCAAAATAAATCCTGTCGGGCTCAAATTAAACTTTGAGAAATTCTTAAAAGATAAAACAACTCTCTCATTACTCAGATTTTATATTGTATGAATTTTTTACGGATTATATATTATTCTGTAGCGTATTTGGAAGAATTTTGGGAATTGTCCTACAACCCTCCAACACCTTGTAATAATTAATATACCAACACCAGAAATTCATAGGTCCTCCCCACATTATACAATCGTCACGAGAATTTCACTAAAAAACAATTTTTTTTCTGAAATAGATTTTTAATGTCATGAAACGTGAAAGTTTTAAATTTGAGCAAAAGAAATTTTTATCCACCATTTATTCTTGGTATAGTAGTAAAAAAAAATTCAAAAAATTGTTGGTTTTGAATCAGATCTTGCATCTTTCGCAAGTATCTTGAAGCGTATTGAAATTACCAGATGAAACTATACTGCTCTAGGTCGAAGTTCTATAGGATCGTCCTATTGATATGCCTGCTAAATTACACCAAATTATTTTCTGTATTTTGTTTTTTATAAATATTATTTTTATTAATCATACTACGAAAAACTGAATAACTATATATTAAATACCTTCCATAATATATCTCTATAATATAGGTACAACCGTTGAGAGAAAGAATTAGAAGGAAAACGGTCTCAGAAGGCAACGATTAAACAGTTATCGGACGAGATTCGACTGTATGTGTGCTGAATAGCATAAGGACGAGTATAGCAGGGGCGTTCGCTAATTATGAACCTTCCTCGCATGTCGGGGCGGCAAGATTCGACACTGGTCCACAAAAAAATTCCCACAAATCAAATGGTAAATCCTATTATAAATTTGAAAAAACCAACTAAATCCTCGATAACAAGCGTATAACGTTTAATTCAGGGGTATTTTTCGAAAAATGAACATGCTTCGAGTTGTGATGTGTTAAAGGATTTGTGAATTGATACATTTCAGGGCAAGCGTTAATTCATTAAGGCGCTCCATAAGAAAGCATAGGGCAGACAATATTGAATAATTAGAAAAAATATTAAGTATTAAGATGTGTACGTAATATTACGTGAAAACAAAGCTAACGTGCTGTAAATTTCAAATATACAACAAAAATGTTTTTGACTTTTTCGGAAAACCTCCCCCTGCAACCCCCTGTATAGGGCGATTTTTCCACGACCAAGTCAAATGTTCTTCTTTTTTGATGGGGCATCGTTTAAAATAGGTTGTAGCTTTTAGCAACACATTGCAAACGGAATGACACAATAGAGGCAGCTTGTTACTCTACTATATGGACGGCGCAGCGGCCTAGACAGATCTGTCGCTCTCAATACGTTTTTCGTAAGATGGGTCCTATATCATGCTTCCAATATTATTTTCAATACTAAAACAAGTCAGTCAATGCAAAGTAGTTCACGAATATCTGGGTACGAAATAGGTACGTTTAATAATAATTGTTGTCATGTGTATCCCTAGTAACGACAGCACGCGTTCTTGTGTAAGTATTCCCCGCACTATCTATAGTTCTCCATAATAAATCGATATTTTTCGCTAGAATAATCCGATTGTAAAAAGTCTTTCACTGAAATTAAATTTGCAGTTTTCACTACAAAATTGCTCATACAGTCGATATAATATTTCTAGAAATAAAAAAAGTACATCGATGCTACATTTTTCACTACAATATTTCAGCCCCCTGGCGTTATTTATTTCTTTTTGGAGGATAAATAAACAATATACAATTTCAATGCTGCTATCGTAATCGCCATGCATTATTTAATCTCCGTCTGAAATTTGATCCTTATAGCTTTCATAGTTTTCGAAATAGAACGAGTTATATTCAAAAATTCCAAATGTCGTATATCGCCGAAAATAATAATAATAATAATAATAATAAAGCGACTTTATTCATTCTTAAAAAAAAAAAATTAAATACAATTGAATACAGTTAATTATATTCATAAATAATAGAATGAATTGGCGAAGCCTCACCCAAAATGGGCGCCTTTAAACTTAACCAGACAAACAAAGAAGAACCAAAATTCAATACAATATAAATATAATGCAATGAGTCAATTATTTAGCTACAATATAATTTGAAAGAGAATTTACTTTCTACTATAAATGAAAATAGATACATAATGTATACATGCATACATAAACAATTAATAAATAATTAATACTTGAACTTATCTTGCCCCTATATACTTTGCCAGCTCTAACATTACTATACGCGTCTTTCTGACAACAAATAAGCTTTCAATTTCTTCTTAAAATTTTGCAGCGAGTAACTATAGAATGCTGGTGAAAGAGTATTATATAATTTGCAGGAAATATAACTAAATGAATGTTTAAATGCTACAGTTTTATGTTTGGGTATTACTAAGAGTTTGGAATTCGGGGTGGAGAAGTTGTGTACAGATTCGAATTTCATTAATTTTCTATATAGATATTGAGGTTCTTTATTAATTAGAGTTTTGTGAGTTAAGTTTAAGAGATGGAGTTTACGTAAATCTTCTAATTTTAGTTTTTTCATTTCATGTATTTTATAGCTTATACGCTCATACTTACGGATACCAAAGGCAAATCTGAAACACGAATTTTGAATTTTCTGTAATCTGTTACTATCATTAGCTAGCAGTGCAGGTCCGTAGACACTGTCACAATAAGATAGCTTGGAGATAATTAGGGATTCACACAATTCCAATTTTAGCTTTGAACTCATAACATCTCGGTGGGGGAAGAGTTGTCTAAGAGTATTATAAGAAAATTGACATATTTGATTAACATGCTTAGTAAATCTTAAATCTGAGTCCATCCACAATCCTAAGTTCTTAACCTCAGTTTTGACCGGCAAATATTCTCCATTAATATGTATATTGACAGTAGCCATCGCAGAGACTCTTTTACTTTTTGGACCAAAAAAAATTACAGATGATTTACCTGCATTAAGCTTTAAATTATGAGCAGTTGATATGTCAACTAGAGATTCCAATTCTGTATTTAATAGAGAGGATATATTGTTTTGACCAGGTTCAAACGAAAAATAGACCTGAGTATCGTCAGCATAATGATGAATTTGACATTTTTTTGCCACATAGTGAAAGTGTGATATATATATATATATATATATATATATATATATATATATATATATATATATATATATATATATATATATATATATATATATATATATTAAATGTTCTATATTCTGATATCTATTTTATATTTTTATACGTTCGAGTTTTACTTCCTAAAAGTAAATTGAAATGAGTTTACTGGGCGCCAAACAGTTTCTTAAAAGCTGTTAATATTATAGACTATAGAACACCATTAGCATGACTATCTACAATCTATAGAATGACTCTTACTCAAGGTCCAACGAAGTCGGTTCAATAAATGCTCATCGATCAAGATAACAATCTAAATAAATCAAACTCAGTATTGAACGAACAAAGTATTAATTTATTAACAAATTTGAACTTGGAATGTAATTAACAAATTTAAATAACAAAATCTAACTTAACTAAAATGATAAATATGGCCTTTATTTAAAATAAATATGTACCATGGATTTCTGATATTGTAAAGCTTTACCTTGTCTTTCTTTCGACTCGAGTAATGTTAAATTATAACCTCTAACTGGTTATTATAATCCTTGAAATAATATGTCACTTGACTGACTTTTTGAAACCTCTCAAGGCTTCTTCTTCTTCTTCTTTACTGAATTGACGTTTGTTTATAACCTCCAATTTGTTTTCAAGATTTCCTTGAACTATTTCTATCACTTGATTGACGTTTGAGTTCCTTCACCATATAAATTTGCTAACTGGATTAACAAATACTTTAACTCTTCTAAATCTGCTTTCCGGATAATCTACTTCGTAATACTTTTTAAGTTTACTCACTTTTATATTTAATATACTTTTACAAATTTTTCTTGATATCAATATATCTGGATTGTATTATCCTAACCTTAAACTTATTCACCACTTTTCTTCTATTTTCAATTTATTAATTATTTGTGGATGAATATTTTTCGCAGCTCGCTGTTCAGCGGTGTATGATCAATTGATTTGTTATTTTTAGTCGTTTCAATGAGTTAATTTCCAATATTTCAATTGTTTTTTTTTATTTTGATCTAATATTTCAAAATTTAATTTTAATTTAAAATTTAAACTATTCAGTTTTGTTTGTTCTTTACCTTAATTGAATACTGTTTTTAATTCTTTAATTTTCCTGATAAGTTTCTTATTCTACCTTTCAGGATTAAGTGAATATTTGTAATTACTCGAAATATATTGACATTTTACATATACTTTTTAAAATCTACTTATAACTATAATTAACAATTCCAATCTCAAATAAATACTAATTCATACATTTAGATGAATAGCAATGATAAACACAAAAAGCTAGTAGCTAAAAACGTACTGCAGTTTTTCATAATGACAGAATACTGATATTATAAACTAAAACAAGAAATTGATACGCCAACAAACATTTAACATCATACTATTAGTCCTTTCTTTCTGCATGATGTGAAATATCATTTACAAAACACCTTTCTGCAATGATATTTGAAAATATCTGAAAACTTAAAATGTCATTCAGTGTTTTGTAATATATGGACTTACTATTTCTAAAATAATTACGCTGCACTGCAACTACTGTTAATAGTCTTTCATTCAATATTCATTTTATGTATATTTACAGTGTTTCTACACAAAATATGATTTTCAGCCCTAAGTTTTGACATGCATGTCAGATTTTATAAAATTTACTTTTTTGTTTTCCAATTTCATTCTAAATCATTTTATATGAGATTGTGATTCTCTATAAGTTCATGTTTTATCATATACTATTTAGAATAACCTTGTTAAACTAAATTAACTTCATTTTATGTTTATTTTAATATTTTGTTCGTATTCAATATCAAGTTTCATTCTCTGCATCCTACTCGCTGAGAATAAGTGAACTTGAATCAATTAAATAAACCACAGATACTCCTGCTTCTGTATGATCCGTTAAAGTAAAACTGTTATGATTATTTTCTAAAATACATACAAATTTGCGAATTTTATTTATGATTTCAAACACGATACTTAGGTAGTGTTCCACAGTGTGGATACACAGCATAAAACCCCCTAAACTAATAGAATTTTGACATGTGAAAATTTTGTTAGTTTTAACAACATGATGTGACATTCACACTGTCAAAGTTTATTTACAATTTAAAAGTGATCTACTCAGGATCATTTGGATAATTTAAGAGTAATCTATCCTGGATCATATGGATAATTTATCCCCATGTGACAACTTCCCGGTAATGATTCTTCATTATTATAGTTTAAAACATTTTCGTTTTCATTTAAAATATTACCTACTTCAAGTTGTTGCGCATAGCCCTTTGCTATTGTAGGTTCATAATAAATTGAATTTTTGTATTTTTGAGACAAATTTTTAAAAATTCTATCATATTTGGAGTAACGACTTATCAGAAAGGTTTCAGGCTTCTTATCATTATTTATTTGAACACATGTGGTTCCCAGTATATGCTCACCGCAAAATTCATTATCATTATTGGACTCTATGCCATTTGATACATTATTTATTTCGGCATCATTGCCATTCAATTCATTAACTATTTCGGCACATTTGCCATTTAATTCATTAACACTACAGAAAGGTATTCTTTCACCTTCTACTTTTAGGATTCTTTCTCCTAATACAATATTTGCCTTTTTTTCTGATAAGATGTCGTCTCCCAATATAACATCATTTTCTATACAGTCGCCTATTTTTTTACAATTATTACCTACATTTAAAACAACTTTATCTAAAAATCCTGATTTCTATTATCATTTACTTGTGCTGTTTCTATTTTATTCATATTAGAGTGCGTGTTTTCATCTACTCTATTTACCCTTTGAATATTGATATTAGCCACTTGTCCATATGACTCATTATTTTTAACATAACCCCCTCTCTCTCTGCAATCATTATCATAATGACGTTTCTCAAAACCCTGCTTTTCATTCCTATAATTGTCATATTTATATTGACCATAACCTCCTCGTTCCTTTCTGTCATTGTCATTTTGACGTTTCTCATAACCCTGCTTTTCATTCCTATCATTGTCATATTGACGTTTCTCATAACCCCCTCGTTCCTTTCTATCATTGTCATATTGACGACCATAACTCTGCTTTTCCTTCCTATCATATTGACCATAACCTTGCCTTTCTCTTCTATCATTCTCATTCCTATTCTGATCATAACCCCACTTATTATAATATCTACTATTATTTTCCCTATTCTGACTAGACTTCCTATCAAAACTCTGATGATAATCATCTAATTCTCTTAAATAATCAATTAAATCATCTAACTTTGCAATTCTTTGCGTAATAATAACATTCTGGATATCCCCTGAAAAATGCCTAGCTAAATATCTGACCATTTCACTTTCTGTGAATTTTTGTTCTAGATGTCTAATATTGTATACTTTTCTAAGTACATAATTTTCCCTAGAAATGCCTTTATTTTCTACATAGTTACCATTAAATAAATCTTGTCTTATTTTCAACTGAGTGTAATCACTCCAATATTGTTTTAAGACTAGAGCTTCAAATTCCTCTATAGTCTCAAACCTGTCCATTATAACTGAATACCAGATTTCCGCTTCTCCCTTTAACATGTCTTGTATGTTTGCTTTTAAGTTTGCATTTACGTGTTGTGTTTCCATGTGTTGTTTCAAACGTGAAATGAAAATTTTAGGGTGTATGCGGTTATCTCCGTAAAAATAAAATGGTGTTTTGTTGCATGTGTAAGTATGTGTGGGTAATTGTGTTAATTGTGTACGTGTGGTATCCTTCAACAACTTCGTGTTCTGTTCTATCTTGCTATCCTGTTCTTTTATTTTGCTATCGTATTTATCCTCCTGTTTCTTCATTCTGCTATCTACTGCAGTCATTCCATCTTCAAACATAGTTACAACTTCCTCTCGTATTTCTTTTGCTGCCTCGTTTACCTTAATACCAATTTCTTCGTTGACTGTCTCTCCCATTCTCTCCCATTTACTCTCCAAATTTTCAATCTTATTTCTTACTTCTGTATTGCTTTCTTCCATTTTCTGTATATTATCATCTATTTTTTTACCCATGTTTTCTTCTAGCTTTTGCATATTTTTGTTAATATTTTCTTCTAGTCGCTGGTTATTTTGATCCATTTTTGTATTTATGTTGCTAATGTTTTCTTCAAAAGTTTGGTTATTCTTATCCATTTTTGTATTTATGTTGCTAATGTTTTCTTCAAAAGTTTGGTTATTCTTATCCATTTTTGTATTTATGTTGCTAATGTTTTCTTCAAAAGTTTGGTTATTCTTATTCATTTTTTCTCCAATACTATTATTCATTCCAGTGATCATTTCCATCAACTTCTGGAGCATGTTTGGATCAGGTTGTGTGTTTGTGTCACCAACTTGTGTTTGTGCAACTGTGGATGTACCCTGTGTAGTTTCCTCTGGATTCATGGTTGTTGTCTTACCTGACTTTAACCTCATATAACTATTATTTGTTTTTAATTTGACAATGCCTTGTTGTCAAAACTATCAAAATAAGTTATTTGTTCTATTATCTTTCAAATGTATGCTTGAAATGATAAACTATTCTCAAGTTGTATTTATTTAATCGCTTTCCTGATCGCCCCACGTTGGGCGCCATAAATGTTCTATATTCTGATATCTATTTTATATTTTTATACGTTCGAGTTTTACTTCCTAAAAGTAAATTGAAATGAGTTTACTGGGCGCCAAATAGTTTCTTAAAAGCTGTTAATATTATAGACTATAGAACACCATTAGAATGACTATCTACAATCTATAGAATGACTCTTACTCAAGGTCCAACGAAGTCGGTTCAATAAATGCTCATCGATCAAGATAACAATCTAAATAAATCAAACTCAGTATTGAACGAACAAAGTATTAATTTATTAACAAATTTGAACTTGGAATGTAATTAACAAATTTAAATAACAAAATCTAACTTAACTAAAATGATAAATATGGCCTTTATTTAAAATAAATATGTACCATGGATTTCTGATATTGTAAAGCTTTACCTTGTCTTTCTTTCGACTCGAGTAATGTTAAATTATAACCTCTAACTGGTTATTATAATTCTTGAAATAATATGTCACTTGACTGACTTTTTTTAAACCTCTCAAGGCTTCTTCTTCTTCTTCTTTACTGAATTGACGTTTGTTTATAACCTCCAATTTGTTTTCAAGATTTCCTTGAAATATTTCTATCACTTGATTGACGTTTGAGTTCCTTCACCATATAAATTTGCTAACTGGATTAACAAATACTTTAACTCTTCTAAATCTGCTTTCCGGATAATCTACTTCGTAATACTTTTTAAGTTTACTCACTTTTATATTTAATATACTTTTACAAATTTTTCTTGATATCAATATATCTGGATTGTATTATCCTAACCTTAAACTTATTCACCACTTATCTTCTATTTTCAATTTATTAATTATTCGTGGATGAATATTTTTCGCAGCTCGCTGTTCAGCGGTGTATGATCAACTGATTTGTTATTTTTAGTCGTTTCAATGGGTTAATTTCCAATATTTCAATTGTTTTTTTTTATTTTGATCTAATATTTCAAAATTTAATTTTAATTTAAAATTTAAACTATTCAGTTTTGTTTGTTCTTTACCTTAATTGAATACTGTTTTTAATTCTTTAATTTTCCTGATAAGTTTCTTATTCTACCTTTCAGGATTAAGTGAATATTTGTAATTACTCGAAATATATTGACATTTTACACATACTTTTTAAAATCTACTTATAACTATAATTAACAATTCCAATCTCAAATAAATACTAATTCATACATTTAGATGAATAGCAATGATAAACACAAAAAGCTAGTAGCTAAAAACGTACTGCAGTTTTTCATAATGACAGAATACTGATATTATAAACTAAAACAAGAAATTGATACGCCAACAAACATTTAACATCATACTATTAGTCCTTTCTTTCTGCATGATGTGAAATATCATTTACAAAACACCTTTCTGCAATGATATTTGAAAATATCTGAAAACTTAAAATGTCATTCAGTGTTTTGTAATATATGGACTTACTATTTCTAAAATAATTACGCTAGTTAGATTTGTGCTAACAAAAACTAAGTTTTTAAAAACGAAATTTATTGAATAAAACAAGTTACACGTCGGGAGACTGAATAGAACTAACTATCTTAGTACATTTACATATATTTATAACATAATGTTATCTGTGCAGAGTAAGCATTTATTTTATGCTTATCGGCACGTACAGTATTATAACTCCTCCGGCCTTAGACTGAAATTATCCCAGAAGGGGTTAATTTTTGAGGTTTTTATTACACAACATTATATTACTATGTCCGAAATTATTTTTTCTTTGGTAGAAGGAGTTTTACAGGTTTTCTTACGATTATTATAATATCTTATAAATTTAATATATATAGTACAAAGTAATATTATTATTAGTATAACATATAAGAGAATTGTCCAAATACTCACATTGTGACTAACTGGGTCATTATTTAATTCCTTGATTAGTTTAGTTTGTTCGATTAGAGACCTTTGGGTCTCCAGAAGTTTATGATTATTAATAGTTTCGATTTGTAAGGGTCCTGGATGATAAGTAATTATTGGTTTTTTATTGTAAGTGAAGTTGAGTTTGGGAAGTTCAAATTTTATGTTATGCTGATTTTGTACGTGAGTTTGTAGTAATTGACTCTCGATTAGAATTTTACATTCTTTGTTTAGATTAATTACAAATGTTCCCTGGAGTCGTAGTTTGGTAATTATTTTGTTGCAAGTCTGGGTGATTACTGTTTCTTGAGGGATTATGGTGATCCACTCATTGGGCTTTAATTTTTGAATTTGGATTTCTGTTATTTCAATATTAATTGGGTGACAATCATTAAGGTCTGGGTTATAGGAGAGCAGAGCTACTTCGCATGGTGCTTTCTCGTGAATTGGAACAGGATTCACGTCTCTGCATAAATATTCGTTAATATCTATGAATATGCAATTTTCGTTAATATATACATAATGGTTAATACCCAGAGCTATGAATTTAGTTTTAGGCAGTAGCAATTGATATTGTTGATTTAATTTTACAGGTAACGTATACAATTCAAAAAACTGAAAATTCTCCTTTTCAATTAGAGGAATTTCTAACACAAAAATTATCGTGAAGCCCTTAGAATATCCTTTAATGTTGATAATCTTTTCATATTTAAGAACGTTGTTTATATTTGGCTCAAAAGGCAATTTCACATTTACTAGGTATTTACTAGTTTCTTTTATTTCAGTTAAAAGATCTAATGGATTTATAATTGAGTTGTGCAAGGTATTTAATTTAGCAAAGGTTGAGGCAATTTCAATTCTTTCCAGTATATCGTAGATATTTTGGAATAGAAATGTTATTTGTGTTAATAGTGAGTGAGTCAAGAAATATTGATAACTATCGGTCTGGTGGTTTAATATATTGGTTATAGTTGCTTCGATCCGTTGAATTCGTGATTCTAAGATGATCTGGTTGTGTGACAGATTTTGGGCCATTTCGTTGAAATGAGAAATGGTTGAATTTAGTATGGTTATTTGATTTGATAAGATTGTTTTAATTTTGTCTTGGTTGTGATTGAGAGTCATAATTTGTTTGTCGTACCTTTCAGCGTCATCTTGGTCTAGGTTTCCTGTTATTACTTTGATAATGGACCCTAATCCGTTTAGTATTCCTCTTTTGCGTCTGTTGGGGTAGTTGAAACTCGGGTTTAGTTGGTAAATCTGACTTATAATTTTTTGTTCCAAATTATCTAATAATGGGAAGGAGTTAGAAAATTCTTTCCGATATGCTGCTTCTTTGAAAAGTTTGGATTTTAGGATTTTATATTGCTGTTGGATGAGATTAAACTCATCTATTATAGGTGATAAGTCAAAAATTTGTATATAGTCCCAGTAGTCGTTACTAATGAAGGTTTGTCCTAGTTGTAGTGGTAGCAAGCCAGGATTATTTGTTATTTCGGTGATTGTTGGCTTTGTGGGGGTGATGGTGCCTGTGCAGCATCTGTAACAGGTTTACGAAGTTCTTTTAAGTGAATAACGCTTATTTTATTATTTTTTGGGTTTTTTATTTTGGCTTTATTGAAATCCAATAGTTCGGTAATTATGTAGGGTCCAGCGAACTTATTCTTAGCTTTAGATCTTTCTTCTAATTTTTTATACACCTTTTGATTAATTCTGAACTCAAATTGTGTATTACCTTTGGTGTTTCGTTTTTCGATTACTTTTTGTTTTTGAGTGGTTTCTTTGTTATTGACGAGTTCATATAAATTTTTTGTGCGGTTCTTATGAGCGGCTACGTAATCTGTATAAAATGTTGTCTCAATAAGTTCTAGAGGGTTTTGTGAGTTTGTGTGCCCGAATGTAATTTCAAAAGGGGATAATTTTAGATTTGATTGTATCGATGTATTGTAGGCAATAATAGCGTAAGGCATTAGTTTAGTTACCGCCGAGTCAGGTTCTCTTTCTTTCAATAGTCTTAGGTGTTCAATAAGGGTGGAATGAAATCTTTCAGCTGGGCTGTTACTTTCATGATGTTTAGGCGTTCCGAAATGGATTTTAATTTTGTGGCTTTTTAATAGTTCTTGGATATTTTGGTTTTTGAATTCTGTTCCACTATCCGAAACGATAGTTTCTGGGGTACCATAAAATGAGAAGTATTTAATAAGATTGTCATGAATAGAAATAGCGTCCTTTGTGGCTGGCAAAGCTTGACCAAGTTTTGAAAATTTATCAAGAATTGTAAGGAATGTTTGATTTTGGAAGGTAAACATATCTATGTGAAGTATTTGAAAGGGTTTAGACGGCGTTTCCGTCACTACTAGGGGAGTATATGGTTTTTTTCTAGCATACTTGGCTCTCTGACAAATTTCGCAATCATTGATGTAAGCCGTGATGTCCGATCTTTGATTTTTCCAATAATAATTATTTTTTAGTTTTTGATACGTTTCATCGATTCCTCTATGATTAGATTTTCCTTCGTGGTGATTTCTGATGAGAAGTAGCCGTTCGTCTTTATTTCGTATAGTATTGATAAGTTGGGTACATATGACAAGTTTCAGATTGCTAAATTTAGAATTATGAGTGGTTGTAAATAAGGGGATCAATTGTTTATCGTGAAAATAAATATAATTTGTTTTTGACGGATTTGTATGATCTCTAAGAAATTCGGTTACTAAGTCTTGTGAGTGTAGAGGGATGTTGATATGCTTTATCATGTGCCCATCGATAATCTGAGTATCAACATCTAGTCTGTGATGAGGATTTCGTTTTACTATAATCTGGTGGGGTTTGTTATTAATTATTTCGTCTAAGATGGGTATACCATAATTATCTACTCGGTTGGAGGTGTGAACGGTTAGATCGGGTTCGTCGTCATGTGTTATTTCAGGAACTTGCAAATTTGGGTCTTCTGGTATGTGGATGGTAGGGTATTCAGGTACTATCGATATGTCTTGGATGATATTTATATTAGGGTTATTGCTATGAGGGTGACTTTCAGTCTCATTGGTATATTCTGTCATAGGGTTAAGGTCAGGGTGAGTTGTTGGGTTTTCGGCAAGCTCTCTTAAATATTGTGTGACGTCTGCGTTTATGTCGCCGGGTTGGTTTATTATTGATTCTGTCTCAAGTGCATTTAGTTTAATTCGTGATAGCGCGTCAGCGTTTACGTTTTGTTTGCCTTTTTTGTAAATTATCTCGTAGTTGTATTCCTCGAGTTTAAGGCGCCATCTGACTAATTTTGAGTTAGGTTCTTTGAGATTAAATAACCAAACTAAAGGTCTGTGGTCCGTATAAATATAGAACTTTCGACCGAAAAGGTAGGGGCGGAACATTTTGCACGCCCACACGATACTTAGCAGCTCTTTTTCTATCACGGAATAGTTGCACTCGTGGGTGTTAAGAGTTCTCGAAATATAAGAAATGGGTTTGTCGTTAGGCGGGGTTCCTTGGGATAAAACTGAGCCTATGGCGAAATTGGAAGCATCGCTGGTTAATACGAACGGTTTCGTAAAGTCTGGGAATTGTAAAATTGGTGCATTGATCAACAGGTTCTTAAGATGGTTAAAGGAGTTTACAAATTCTGGGGAATGATTTATTTTTGAGTCTTTTTTAAGACAGGATGTGAGAGGTTTTGAAATTTTTGCGAAGTCTTTAATAAATTTTCTATAATATCCTGCTAATCCCAAGAACGACTTAATTTCCTTGGGTGTTTTAGGAATTGGAAATTCTTTGACGGCTTTTATCTTGTCTGGATTCGGTTCTATTCCTTTAGGGGTAATTACGTGTCCAAGATATTGTACATTTTGTTTCAGGAACTCGGATTTATCGAGTTGGACTTTAAAATTGGCTTCTCGCAAGCGTTGAAATATTTTTTTCAGTCTGTCTATATGTTCCTGAAGGGATGTCGAGAAAATAATGATGTCGTCTAAGTAGACTGAACATATTTCGTTTTGATAACCCCTTAAAATGTTATTCATGACTCTTTGGAAGGTAGAGGGTGCGTTCTTGAGTCCAAACGGCATGCGTTTAAACTCATAATGTCCGTTTTCAGTGGAGAAAGCCGTCTTTTGCACGTCGTCGGTTTCCATCTCTATTTGATGAAACCCGTTTGCAAGGTCTAATGTAGTAAAATAATTGCACTTTCCTAGCTTGTCCAAAATGTCAGTTATGTTCGGTAAGGGATATTTGTCGTCGATCGTCTTTTCGTTGAGTTTCCGGTAGTCTATGACCATTCTCCATTTAGTTTTGCCTGAGGCGTCTAATTTTTTTGGTACAACCCATATTGGAGATGACCATGGAGAGTTTGAGTGCTGAATAATATTAGACTCAAGCATTTTAGATATTTGTGAGCTAACTTCAGCTTTGTGAATATATGGGTAGCGGTAAGTCTTGGTGAAGATTGGGGATTCATCTGTAAGCCTGATTTTGTGTTTGATAGCGTTTGTAAAAGTTAATGGAATATGTTCAGAGTGAAAGATGTCTCGATATTCATGACATAGTTGTCTGATGGCCTTATATTCTTCTTGGTTACAGTGGTCTAGCCTAAGATTTTTTAAATTGTCCTTGTATAACTCGTCTAGTTCGGAGTAATTTTGGGGTTGTTCAATATTCTCAAGAAGGTTTATCTCGTTGCAGTCAAAGGGTTCGGTTTCTAAGAGATCTGTCAATGTCAATTCGATCGAGTGGTCTGTTTTGTTGATTAGAGAGGTTAATGCAAAATTATTTTCAATGTTTACAATGGCTGTGGGGGTTTCTAGTTCATTAAATTGGATGTGATTAAGGATGGCTGTACCTGATTTTTGAAATGTGGGTAACATAACTATCTGTTCTGTTCTCGGTGGAATTACCAATGAATATGGTTGTTTTAAACGTGTTTTGGGTGATTTAAGGGCATTTTGCGATAAGTTTTTAAAATATATAGGAATCTGGGTTTGCGGAAGTTCTAATAATCTTTTACTAATATTAATTTTTGCCTTTAATTCGTCCAGAAAATCTAGACCTATCAAGCCTTGGAAGTTGTTAGAGAAATTGAATAGGTAGAACGTGTGACAGTGGTTTACATCAAAATCTGCCAGGAGCAATAATTTGACAATTTCGTTGTGAAACGAGCTTCCGTGCGCTGTTTTGACTTCAAAACTCTTTTGCTCTATAAGATTGGAAAAGAATTGTTGGGCTAATTGGGGTCTTAGGAAGCTTCTTGTGCTTCCTGTATCGATTAATATTTTTGCTTTGAGGGTTGGCAGATAGATGTAGGGAAGGTTTTGATCGAAATTATTTAGGCTTATTATGTCTCGGGTTTCGTAAACTGGATCGGTGGAAAATTTACTTGTGAAAAATCTGATGGTACGCTTTCGTTATACTGCTGGTAGTCGTATTGTTGATAATTAATATTGCACTGATGGGGTATAGTGTCATCACTGTAGCCAAACGAAGTTGTATCTGGGTATTGGTAATATTCCTCAGAGTTGTGGTTAAATTGGTTATTACACTGATTGTCAATTTGATGATGGTATAGAGTGTCATATTGGTGGTCAGATTGATTCTGATATTGGTTCTCATTTTGCGTATTACTCGAGGTCTCTAGGACAGAGGTTTGGGTACTAGAATCAGGTGATTCGTAAACAAATTGATTGTGTAGTCTGGTAGAAAAGGGTTTCGTAAGTCTAGTGTTACCAGACGTCGTATCCATAGGCGTGGGTTTAGGCATGAATTTCATTACTTGTGACTGTGGTTTAAACACATTGGTCATTTGTGGGTTGTTAAAGGTGGGGTTATGAGCATTATACTGGAATTGATTTGGGATGTTATTCTGGAAACCTGGGCTTTAATTTAATGGGGGCCGATATGAGTTTTGGTTGAATGGCATTCCATATGAGTTTTGATTGAACGGGGGTCGATATGAATTTTGATGGAATGGGTATTGATACAAATTTTGATTGAATGGGGGTCGATATGAATTCTGTACAAAAGGTGGTCGGTATGAATTATGGTTTGAATTAGGTCTTTGTCCAGTTGGATTTTGCATATTTACCGAGTACATGTTTCCTAACATGGGCCCATTCGAATTTTTGTTCTGCGAGGTTTGCGTTATTTGGTTGTTTTTGTTTCTAAATTCAATAAAATTTAGTTCCTCTACAGTAAAACCTAATGCTTGCTCGATACTATCAGGATTTTTTAACCTAATTGCTAACTGTATATGGTATGGCAAATTGGTTATATAAGTTTTTAACGCAATTTCATCATAATGATCTAATTTTACGATTTTAGTTTGCCTATCCTCATTGCCATTGTTTAATTTAGAGATTAATAGACTTCGGACATTTTGAATTCGATTCCCGAATTCTAACAGCGATTCGTTTTTATTTATTTTTAATGTTATTAAATCCTGGAATAAACAATCCAGACTTCTTTGATCTGCAAAGCTAGCTATCAATACTTCTTTAATCGAAATCCAAGAGTTAAGCTCTGACCTAGGGCAAATCAAATCTGCCGCTCTACCTCTAAGTTTTGAAAATATAGTATCTATTAGACATATGTTTATAGGTGCATTTGGATCAGTTGTATTTTGAAAAGCTCTTATTAAATTTTCACTTGCAATTATAAATCTTTGAAGTAATTTTGGGTTACCATCAAAATTTGGAATATTGTCTGCCTGATATCGTAATAATCCGAAGTTAATTTCGGGTGCTCTGCTTGGAGCTGGTGTTGATGCTGGATTAGTTTGCATTATGTCAAGTTCGCTGTTTACGAATTCGTTATCTAATTCTTCAGAAATAACACTTAAACTCGAAAGTTTGTTTAGAAGTTCCTCCAGTTTTAAAATTTTTAATGAACACAAATAAATAAAATGTTATACTGTAACTTTTCTTGAGTTTGACTCGTTTATTGAAAAAAAATGAACTTTAATTCCTTTACTGTACAACGAGGGACTTACTGAGGGTGTCAGGAGTGCTCTATTGTTTTTACGCAACGAGGGACGCACTGACGGTATCAGGGTGCTCTACTGTACAGATTTGGATATAACAAAAATGAATTTGAGAAACTCAAAAATAGTTTTTATTCTATTTAGCTAAAATTAATTACCTAACTTAAAATTAATGGATCTGATTTTTGGAATTAGATTATTTCGCTAGTTCAAGTTTGTTTGAAATTGACTTACATGAAAAATATCCAAATTCCGATCATCGGTCGAAGTTACTGTGACTTCTTGCCTATAACCTCTAGGCTGTAAGGGAGTTTCTATTCTGATGTCTTCAGGGTGAGATTCCAGGTTAAATCTGGTCCAATCGGTGGTGACAATCTTCTCCTGCTCCAGATTTTGGGAGTACAGACTTGATCTTCCTTTTGGTTACTCAATTCGCCAAAAAAATAGTTTTCAGGCTACTAAATTCACCTGAAGTGTGTGTGCAGGTCCAAACAACTACTCCGCCACTGATGTCAGGTCCGGTATTGAATTATAGAACACTACACAGTACACAGATTGGTTCGTTTCGCGACAAAGTGTTAAAACACAAGGTAAAATTTCCGTTAAGTCCAGGAATTACACGAAAATTGTGCTCTGGCCCTGGGGCATTCACTGAATTTCGACTTAACGTATACCTTCACGAAATCCGTACGACTGCGCCAGTTAGATTTGTGCTAACAAAAACTAAGTTTTTAAAAACGAAATTTATTGAATAAAACAAGTTACACGTCGGGAGACTGAATAGAACTAACTATCTTAGTACATTTACATATATTTATAACATAATGTTATCTGTGCAGAGTAAGCATTTATTTTATGCTTATCGGCACGTACAGTATTATAACTCGCTGCACTGCAACTACTGTTAATAGTCTTTCATTCAATATTCATTTTATGTATATTTACAGTGTTTCTACACAAAATATGATTTTCAGCCCTAAGTTTTGACATGCATGTCAGATTTTATAAAATTTACTTTTTTGTTTTCCAATTTCATTCTAAATCATTTTATATGAGATTGTGATTCTCTATAAGTTCATGTTTTATCATATACTATTTAGAATAAACTTGTTAAACTAAATTAACTTCATTTTATGTTTATTTTAATATTTTGTTCGTATTCAATATCAAGTTTCATTCTCTGCATCCTACTCGCTGAGAATAAGTGAACTTGAATCAATTAAATAAACCACAGATACTCCTGCTTCTGTATGATCCGTTAAAGTAAAACTGTTATGATTATTTTCTAAAATACATACAAATTTGCGAATTTTATTTATGATTTCAAACACGATACTTAGGTAGTGTTCCACAGTGTGGATACACAGCAATATATATATATATATATAGAGAACAGCAACGGTCCGAGTTTGGATCCCTGCGGTACTCCCTGTGTTAACAACAGAGGTTCTGAATATTGTAAATTATAATATACTCTCTGGGATCTCCGCTAAGATAATTTTGGAGTAGTGTGATTGAGTGCTCATTAAACCCATAGTATTTAAGTTTATCACAAAATAAAATGGGATCCATTGTATCGAACGCCTTACTGTAGTCTAACAATATAAGACAGCTAACTTACTTTCATCAGAAGCTCGTAACAAGTCATCTACAATCGTAGTAAGTTGTCGTACTATGGCATTCTCTAAACCCAGATTGAATATTAGGAATAATTTTATTTTCAAAAACATATTTGATAATTTGCCTATGCATAATTTTTTCCAAAACCTTGGACAACATGGGTAATAAGCTAATCGGTCTTAAGTGAGTCATATCTACTGGGTTTAATGTCTTTGCAAGAGGAATAACATTTGCTAATTTCCACGCATCAGGGAAGATAGAGGAGTTAAGGCAGCTATTAATTATATACGTAAGGTGGTCGATTAGAAAATTTAAAACTATTTTAAACATTTTGAGAGATATCAAATCAGAGCCTTCCGCATTGCTTTTCAAAGTATTAAAGCATTTAAGAACTTCGTGTCTATCAACGGGAGTAAATCTAAAGATAATGTTCGGATTCATTTTGGTGTTATTATATTTTTCTATAAGCTTTAATTGCTTGTTAGTTTTGGCAAGTTGAGGGGTATTTATAAAATATTTATTAACAGCATTTACGTCAATCAAAGACGGAGGAAATTCAGAGCTTTTTGAATTATTTACTATATTAAGGTTACGAAGTGTATTCCATGTTGCTTTAGAATTTTTTTGTCTGAGAGCATTATCAATGTAGGCTCTTTTTTCACGCTTGATAGCTTGTTTTGTATAATTACGCAGTGTCTTATAGTACTCCCAATGGGCTTCTGTTTTAGTTTGTATCTATTGTATGCCTTATCTCTTAACTTCATCATTTCTCGAATTACATATGTTATTGTTGGTATTGTTTTCATTAAAATTATGAAAATCCCTAAATGTAACAAATTTTATGAAATTTTTTACATTAATATTATTAAATTTAGTAACTGTCGCACAGTGATCAGATATGCTATGAACATTTATTACTTTAACTTCAGAAATGCATTCGGTATCCGAGGTGATTAATGTTTGAAATGTATGGGTGATTCTTGTGGGTTCATTGACTAGTTGCGTAAGATCATACGATTCTAAAAAGTTATTAAACTGTTGGACGCTTTGACTTGATGATAATAAATTTATGTTTAGATCACCCGATATTAGCAGCGCATCTGAATAAGACAGTACATCCGACATAGAATTTTCCAATTCACTAAAAAAATTTAAGATATTAGCTGAGGGAGGCCTATATAAGACTCCCAACACAAATGTTTTTCCTGAAATTAATATCGAAATCCATAAAGAGGATTAAAATTAACATAGGGGATGTTCGCAAGCCTATATCGAAAATCGCCCCCCGGAAATGGATTCGGCAGACAATTTTACATAATATTTTACATAATATAGACCTAATTATAAAAGTATGTCCGAGAGATGCATAGGACTGAAAGTAAACGGTCTCTGAATCTCCTACTAAAGGCTTACAGAATAGGTATCATGGGAAACTTTCCTTATTTTTTAAATTTTATTATTATTATTATTTTATCATTAAGTTATCCAGTCACTAACATCTCATCAACCCCTCCTCCTTGTTCTACAGTAAGCTTAACAGGGCTGTACCCAGTGCTGCTAATACTGATCCTAGTACACTGAGAAATTATCTTCTTATTGTAACGTAACCCCCTACGCCTGTTGTTATGTTGTTAAATTCTGGTTTGATTAATTACCAGTTACCCTCCCCTCTCCCCTGAATGTTTAATTATTAAATCAATTAAACTAATTTGGCTGTGTGATCGTCTAGTTTAGTGGTAGGACTCAAATTTACGTTTGATTTGTAGTTTATTGTTACCATAGTACTTTTCTAGGTTTGATATTACTGGTTCTTATTTATTTATTGAATTGGTAATTAACTATTTATTATGACATTTAATGATTCGTTCTTTACTCTAAATATTGCTATTAATTTATTTGGCAAAGTTCTAATTATAGTTCTTTATTTCATTGTTCAAATTAAATACTGAATATTGTTTTGGCACTTGTTTATTTAATCGATAAAATAATTAAGTATTTTTATAATACCCTGTATAAAGTTCAAACTCTAAATTATTCTTTTTATTTAATTTACTGAATTGTTTATTTTATCTTTTATGTTAACTTTTGTTTAAGTTTATCATATTTTAGTTCTCATTTTTATTCACTATTGTAATGCTCAAGTAAACCTTATGTTTACTTATTTTATTTTAAATATTCGTTTTATTTAAGCACAAGTAAATCTTATATTTACTTGTTCACTTTTACTTGTTATAATACACTTTATTTTCAATTTCTGGTAAAGGTAAAAGAATTAAAAACAAGTAACGTTTTTATACGTATAATCAGACAATTGTCAGAAAGGATCAGTTATAAAAATATTGGTGTGGCAATGGCCCGAAAATAGTTGCTTACATATAAATCAAAATGTGAGTAATTTAACCACAGATTTATATTACAGCAACAGATTTCGTTGGGACAACAGTCACGTGTAAGGTTGTCGAATGGTCAAATAAACAACTCCAATAATCACTAAAAATAATAATGATTATAACGAGGATACTCGTTCAAAACTGAAGTAAAAAAAATGTTGAATTCGGAACATGTAAAGTTTATACTTGGGTGGTGAAAACTCGCAATAGTTTATTTAATTGAATGCACGGCAAGTTGAAATCTCAAGTAATTGCCTATTCAAACATAGTTTGACGTTGCGAAGCGTAGAATGATGTGATCTGATCAATAAACTTGATTCAGAACCAGCCAATTGGCTACCAATAGGTTTTTGTGTTGCGAAGATTGTAATTGTTCAAACAATTGAATGAACAAGCAATTTGTATCAATTTCAGCTCGCCCATGACATAAATATGTCATCGTGAATGAATAAAAGGTAAAACACCCAGTACAAAGTTTAACATGTGATAATATTTAAAATGATATTTATGTTAAACTAGCAGGGGGCAAATCACAGGCCTTATCAGTGGATGACCCACAAAAGTCCAGTGACAGCATCCCTACAAGTAGGACATAAATAAACCGGCAGGTCCGAACAGCTGTAAAACCCTTCGAACAATCAAATATTGCAGAAGTTCAATGACCAAACGACAAAACAAAACGCAACAGAAATTGTTTACCAACAAAAATCTGCCGCTGTTGAAAAGTAAATATTTTAAAAGTTACTGTTTAAAATAAGACATGATTTAACATAGTCTGAAATTCAGCAAACAGCTAATGATGCTACAAATAAAAATTAACATTATAGAAATTTTCTAAATAATAAAATTCTAACTAGTCAAATTTCCACAATGCCAAAACCGCGATACCGTGAGTTTAAGTTCCGAAATATAGAGCCGAAATGTAACAAATTTAATTAAAGCTCTTCCCGGTCCAATTTCATTTGATTTTGTAATTATTAACTAAGTTACATTAAAAAAAAAATACTTCTCTCTTTCCGCGACATTATTTATTTATACCTTGCGTATAAATCGCGAGGTGACCCGGGTCACTGTTATTTGTCTCGTCATCCTGCATTTCCAGCATTTTCATTAACCTGACACTTTTGTGTGTCGGTTACAATCCATAAACTGACCAATGTCCCTTTTGCGTTGTGTGGTACAATAGACATCGCGAGTTTTGAGGTCGCTTCGTAAAAATCTCTTTTTCTCAGTCTCGTTCCCAGTTCAGCTTGGTTTTAACAAGTATCTGGTGGACAATGGAAGGTCCAGCGGATGCCGTGGTCAGTTGGTTCGCAGCTCCCAGTCTTATTTCAACGAGCACTATGGCGAACGATAAAGTCCAGTGTATAATCTTAGCTAATAGCTAGTTATATACAACTAATTTGTCAGCGGAGTAGTGGTCAGTTGGTTCGCAGCTCCCAGTCTTATTTCAACGAGCACTATGGCGAACAATTGGATTCGGTCAATGATAGATAGCGACTGACCCCGATATAAAATTCCCTCGCGTATTTATACTCGGAAAATACCCCCAAAAGTTGTGACGTTACACACTAAATGTCCCTTTCTAGCTCCGTTCCCGTGAGAAGACCGTACACCTGTGTTTATGTTATCGCCGAATGTTAATGTTAACTCTATTAACTGAAGTGTCTTATCGGTGTGAAACTTACTTACTTCGCCCGGGATGTACGTTTCTAGAGATTTTAAAAACTACACGAATCGACTGTATTTTAAAACTTTAAATTTTACTGCCAGAATATATGTGAAATATTTTTATGCGAATACTGGGTGATATTTGGTTTCGTACCGAATCGTGTACAATTTTCAGAAATATGTAAATTTTGATTAATAGACGCGGGAATAAGTTTTCGATTAATATAGGTGAGTCCGGTCCGTTTCATTATTATAAAATCAATAAATAATTGTATTTTTAAATGGAAGATAATAAGAACGTGTTATTATTATTATTAATTACTATCATGAGTTAACTTTGAAGGCTCTCAACTACTACAACTCTCAACAACTATGATTATTTTAATATTTTACTTAATCGATCTGCTTATACATTTATGCACATCTTTGTTTCTAATTGTATATTACTCTTTTCCTTTTTTTTTCTTGTAATCTTTTTTGTCCTATCCAGTAATTGGGTCTCTCGACCTGTTGGATAGCGTATGTAAAAATAAAAAATAAAAATAAAATAAAAAATTGCCTACTGCCGGGTAATTTGTTTAAAATTCCATTCTTCCATCAAAGTTTAGCCCACAAATTATTATGGGACATTTCCATCATGTAGATACTTCTGGGTGCAGCGCAGGCTTATTTACTGTTGTACTAAAATATTCACCCAACATCTGCAATGTTCCTTCGTCTAATTAAATTGTTGGTATTGCTAAGTCAACATGACCGAATTTTTTAGACAGCTTATTTTTGGTACTGATTTACTTCAAGAATTAGTTCAACCATAAACTGCATGTTAATATGTGTAAAGTATTTTTTGCCCTGTCTTACATCTCGTATAAGCTCGACCATACAGTATACATTGGCGAATGTCAAATAGAATTATCAACCATATAGATCTACTTTAAGTTTATTCACATCCAGGCTGACAGTACTTCAAATGAATGATTACATCAATCTTCCGTTCTAGTTTCTTTATAATCTTCAACAAATCATCATCGTCGTCCCATGATCACTTTCGTCTCTTCGATATCTACTTTTTTTCAATTTTTGTTATAAATGACACTAATAAATTATAACGCGTGGTGAACATCGTGCACAAAGATGTGTAATGAACGTGAAATATGAAGGGGGGTTACCTAGGTAATATTTTCGATAGCTTTAAATGATGTGGGTGATATTTAGCGGAATGTAGTGATACTACAATGTAAACTGTAATTATGGAGAACAAGGCCTGAAATATAATGGAAAATTTTGTTTTGCTCAAATTTAAGGTTTCCACGTTTCATGACATTCTAAACCTGTTTCAGAAATAAATGTTTTGAAGATTTTTTTTTAAATTTTTAAAATTTTTGACCATTACAAAATTTTCTTCGCACAAATTTCAAATTTCCTCATTTCATGACATTTTCAGACTACTTAAAAGAAAAGAAAAATTGAAATGTTTTTAACCACAACTATACGTTCACTCCACTGCGTGAATATGGAACTGAAATAATGGCAGATGGCAATAATATTTGACACATAGTTAACGTACTTGGCAAGGAAGTCACCTATTATAGCTTTATTGAAAAATATACAGGGTGGTCACCTAAAAAACAATTCAACCATGTTGGAAATTTGTAACGGTATTTACGCAAGCCTTCCATATTTGACATCTTTTATTTAATATTTAATTTTTGCTATCGGATGATCACTCTGTATATTCTTTTGACCAAAAGTTATCAGGTTTTCTTTGTAATAATACCTTCCGATTATTATTCTCATGTATGTGGTTTCGTAATTATAATTTTTTTATAGTGGCCGCCCGGTATAAATAAAGAGGGAAGTTCTGTGTAAATATCTTTACCGATTTGTTTTCTGGACACCAGCTTTATGATGACATTAAAATATTTTTGGAAAACTTTTATCAAAAAAGAAAGAGGATTGCGAGACCTTTAACTTAAAAAAAAAAGTTAATTTTCGTCCATCTAAATTCGACATATTTAACTTTTAGCATCTTGTATAAAGATAAATAGCAGTAAATATAGACATGAAGAGTTGTCTCTGAATAGAACAGATAACTGACATTAATCAATAAACATAAAGTTATAATTGTATAAAAAAAAGTTAGCAGAATATCAAATTCCCTTAAATGCATACGTTAACTACCAACTTAAGTAAGCCGGAAACAATTGAGTACAGTGCAACAAAACAAGAGGTAATCTTAATATATAAATTTTATCTACAATCGTGTAAAAAGTAACAGTTTATTACATCATTTCCAGTGTAAAAAGTGGCCTTTTATAAGAAACTGTACAATAAAAATTTTCATTGCACGCTTATATCGACCGATTTCTAAAAAAATTATCAGTAAGAACAACAGTATTTTATTTTCAGGTATTAAAGTTGATATTGCCGCTTGTGCCATCTTCATAACTTCTGGGGGAGTATTTTGAAACTCTTCTACCTTACTATAATCACCATTAAATATTATTAACTTGATATCTTAATTCAAACATTCAAGAACAACAATGGCGACTTCAACCACGCCAGTTTATTTATAACATCGTTTCCTTAGTTACTATCATCACAGACTTTCAGTCACGACCATTAAGTAACATAATTAGAATGGCGACTTCAATTACAACTCGAATAATACTAAGCGTTCAAGTGACATTCACAAAAGGTTGATACAGGGTTACAAATATTCATGGAAATTGCCAATTTCTTACAATAATTGGCACGTTCGAAGATAAAACTTTGTAAGACACACTTGTAAAAAGCCTCTTTATTGCACTCACGCTTTTAAAAGCACTGGCTTCGCTCGCATTTTTAATCTAGCCATTCGTGCAATAAATAATGGCTTTTTACACTCGTATCTTAAATAACTATTAAAAAAACTATTCAGGCTAATTAACAACAATGAAATGTAAATGCTTGAAAATTAGTTTTTGTAACTTAAACATATTATTTAGACATTTCATATGAAGTAAATATGTTTCAAAATGACAGTTCAAATATTAGCCAAAAATAGGCATTTGTTAATTAACAATTGGCCAAAAGTTAAATATCTCGAGTTCAGATTGACGAAAATTTACTTTTTTTAAATTAAAGTTCAAGATGGCCGAGAAAATTTATTTGTTGTTATTTGGTTTATAAATAAATGCCCATAAAGTGGCCAAAATGATTTTAAAATTTTCTTTTTAATGTAATCGGAAAGCTGGCGTGCAGATGTACATTTAAAAAAAAAATGATCCGTTTTGGACTTAATGACACAAAATGGCGGACAATTCGAATTTCAGATAACAATTCATTTGTGTCCACAAGGTCCAATGTAGAGGCACAAAAATTTCAAGGTGTATTGTTTTCAACAAAAGGTATATTTTCTGAAAGTTTGAAGCCAATTGGAACTCTAGACGTCCCTGAATGTTAATGACACAAAACCATCACAGATCTGTTGAAACTTTAATTGTGAAAGTTTTTGGTTTTTAGTTTGTCCGAATCGGACCTCTAGAAGTGGAGATATTCACCTTTTTGCCTAAAAGAACATTGTTCAAAAAACAAAATTGTTCATAAAAACAGCGAAATAGGTTTTGGAAGTTCAGAACTCAGATACATATTCCTGGCGATATACCCAGGAAGCCATAAAATCATAATATTGCTGTTACAAGACTGCATATCTCATCGTTTATTTACTACACATACCCTGGAAAAAATGAAATAAAGATGGAAGAAAATGTTATTTTCAACAAGCTTTCAAATGTAACCATATGGCCACCATTAATAATATTAAAGTCAATAAAACAATAATTTTGACAAATTATGTTGACATTTTAAGAAGCTGGGTTAATTTTTGACAATTTTTTTTTATTCAATTTCGAAATCTCGAAAATTATTAATATACGATTCAAATATATTGACCCCTCACTTTAACCGCAAATTTCTCAGAAACCGAGGACCAGAAAAAATTTAATAGATTATGTGTTTATTATGAGTCTATTCTAAATTAACTACTGAAATTAGAATAATGTACATTAGACACTTTTGAAGTTCGGCTAAGTTATATTGAAAAATGTCCTACTTTTTAAGGAAATTTTGACCACACAAGTTTTAAATACATTATATCTTGGAAATATGTCTCTTATGTAAATAATATTTTAGACACTGATAAAGCATGGCATTTTTTGTACGAGAAAATATTTTTATTTTAAAATTCTGCAGTTATTCTCAAAAACGTGATATCATGTCTATTCGGTTATTTATCAATCTATTTTTTTTTAATCAAAATAGTTAATTATATAAAATATAAGCATTTTCAGAAAAAAATAAGTGGTATATATTAAATATTAATTTAGTTATCAAACGTAATAGATAATTTTATTGCAAATTGTAATGATATTATCCTTTACGCCTGATAACTAAATTAATATTTGATAAATACCAATTATTTTTTCTGAAAATGCTTACATTTTATATAAATAACTATTTTGACAAAGAAAATTAAAATACATTGATAAATAACCGAATAAACATGAAGTCACATTTTTGAGAATAACTGCAGAATTTTAGAATGAAAAATTATGAAAATATTTCCTCGTACAAAAAATGCCATGCTTTATCAGTGTCTAAAATATTATTTACATAATAGGCATATTTCCGAGATATAATGGATTTAAAACTTGTGTGGTCAAAATGTCCTTAAAAAGTAGGACATTCTTCAATATCTCTTCAAAGTGTCTAATGTACATTATTCAAATTTCAGTAGTTAATTTAGAATAGACTCATAATAAACACGTCATTTTTTCAATTGTTTCTGATCCTCCGTTTCTGAGGTATTCGCGGTTAAAGTTAGGGGTCAATACATTTGAATCGTAAATTAGCAGGTATCATAAAAGTTGCTTACAAGCTCCTGTCTCAAAGTTCCTGGAATCGAAGCATAATTTTGCATCCCAACTCCATATATACCTCAATTTGTAAATAAGACGTTTTCAGTCAAAACTGGAGATACTGATATATTCCAATAAATGATTTTTATGGCATTCAATTATTTCCTGCAGTTATCAAGCAAATGGCCCCAGGAGTTTCAGTGGGAGACCCTGTATATTTAAAAGTGAATAATTATTGCAATTATTATAAAACTTGTTCTTTATAGCATTTGGCAAACAGCAGAAAAAGTAATTTATGAGAAGTAGAGAGAGAAATTATCTACAGAAATATTCATTTTTAATATTTGCATACTATCGATAATCTGTATTCTGGTTAAAATTCTAAAATGAGATTATATATTTCTTACTTCATAATAATTATCATTGTGACACTAGGTATCCACACAGTCCGTTATGACCAAGATTAAGTTAACACTAAGAACAGAAGCGTAAGTCCTAAATTTATGTACATACCTTGTCTTTAAAGATTTTTATTCTTTATTAAACGCCCATAAAGGATTGGTTGTTTATGTTGTTAAGCATCTTCAAGTTCGGTACGAATACTAAGTGTCATTCCAAAATTATGAACGTCACTAGAACGGTCGAGTTTGAAACGACTAATACTCGTAAATTACTGAACGGACGACAACGGGGAGATTAGCGCTCAACAGAGGAAGGTTGAAAGCGATGAGCAAAGCAGCCGAAATTTCCCTCGGCCGGTACGATGTAAGGGAGGGGGCCTTAATTTGCGTTTTCATGGAAGCTTCACGTTAGTAGCCCCTACTGTCACCCCCACTACTCGATTCCAGGAAAAAATACAAAAACTGAAATAACTTTTACGCCATCAAAAACTAGATAACCACATCATGTATGGTATTTTGATATGAAATGAAATCATCTATCGTCTCTCTTTGTTTGATCTCCACTTATGAGGCACCCTGTATATAAACTTTTCTTTTAATTTCACTTGGTATATATCGAGCAGAAGCTGCGACGGCAAATACCTGTTTAATTATTGGGTTACGCGAATTTGGGACAATTCTCCTTCATTTTCATTCGGATAAAAATTTACTATTATTTCAAAACGATCGTTGACTGACTTTATTATTATACTATCGCGGCCAGAATTAGATCAACAGTGTATAGTAAACTGAAAACTAAAAGAAAAACTATATGTAAAGAATATTAATGAAATATTTGCATTCTTTCGATAACCTGACTTCTGGTTATGTTAGAAAATCACAATCCTAAAATAAATTTGTCCAATTTCTTATTTGACATTCTCATTATAACACTAGCATCCAACATAGTCCCCTACGGCTAAGCAGATTATACCTGTATCTATATGACCCCTACGGTGTGAAGATTCAGTTAAAAATGAGAACAGCGGCCTAAAATGGATTCATTTACCTAACTTGTCTAACATTTTTTTTCATTCTAATGGATTACATTTTCATAACATCTCTCATTCAGTTTCTTGGCTAAGCATTTCCAAGAAACTGAATGAGATATTTTATGAAAATGTAATCCATTACAATGAAAAGAATTTTAAGACAAGGTAGGTAAATAAATCCATTTTAGGACTTTGTTCTCATTTTCAACTGGAACTTCATACCATAGAGGGTCATCTAGATACTGGTTTAATCTGCTTAGCCGTAGGGGACTATGTTGGATGCTGGTGTTATAATGAGAATGTCAAATAAGAAACTGGACAAATTTATTTTAGGATTTTGATTTGCTAGCATAACCAGAAGTCAGGTTGTCGAACGAATGCAAAGATTTCATTAATATTCTTTACTTAGTTTTTCTGTTATTTCTCAGAGGTAGTATTTTTCCGCTGTTTGCAAAATCCGATAAAGAATATGTTTCATTACTATAAGCAAACAAATAATAAATTATTCACTTTTAAACAAAATAATATATTTCAGTCATTTGGTTTCAAAAAAGTAGTCCAGTGTCTATACTTAATGTTTCACTTGTTTTAAGGCTTTTCCCCATTATGAAAGTGAAAAACGATTTATCATGGATCACCTTCGTCCGATATTAGTCGAGGATGGTACAGGTGGTTCACTGCCTCTTCATATCGAAAATATCACAGCTGCAGAATCATGGACTGCATTTACTCCAATAGCTTACGACAAAGGTAAAATATATTTAACACGTTAGCTGCGATACACGTCCCTCGCGATATGTATACAATTGTTTCGATATGCGAGCCACAAATCTAGCATGATCTGCCAGCATGCCAAGTCAGTTTTAACCACTTATACTTAGAATTTATCTATGTCAAGTATAGCTTTAGATCCGTTGGAATTAGCTGAATTTATATGAAAAAAAAGTTATATATATCACAGAGGTTATGTCACGCATGCGAATATAAAAACATGGTTCATTTGCGGTACATACCCTCGCGGATATGTACAGGTTTTAAAAAAGCGATAAGTAATTCTGGGTGTTAGAGTTTATCGATCGTGAATGCATGGATTGTGTACAACATAATATCTGACACAAAATTAGGTAGGTATAACAGAATTTCAAAAAAAAAATTATCAAATGACTTAGTGGAACTCTCCGAGAACATGGAATATATTCTACCTAACCCAAGAAAAAGGCTACACATTTTTATCAAACCAGAGGGGTCTGGTAGGAAAAAAGGAGACCCTGCAGAGGGTGTTATAATAAGCTAAGAGATACTTTATCAAGTCGGGAAGCAGACAAGAAAGTTAGACGTGCAATAAGCTATTGTGACGATTGTCCACAGGAATCTGCCTATCACCCTAACTGTTTCAATACGGGTCATATTTTTTTAAATATGCGTCATTATTGTCTAAATGTTATTTGTGGCATTATCTTAAATTTTTTTTTCCTTCTTCATTTCTTTGGGACTTCCTGTCACATGTATGTTTTCTTTTTAAGCGGTGCTAGGGGAGTCTACAAAATATATCACAATTAACCAGTATGTTACTGGTAAAAAACCTCTACGCCTGTGACGTTTACGTCAAAGGATCAGTTAAAGGTTGGTTTTTATAAATAAGCAACACAAATAAGTATAAAAACTTAAAATTAAATATTTCGCCGACGTTTCGGAAATCTAATCTGTTTCTTTCTTCAAGGCTTTTTTGAAAAATCTTTTTTGCTGTGTATGACAAATACACAGCTCTAAGAATGTTTGTTATATTCAATATCCATAGATACTTACTATTTACATAGAACTGTTGATATAGCTAACAGTTTTTTAGTATTTATACAAAATATAATAATTTTATTAATAAATGACACATATTTGTTAGAAATATGTGTTTTCCCTTATAAACAAATGCTAAACTCCCATGCTTCATTTTTTCTTATTCATATGCGGTTCCAGTCCTCGGAGAGGATGATCATCTGGTAGCAGATTTTAACTTCAAATTTTTTTAAAATTCAGTCTATGTTACTCTAGAGAACAATAGTTTCGAAAAAATTTACATATCCCCGGATATCTATACCGCATTTTAATACAATATTGTTACATATCCTGGAGGATATGTCCCGCAATATTGAAACGACAAAAATTTTCCATTCGCAACTAACGTGTTAAGAAAATTAATTATTTGTCTAATTCTCTATAAGAAATATATTTCCGTATTTGTTTCCCTCGTTTACCGAAGGGAAGCACTGTATTAGTGAAAAAATCACGCTACGAGATTTCTTCGGATTTCTACTTTTCAGATCATATAGATTGCGAAAATGGGGACCTTCCAACTCCATCAATCAGTCTGTCTGTTGGTACTGTATCTAAAAATCTATTTTCGGTTATTTTACTTTTCATATTTAACACCTCATATTTTTTTTTTTTTTCTGTAAGATGACTACTCTGTATATTTGTTTAACCAAAAGTTATCGGGTTTTCTTTGTAATAGTGGTAATTACATGCCGATTATTATTCTCCTATATCTTAAGTTTAGCAAAACTTGCTTCTTAAATGCTTGTTCTACTGAGGTGAATTGTTTCACATTTAGAGGCGATTAGTTTTTGTAATTGCATATTTTCTGTCAACTCCGTGAGATTTTGAGAAATATTTTAAAAATGCATAATAATATAGGATCTATTAAATCATTTCGTAGTTTATAGGATCTCCATATATATTCATTTTCTCGAAATTGCATAATTCTGCAGTTCACTATAAATGGCTATAATTTTAGAAGTATCCACCCCAAATAATTCTGTATCTGATGCATAAGTTAGTTTATTTCCGATTTCCACAGTTCAATTGTCCCTATTAAATTTCAAGCAGAATAATATGTATAAAGTAATATTGAATGAAGTAACGGGGTAGTTTGAATAATGTTTTAAAATATTGTGCCATAGATCTTATACAGTAAGAAATACCTCCTGTGAAAAGGGCTATCATACAAATTTTTATCGAAGTCTTTGTTATTTCCATCGAACTGCTGCTACCATAGTTAAAATCACTTTCTTTCTCTTCCATTTCTCCCATCTCATCTGATTTTAAGACATTTTCGAAGTGTGTTCATCGCAACAAGTAATATCATGTTGAGCAGGGTCAGACCTGTCAAATCTGTTCGTTCCCATATCCATTCTACTACAGTGTGAAAGAAACAAAATCAGTATGCCTGTCTTAATATCAACACTCTCTGTTAGCTTGACACGTAACTTTGTATGTAAAAAAAGTCTTGCAACTCAATTTTCATCCACTCCAGATGTAGTATTGACTTGAAATTTTGCGTATGCATAAGGTTCACATGACAATACATTTTGACATATTTACAGGAGATTTCAAGATGGCGGGCAGTTTTTGTCTCGCTCTCCTACTCTACTAAAAGGTGGTATTTGAGAAAGTTTGAGATCTCAAATTATAAATGTGTGATCGAAGGTAAAAAGTTCAAACATAGCGTTTTATCATTTAACGCTTGATTTGACTGAAAATCGATATCTGAGGGTCATCGAGGTGGCAGATTACGAATATTTGGTCGAAATTTAATAATTCAAAATGGCAACTTCAACATGCCGGATACACTTTGTAATATTTTATGAAAATTGGTATGTGGAGATTTTCGAAATCGCAGATTATAAATATTTAATTGAAATCCAAAAATTCAAAATGGCGGCTTCAAGACAGCAAATGTGTTTTGTCATTTATGGGTAGAGAATTATTTCCACATCCACGTAGTGCGTGTGTAATTTTCATTTTGTTGAAATAAATTTAGAATATCATGATACATCCAGATTTTAAATTTCAGCTTAAGAAAGTTTATCTGTCCATCTGTCTGTTTGTCTATTTGTCTGTCTGCCGGCCTATCTGTCCATCGTTCTGTAATGTTTTTGTGTGCATGTTTTCTCTGAAATGGTTAAACCACTGAGCTCAGTGATGCACGTTTCTATTATGTAAAATCTGATTATATTTTGAGATGATTGAGTTGACGGGTTAGGGGGTAAACAAGGGTAAAAAGAGAAAAATAAGTAAAACAAGCAGTAAGAGTCCAGAAACTTGGGATTTGGTGTACGCACTAGAAGCAAAAGGCTGCAATTTTTTGTATAACATTTTCCATTTATTTTTAAATTTTTTTATTCTTTGATACATAGTAGATTTACATAAAGGCAGTAATGTTGAGTTGAGAGAGGAATAGTACACTGATTCATGAGTGTTAATTTCTTAATAAGTAATCTACATCCAGGTTTCTGCAAAAAGCAGAACCGTTGCCAGTTATGGTGGCCACAGACAAAATTCGTCAGTACCGCTATTCTTTCTTCGGATAAAGTTAATGACCCATTAGTAGAATTTACCTGAAACTCATGATTCAAACAGCAAAGCAGTTTCCTGTTTTGTAAATGTAACTGTGAAATCAGTCGCTATAAAAACGTGGCAGCGAAGCAACTGGATTCATTAATATATTTTCTAAATTTTTAGGTGGTAGCATTATAAGGATGGTCCGCTATTTTATGTCATCGGAAAATTTTAGGACAGGAATTCAAAAATTTATTAAAAAACAGTAAGTGAAATAGAGAATTATTTTTCATTCAGTTCGTATTTACGTAATGAAAATTCATGTTAAAACTGAGTGAAAAAATAAAATTATTTTGTTTTTATAAATTTTTATGTATTTTTAAGTAAGTTAAGTAAGAAAGTTTAAGCAAGAAAAGTGAGATTGACAAGGTAATTTGCTAAATGTATTATAAATATCAGACTTTGAGTAAGCGATATTTTAGGATATTTCTTTGGTATCTTTTGCTATTACTGATGTAAAATTTGCACAGTTGTAAGTTCTATGTCTATGTATTTTAGTAATACTGGCATAAATCTATACTGTAAGTGAGTAGTTGCATTACAGAAATGCAAAAAAATGCATCACGAAAATGTTTAATGATGTAATCAGAAGTAGACTCCTTTGAAATCAATGGAAGATTGGACAGACCACTATGATCGTTAAGCCTGAAACCCGTTAGAAGTCCAAGTTATGTACTATACAAATATGAATAACTACTTGTCTAAACCAGAGTCGAATATATGTCATAGTATTCAGAGACAATCACCTCAATGACAGGAGTTAGTATCAAATGTTGCAGCCATACTGACGGTCTTTTACTTCCTTCTGATGTTGACCTATTTGAAATATATTAATATCACTTATCTAGAACCGGTAGATATATAGATCGACCGATAGATAAAGATTGCTTTTCATTCACATTTGATGGCGCAAGTTTTTGGACAGATCACCCATTTTTTGATTATCATCAAGTTTATCTGGCTCAACACAGCCTGTCATGTCAAATTCTAATTTAGTATCTGGATCTGATTCAACAGTTTCCTCAACAGTTCCATGTGGTTCTTCTACTGAATAGCTACGAGTAATGTCAATTCACCGCTCGTCTCCCATGACAACGAGCGACAAATTTAACGCTCACTTGAGTGCATGTGATCTTGTACAATGTATTTTTATGAAATAATAATGCCCTAAATCTTTTGTTGTTAATATAATGAGAGTTGACGAAAAAACACTGTCACTACTTTCAGCTTTCTTTTCGATAATATACGTCATATAGCCTAAATAAAATCATAAAAAATTCAATCAGTAGCAAAACTTAAATGAACTGACTGAATTTGTGTCTTATTTGTTTGTTTTATACATTAAAATGCTGACGAATCGCGGTTTTCAATATAAAATTCAATATAATTATTTCTTTTTCTTTGACATTTTAAAACGATCGTAGATAAAATTGTGTAATTCGAGCGTAAAGTGTCACTCTCGAGTGTCATCTTACTCTCTCGAGCGACAATGAGGCACTTTGCGCTCTTATTACAAATAGCTATTTATAATTTAATGTAAATTTACAAGTTGTATTTTTGTCTGTTTAGTCAATACAGTAACGTAGACAGTGAAGACCTCTGGATTGAATTGAGCAAAACTATTTCGGATTCAGTTTCAAAAATGCCGGCAAGTTTAAGCACCGTCATGAAAAATTGGATTTGGAAAACTGGGTATCCTCTTCTTACTGTCAGCTTAAATGGTGAAAACATTACAATTTCTCAGGTAATAATTCCATAACGCCAAAAAAATTTGCTAAGAAATGATTTTTAACTTCTCTTGCTCTGCAGTTGTATTAGCATTTCTAGCTTGTACAGAAGCTAATGCAAAGATAGTAACAATACAATAATAATAATATGTATTTATACATTGTATATTTCACAATAAATTTACATCTATTATGCAACAATTAATATATACGAGAAAATCCACAAAAGCAAACTTGCATGCGGGTGAAAGTAAAAAAAAATTAAGAAAATAAACCTTCCTAAGCAGAGGTCCCCACACAAAATATATGGAAAAGTGGTTCCAGAAAAATGGGCTAAAAATTTAGTATGTTGTGTTTCGGACGATCCTGATAAAAATTCTCAATGGTCACAACTAATGATAACCCATACGTTCCGAGATATTTGATACTAAATGTTCCATATGGTCTTATGTGAGCATGGTGAATTTTTAGCTCTCCAGAACGTATCATAAATAGATCTGGAGCTAGATTTTGTCTTGAACTTATTCCGTTGAAGAGTTGTGGGGAGTAGATAGGGGTACGTAAGTAGAGCAAACTAGCAAGAGTTCAGAAATTTGGGATTTGGTGTATATATTAGAAGCCAAGGTCTCAATATTTTTATGACATCTGTCACCCCCATCGCCACCTCCAACATTCAAACTCCATTATTTAAGAAATTTAACAAAGTAAAAAACCGCTGCCTAAGGAATCACTACTTGCACATCCAGATTTTTCAACCAAGTCGCTTTAAAGGAAACGTCTTGATTAGATTTGCACTCTAGTATGTGGAAATTATTGGTCATACAATTTTAATAATATTTGGGGCAGGTGTCATAGAAAAGTTTGAGGCGTTGGTTTCTACCATATATGTTAAAAATGAAGTATCTAGTTTACACTATTTGTTTCCCTTATTCACAAACTACCACCTCCCACCCCTTAAATGGGATCATCTTAATCAGATGTCATTACAATACATATGTGTACTAACTTTCAAGTGAATATATCAATTTTACGTTATCAATCCCATTAATAATGAAGCGGAGGTGGTGGAGTTTGAGAAATATTAGAAAGAAACCTGAGGCCTTGGTTTCTAGTATATATTCCAAATTCAAAATTTCTGTAGTCTTACCAGCTTGCTTTAATTATTTTCTCTTATTTATTTCTATTTAACGCCCAAACCTTCAACAGAATTATCTCAAAATATATTCTAGTTCCAGATGTCGTTATAATACACACGTCTACCAAATTTCAAGTGAATATCTCAATTCTATTCTATCAACCCCGTTTAATATTCAAGTAGGGGTGTGGTGGGGGGTTGAAAAATATTATAAAAAAATTTGAGGCTTTGGCTACTAGTAAATACACCGAATTTCGTGTTACTGTACTCTTACCAACTTGCTTTACTTATTTTCCTCTATTTATCCCTATTTAACCCCAACCCTTCAACTAAATCATCTCAAAATATAATCTAATTCCAGATGTCGTTATAATACACACGTGTACCAAATTTCAAGTGGATATCTCAATTTTATTTTACCAACCCCTTCAATAATGGAGTAGGGGGTGGTGGGGGGTTGGAAAATATTAGAAGAAATCTGAGGGCTTGGGTTCTAGTACGTACACTGAATTTCAAGTTTCTGTACTCTTACTAGCTTGCTTTACTTATTTTCCCTATTTACTCCTATTTAACCCCCAACCTTCCATCAGAATAATCTCAAAATATAATCTGGTTCCTGATTTCATTATAATATATGAGTGTACCAAGTTTCAAGTAAATTTCTCAATTTTATTTTATTATCCCCTTTAATAATGGAAGGGGTGGTGGTGGGAGGATCAAAAATATTATGCAAAAATTTTGAGGCCTTGACTTGTAGTACATACATCAAATTTCAAGTTTCTGACCAGCTGCCTTTAGATTTTTCCCCCTATTTACCTCTATTTACCCCCAACCCTCCACCGGATATCTTCAAAAAACAATCCAGCTCCAGATCTCGTTATAGTATATACGTGTACAAAATATCCAGTCAATATCTTAAACCGTTCCGGAGAAAACATGTGTTGTTTCAACAAAACAAAAAATCGGTGGCTCAAGTTTTGTTTTCCTTGTCTCTTATTTCTCTGTAATAATAATAACAATAATCTCAACTAGCGCACTAAGTCTTATAAAGTATTTTTGACGTAATCGATAAAAATCCCTAAATAGGCACGATCGTCGTACCACCCTTAAGAAGTATTTCCATGTGATTGAATTAACTATTATTTCTATTTTTATGCATACATTCGGTTCTCAAATGAACGAGAATTGCAGAATATCCATATGAATGATATTTATTTGTTCACTAATATTTAGCTTAATATATTTTTTCCAGTCGAAGTTTTCCTATTTTGAACCGGATGATGAAACTAAATGGTACATTCCTGTAAGTTACACGAAATCATCTCACAAATCAAAGTTCCAGTCAACCACTCCAGATTTTTGGATTACTCCTGATTCAAATTCTCATGTCCAATTTCCACCAGAAGAAAACTGGCTGATACTAAATAATCAACAAATAGGTACGTGTTAAGAAAGTATCCAAATAATTTGCTCAATGTATAATATAAATAGGCAGTTAGCGAAGATTAAAAAAATTGAACTGTTGATTTGGGCAATCATAAGCATAATGTGACTATGCACTGCACTGGTACATTTCAGTTTTGTATCTGGACGGATTCAATCGATACAGTAAATCAATTGTTCAATAAACCATGTAGAGGTCCAGGGACAATTTCCCCACACATGGGAAAGTTCTGTTTGAAAGCTGCCTAAAACAATAAAAATATGAATAACTAGTGAAGTGTAACACAAAATTAATGAATAATATTTGCAACAAGATATTGTAATGAAATAAATAATTGACCGTGGCTGTTTCACTTTTAATTCTTTTTGCTGTTCGAGATTGGAGATTGAAGTAGGGATTGTAACTTAAATTTCCTCCCGGATCTAGCGCAATCTCTAGTACTTCCAGTTCATCTTTCCGGTCATCCAGTTCTCGGTCTTCCTCTATGTTGCTTCCTACCATTTGCGGTCTTAATATCTATCTCTCTTCTATGTCTCTCCTAATATAATAAAATATTTTATCACCTTATCGAGGTTCTATTAATCGATGTATTTAAATAAATCATCTATCCGTTTTTAAATTAATATACGAAGTGATCTGAAAAGCTCTATACCAGTGCCATTATGTCTAGACAGTAGCGCCAGGGGCGTGCGGATTTACAAAATTCAAATTTCAAATATTATTCTTATATTTGGCAACATTACCTATTTGTCCGTTACACTGAAATCATTACTAAAAAGTCTGTTCACCGAGCTCTGAGACAAAATATGCGTTGTTCACGTGCGCTTGGTTCACCGGAGCCTTCATGCGTAAAATTGTTACCAATATTCAATAACTGAAATTAATATGTTTAAAACACAACCCACAATAACAATACAATTGTAACACTACGTAACTATCACGTCCTTATCAAGACAATAACTGAAATTAAACAATTTACAAGTTGAAGAACAAATGTAAATACACTATTACGCGAATTACATACAACTGAAGTCGAGAAAACCATTGGCAATCTCCTGGGAACTAATGGGAATAGCACACGTCGCTATCACGAGGCAATCACGCATTTGTTTGTCTCACCTTCCGTACAATCAATGTTGTTATGTTCGTTTATGAATCGCGCGGTATTAATTTATGATTTATAAATTACGCATTTGTTATATCAGAGTGCCTTCAAATTTTATTTTGTGTGAAATATTTTGGGTGTTGTTTATGAATTGGGCGGTATTAATTTGTTGTTTATAAGTTACTTATTTATTGTATTATAGTGCCTTCATATTTTATTTTGTTAGTGCTTTAGGGAAACTAAGTGTAATTGTGCTATGTCGTAATATTTTTAAATCTGAAAAAATGGAGTCGGTTTCCGGTTGTTCAAAAGAAGTAGTAAAAGTTCATACTCCTAAAATATTCTCCATTTGGGTACAAAGAGAAGAAAATAATTTTGAATGTATGTCATGCATTGGAGAAAGATTATCCGATGGTACAGAAAGCAGGATCAACAGGTTTAGTTAATATGGCTTCAAGGTATACCGGTGTTAGTGAGCGGACCATTTACAGAATTTTGAGAGAAGGAAAAAATGAAGGGGATGTTCAGAAACCTAAAGCGAAGTCTGGAAGAAATAAAATAATATTAGCCGAATTCGAGCAAAATGGAATTCGACGTAAAGTTCATACATTTTTCTATGATAATAAAATCCCTACTGGAAAGAAAATTTTACAGTCCTTGGATGAAGATAAAGATATACCTAAAACGGGCAACTCGACGCTTAAGAAATGTTTACATGATATGAACTTTGTATTTGCAAATGGAAAGAGGAATAGCCTCCTACTTGGGAAAGATGAGAGAGATTTGTTGGTGAAGAAATTATATTCGGACAATTAGAGCTGCTCGTGTAACAAAAAAATCGAAAAATGCAGTTGGCTTTGACATACGCTATAGTGCAAAAATGAAAAATACATATCTCAAAGTAGGCCATGACGCCATTAATTCTGTTATTTTCCTCTCATTCCAACGATATAAAACATGTCACACAAATTTTAACCGATAGTGTCAATATTTAATATTTTACGAATACCACAATTCATATATTAATTGAATCGTAACAATTAGCTGTGCCATAATTAGTGAAAAACAATGTATACAGTTATTAATAAATTTGACAGATTGTAACTGTTGTATGTTGTATGTTGCGTTGTCGAGTTCTAAGACAAATTTTATATCAGTAATTATGGTGTACACCAATAATAACAAATTCGATATGATTAGCATTTATTGTCAGTGCAATTTTGACGCTGAGATGGCAGTCACGGTTTACGGAGATAGATTTCCAGATGCTCCGCAGCCAAATCGAACTATGTTTAGGAAGTTAGTTCAAAATCTAAAAACGCACGGTTCATTTTCAAAAAAAGTAGTAAGGCGAGCGCATGTTGCGGATAATGTAAGAAAAGTGAATAGAGTAATGAATTATCTTAACCAAAATGAGGAAACCTCTTTGAGACAAATTCAGAGAAACTGTCGCATAAAAAAAGACAGTGCAAGAAAAATATTGAAAAAAAACGGATTTCGATGCTACAAAATGAGGAAAGTTCAACATTTAAATGAGGGAGATAAGCCAAGGAGAGTAATATTTTGCAGATGGTTATTAAATAAGAAAAGGAATGACGCGCTGATATGTAGCAAAATTCTTTTGTCGGACGAATCAAATTTTTCTAATAACGGATTTTTCAATAGAAATATGCATTATAAGTGGACACGAGAAAATAGACATTGGTGCAGAGAGACTGCTTTCCAAGAAAGATTTTCTACGAATGTTTGGATGGGTCTTTTAGGGACTAAAGTAATTGGACCTTATTTTTATGATGGCAAATTAACCGCTCGTAGATACCTTAATTTCCTGCAAAACGAATTTCAAGATTTTCTTTATGAATTAACAGTGGCAGAAAGATTAAATTATTCATATTTTCATCAAGCTGGGACTACACCTCACACTGCTGCAATATGTACAAATTATTTAAATCAAGTTATGCCAGATAGCTGGATAGGCACCTATGGACCCATTCTATGGCCAGCTCGATCACCAGATATTACTCCCTTGGATTTTTTCGTCTGGGGTTACATTAAAGACAAGGTATTTCAAACTGCCCCTGAAAATATTGAAGACATCAAAACCAGAATTCGAAACGCATGTGAGGCAATTACTCCTGAAATGCTCCAAAATGTAATGCGTGACGTGTCTCGTAGAGCACGTTTATGTGTCAGAATGCATGGTGCACAATTTGAGCATTTGTAGTTAGAAAAATGAATACACACAATTTCTTTTCAATATAGTAGTAGGTAGTACTGTTATACATAGTTTTTCGTTTTTTTCTTTGGATATTCGTTTTGTACTTGTATTTTTATTTATGAGATATTTATTGGTTTGTATTAAATTGTAATAAATAATTACGGAATTATAATTATTATAAAGTGAATTTTTACTATTATGGCACAGCTGATAGTTACGATTCAATTATATGAATTGTGGTATTCGTAAAATATTAAATATTGACACTACCGGTTAAAATTTCTGTGACATGTTTTATATCGTTGGAATAAGAAAAAAATAACGGAATTAATGGCGTCCTGGCCTACTTTGAGATATGTATTTTTCATTTTTGCACAATAGCGTATGCCAAAGCCAACTGCATTTTTCGATTTTTTTGTTACACGTTATTATTCTTATTGTCTTTGCCGTCAACTTTCATTCCTTTAACTTTTTTCGTATCTCCTCAAATAAGGAAGCTATAACCGTTTGTGGTTTTCCTATTTTACAGGTTTTTGTAATATATCTCATAAAGTAGGCTATGGATTTCAAATTTCTTTTTACTGAAATATAGCTCACAAAAAATGGGATAACTGTTTCTAAAACTTTATTCTTCTACAATAAGATATTAAGCGAGATATTTGGTGTGGCCTCGTAAAATAGACAGTCTGTATATCAAACATATTCAGTAGAATATATTATATTACGTAATATAAAAATTAGTAATTAATAACAACAAATCTAATAGTAACACATTACAACACATTAAGAAATTTAGAATGTAACTAGTGGTTCCCTAGATGTTCAAAATTTCCATCATTATGGATGCAAGAATTCATTCTCTGTCGATTGGATTGAACAGAAGTCTCTATTTTTGCCATCGAAATACTTTCAATGGCATTTCTTATTCTTTCGATCATGTCGTCTCTTGTAGTAGGTCTGGTGACAAAAACGAGATTTTTTATTTACCCCACAAATAAAAATCTAGGCGAGTCAAGTCTGGTGACCTGGTTGGTCAATAGAATAGACTTCCACATCCTATTCACCTGTTAGGATATGTCTGGTCTAAAAACTTCCGAACGTTCAAAGAGAAATGCACCAGGCACCCATAATGTTGGAAAAACATATCACGATGTTGGTAGAGGTATGTCTCCTAAAAGAAGTAGCAATTCGTTTCTTAAATAACAGATAACGTTCTCCATTGACAGTTTCAATTAATTTGTCCACTTAGTATTCCACACCACACATTTATTTTATAAACCAACGACCCTGAGATTGGACGTCTCGCATCCAGCACGGATTCGTCTCAGACCAATAATGCATATTATACGACGATATAATAATAATATGTTGTAATGTGCTCTTGCGTTTACTTTTTGGACGTTTGATTTGTTACATTGTTTAATGTTATTACTACTAGATTTGTTGTCACTGTTACTAATTACAAATTTTTATGTTATGTAATATATATTCTGCTGAATATGTTTGATATATGTCGTGCTACTTTTGCAAATTAAGTCGGCAGGATCGGACAATAATTCATAATTTCAATATTCTTTGCTAATACCTACTGTTAGAAAAGAGTAATCAATTTGCGGGTTTCACTGACATCTGCAGCTTTTAATTCTCTATTTTGCCTCGTAAAAATAAACACACCATTCCTTTTAAATTTTTTTAGAAAAAGAGAGATATCCGTTGATATGTCAAATAACGCCCTCTAGTGGCGACGGTAATAATCAATTGAAAACAGCGTAAAGCGCACTCGATAAACTAAGCAAAGCACGTTGTAATGAGACCAAGTTTGTTAAATTCCGTTAAGGCTAATCGGAGTAATCGACATTTAAACAAATATTATTTCCACCACCACTTTTTTCCTGAAGAAACAAAAAAAATCAAAAATCAGAAAGATTCAAAAATGGTCTTAGGATTATGATGCATATAATTTCAATGCCACTTAATTCAGCAAAATACAGAGAAATACCTAATTTCCTATTCGGCCATGGCTATTATGCCCCCTAACGGCCATTTTAAAAACTCGAAAATATTTTTCGGGGCCACCTTACTTAAGGTAATTTCCATTCTCCATTCTTAGTTGCCCACCCTGTACTTAACTTTTTTAATGAGTATTACATTACTATTATAAATTGTTATTTTAACAAATAGCTATTGATGCTTCGAGAAATGAAAACAATATTTTCCATCATTAGGCGTGAAGATTGGCAACACACCACACCGTGTGATAGAAATGCACTTTTACTTTTTGTTTTGCACAAGATTTTTTCTAAATCTCTTATAAAATATAATCCGCTTGAAACATTAACAAAATTGTTATATTAGTAATAATTTCTTTATAGGCTATTACAGGGTTAATTATGACAATGTCTTATGGGCAAGAATCAAAGCAGCTCTGCAAAAAGAAGAATTTGACGGTATTATTGATATTAATAGAGCTCAAATAATAGATGATCTTTTCAATCTTGCCAGAGCTGATATACTACCATATTCGATGGTTCTTGATTCTATTAGATTTTTGAAGAATGATACATCGTATTATCCTTGGAAGGCAGCCATAGATGGATACGAATTCTTACTGAGGAGAGTCGGAGAAGACACGGAATTAGGAAAAGTGATTGGGGTAAATGTATTTTAATATATTATTACTGAGTAAAAGTTGAAGCTAGACCATGCGATTTTGTATGTAGCATAATATCACAAAGTTTATATTGCGTTTCTTGGAAAATAATCTGCTTTTTAGTATAACGAAATAAGTAACAGACTTAACTATAAATAAGACGATGACATTATGACTTTGAAGAAAGGTGAGAAATATCGAGGCTTCTTAAAATTATTGGACTGTTTAAAAATAAACATTTTGAGCTTCCCGATTTTTTTATGCACTCACCGATGATGTACTTAAACGTACTCTAAAAGTTGCGAAACTAGCAACCCCACCATCCATTTACGAGAACAGAAAAATTAAAAATCATTCGAATGGTACAGAATTATACTCTAATGAACCAGTGGCATGGCTCAATGACGCAGTGCTTACGTTTTAAGCTTGCGATCAACTAAATATATAATACTTGGATTCAACACGGGTTCGACGCGCGCTGAAAGTAACGTGCGTTGCTCGCCCATCCTCACGAGATAGGCGAATAGGCGTTATACGCGCGCTACCACTATTAATTCAAGCGATGGGTGATGTAGAGCTCGTCTTGTGTTTATTTAAGTGCAAAAATAGTAAGAAGAGGAGTTAAAAACCGAAAATGGTGGATACATCATATTAATGAAATACGATATAGCGAGGGCGCCTTCTACTGTCTTTTTTGTAGACTTCGTGAAGGTCTCATACATTTTTCAAATTATTTTCGTATGTCAGTTGCATCATTTGATGAACTTATCATCAAAATTAAAGATGGAATTACCCACCAAAACACCACAAAGAGAATGGCGATGCTGGTTTTTTTTTGTTTCTATCTTTATATGTCTTATCAGTAGTGTCCCAATTTATGGTACGTTTTTTAACTTCGCTGATAAACACGTCTATATCCATTTCGTACTCTAAGGGCGAGTTGTATAAAAACCACATTACAGATCGATTAACTAATCGAAGGTAAAATTTAACTAACTTAACTGACTTACTTGAAACTTCCTTATTTTTAAGGTTATAATTAAACAGTTACCTCACTTTAATCGCCTATTTTTCAGCAGTTGAGAAATTGCTTACAGTTAATACTAACCCGTTGTTGCACAACACGAGTTTGACTAACCACTCTGGCTAAGCCTTAACTATGCTTTATACAACCAGCCCTAAATAGGTTTAACACTACCAACGCGCCTTCACACGAACTGAAACGCCCGATAAATTATTATCGTGTGTATGCTCACATATAATACTTCGTATCTCCACAAGGCGCGTTGCCACGTCGAACGCGCGTTGTGGAGATACCAAGCGACGTCATTTTTTAACGCGTATTAAATATGACTCGCGTTGATGGTGTGGCTGGCACAATATATTTCTACAACGCGAAGTTTCAAGGCACGACCGACGCGCGTTGAATTAACGCTCGTATGGTTTTATTCTTAAACTACTAAGGAACGCAGACATACGCTGATGGCTGAATGATAAGAGACTATATTGACGAAGTGTCCGAAATTCTTCGTAACAAGCATTCAGCGAACGGTACTTACCAATGACTTAACGGACGTATATGTTGACGACGTGTCGCATACGCATAAATTACTTCGCCAGCGACTACATAGTCGCGTTATCTTGGTCACTTCTAAAATTGAATGTACAAGATCAACTGACTTCATTTTTTTTGCAAAAAGCTCAGAGAGGCATTTATAAAAACAGTACCTTTTAATTGTTTGCGGAATTGTTTGATTTCACTTTTTTGTCCGATAATTGACCAATATTAGTGGTCGATTTAATTAAATCTATTGAAAAATTTGGCTGATTACATATTGGAGGTGTAATTTGGTAAACTGTCGGTAAAAGTTTGTTTTTGGGCTGAAAAGGAGTACTCGGGGATTTTTGAGGTCGCTGATCACGAATCAGAGGTCCATCTTTCGAAATTTAAAATAGCGGACCTAAAGAACAGTCAATTTCTCCGAAAAACACGTATTCTTTTCTTTTTGGGCTTAATAGAGGAGTTCGGGGTTTTCGTTATCGCTGATAACGAATCTGATGTTCAATTATGGAAAACTCAAAATGGAGGATCGGAAGTAGTATATTTTTCAGGAAATACTCGTATTTTTCATGCTTTCAGCCCATAAAAGTAAAAATTACGAGGACTTCCGGAGAAATTGACTGTTCTTCCAGTCCGCTATTTTGAATTTAATAAATTGGACCTTTGATCAGCGACCTCAGAAACCCCCAAGTACTCACTTTCAGCCCAAATACGAGTATTTTTTGAGAAATTGACTCTACTTCCGGTCCGCCATTTTGAATTTATGAAATTAAATTCATAATCTGCGATCTCGAAAACTCCCGAGTAGAGATTTTCAAGGCCAAGATATCCATTCTCAATTCTTCTGGAGAATGGACCAATTTCCGGAACGCCATTTTGAATTTACCAAATTGGATTCGTGATCAGCGACCCCAAAAACTGCTGAGTAATTCTATGACATATTGTGCATGATAATAACTTTTTCAAATAATTAAATTAAATTGGCCATTAATATTGGCCAATTATTGGACTAAAAATAAAACCAAATATTTCCGCCAAAAATTAAAAGGTACTGTTTTTTCTAAATGCCTTTTTGAACACTTTGCAACAAAAATGAAGTCAATTGACCCTGTACCTTCAATTTTAGAGGTTTTTAGACTTTTCATGCTAAAATGACGCGACTAACCCGTTTTTTTTTTTCGAAAGATGGTGACAATAACGTAACACATAAAACTGACTCAACGGACAATACATGCACCCCCCAAACTCACGTTTCACCTCTTTCTTTGCTCCCCTACCTGCTGATAACCGCAAATTCACTTATTTTGTCACATTTTTATTTCAAATAATTTCCGTTATATTGAATATAAAATTTTCAAATTTTCATGGGACCTGTATCTCTATAATTACTCTATGTAAGCTCGATAACAACTAAATATCTTTTGTCTCTCAAACGCGACAGGTTTCCTGTTTCACAAGCACCTATGACCTACAGAGAAAACATGATAATTCTTGATTTCCGTTGATATTACCCACATTTTCTAAAGTGTTAATTTGTGTACTGAAACAGGTGGATGTCATGTGAAGCATTTGCTATTATTGTATTTTTTTCAATAAACTGTACTTTTCTGTTATTAAAACATTTTATTCTAGAATTGTGAATAAATGTTAAATTCAATTGGAGGAAAAAACGATAATTCTTTGTATTTGATTAATTTTACAAAAAAATTTGATGGTACCATCTTGCAGCTATTTCAATGCTCTGCAAAAATATTGAAGTATCCTGCAGTTCTACAGAGCGATTGAAAAAATATAGCCAATCAATTATTAATTATTATGAAAAAAAAACTGAGAAACAAATAATATTTGGTTGTTGCCAACATAGAGTACTTATAAAGATCTAGCTCCAATCAAAATATGGACATTTTATCTTCAATATACCGGAAATGTTTCACTTTAAGAGGATATACTTTGTCAGAGATGCATTTTTTTGGACTAGAGTAAGTTGGGTGATGCGGCCCCAGTATGCAATCAGAAATCACAGGTTCCCGTCAATGAACTCAAGTCTGGGACACCCTATATATCTAAAAAATAAATGTACGATTACAAATAAAGCAAATTAATTAATAATGAGCTATTTGAATTTTCTGAGGAAAAATAATCATAAACAAGCTAACCATTATATTCTCTGCCGATTTACTGCACTTTTTATATAATTGTTGCACATTCTACAGGATACTCTCTTAATTTTTTGTTTAATTAGGTACAACATAATTTTTTTTTTGTATTTTAAAAAAAATATAACTTTTTCATTTATTGATCGATTTTGTTCAAAAACAATAGCCTATCACTAACCTACTGTACAAATTTCAATGCAATCGGACTTTTCGTTCTTAAGTTATGGTGCTTACAAGAAACGTCACGGACAGACAGACAGACGAACGGACAGACGGACGGACGGACGGACCGACATTTTGAAAGTTGTTCAGAATTCGATCACCAACACAGTAATATGAAATGCTTTTCTCCACGAACAATAGTACAAGTTTTAGAAGTGTGCCGATCGAATGCAATATACTCTTCATTTTGTATTTGCGAAGAGTATAATAAATACACATAAAATCTTAATCTCTCCTGAGTTCGAGTCTCAGCCGCGGCCGATGACAATATAGCAGGGAGTGGTGGTTGTCTTGATGTCTAGTGTATGTGTCCTAAATATACATAAGACGATTAAAAAAACAGTTATAACTCTTCTAATGTATTTTCGGGCACGTGTACCTAGTGAATTTGACGATCAGTCTTTAATGCTTCGACCTGTATCAAAATTTATTACAGAATCTAAAGTAATCTGAAGCTTTTTTTTTTTTTTTTAGAAAGACTTATTGGACCTAATTGATAATTTTTACAACTCCATGCCAATTTCAAAAATAAAATTGGATGACCACTCTTATACAATGAAGCAAATGTTAGCAGTTGAATGGGCATGTAGATTAGGTCATGAGAGCTGTGTTAAAGATGTCGTCAAATTGTTCAAAACGTACAAATTTACAGGAAAACGGTAAGAAAAAATGAAGAATATCGTAGGAACTAAGAGCAAGCAGAGCCCATTGCTTGGAGGATTTGAAATCTCATTAACAAAATTCGAATGACTGAGCTTCATTTCACGATTTATGAGGAGCTGACTCAGATCAATTTGTAAGAATGTTTTCACTTTAATAAACATGCAAGTGTGTCATTTTTGCTTATAAAATACCTAAGAAATATATTCTTAAATACGCCCCTGAGTCCGTCCGACGACTACTAATACTTATGAAGCAGAATTATAAAAAATTCACGTACATTTACAGAAACTGTTTCAGAAGTCATTTGAAAATTATTTATTATTAAAAAGAAAAATTTCGACTTTCAATTGTATAAACTAGTTAGTCAATTTGCACTTTTTTACAATACAACATAATTACTTAAGTATAGCAATCGTAAAACAAATCAATTTTTACTTCCATCGCATACCGAAATAAAGTATTTTATTCTAGGAAAAATCAACTTCCTAGTTTTTTCATACTTTCAAAAATTATTTTTTCTTCAAAAAATTGATTCTTTGACGGCCCCTACCTCAAACACTTTCGAAACCACTACAATGCGCGATGTAATCTTGTACAAAGAGATTCAAAGGTGCTAATTAAGTACATATTACTAGTCTTTTTCTAAAAAAATCGTTAAAACTTTTTCTTAATAACGACACCCTTCTTTCATCCTAGAATTGGACGCGTCTGACTAAACTCCAATGTAGTTACGCATAAAGACTCACTTTATAGATATGTATTCACCATCAAAATTACAAAGTATTTGGATATCAGATGAACGAGACATGAGGGTGTCTTAAGTCAGTCACACTGTATATTTATGACCAGAATTTCAATACATCTGGATTACGGATATGCGAGATATGAAAACGCCTGCACAAAAAATGACACACCTTATTAGACTGGTTAATTCTAGCGGCATTTTGAATAACATTTTGCCAAATGAGCTTTCGTACTAAATCGGACCTGCTGAACAAGAATTTTGATGCTGGCACGCCCAAATCTTGACCGGAAGCTTATAATTCAAGATGGCGTCCAAGATGGCTGATGTTTCCTCAATATTACGATATTTCCATTCTCGGAGCCAATTCTTTTCATTTAAAAACCGTTTATGGGGATATTATTATCGCAGAATGCGATAATAATTGTTTAAACTGTTCAAGCAATTATTTAACTGATTTTGGTACAAAAAATACTGTGAAAAAGTCAATCAATGTCAATAGTCAATGGATATCTCTTGCATTTGGTGATCGTAAATTCCCGAAGTGGGTACGTTATGTTTTTATACTGCATAAACATTATTTATCTATGTATAATATATTTTGTCGATATTTCTGTTTTGGCCTTTAGTTTGCCGTTTGATCTACGGAGTAAAGCTACTCATTACTCACGGTTGAATGAAAGCAAATAAATGTGTCGCACGAGTAAGTAAACTACGTTGGCCGAATATAATGACAAATACATTATTTATTGTAATTATACAAGATTTTTGGTAATGAGACTGGCCGCTTAATCGTCTTTGTTAGAGTTTATACAAGTCCACAACAGAAACACATTGAGGTGCAAATTAACTCTGCCTTGCGGCATTTACAAAACTTTGCAGAACAATATATCTTGCAACCACAAAGAACAATATCGGTAGCAGCCTTAGAAATTGGTTCAAGCTTAGTGAGAATTGGGATACAGCCCTTTGCATCTTCTTTCCATTCGCAGTCAGTGATCGGGACAGGACGGAGACAGAGAGGTGAGCGGCCTTCCAAACTGCCGAAAGCTTTTCACATAATCCTTTCATTCTAGAGCACGCGAATCCGATCCTTCCTCCTTCCGTCAGAACGTCGCTCTCTACCCACTTCCTGACATATGTTGCCCTATAGTCTTAAGAAAATTCAGTGACAGGTAGAGTCCTCCCATCTTCAAAATAAGACGTTGAAAGGTCTCTGAAGCCCACTTGTTTTCTAACAACTTGTGGTATATAGCTTGATTGCAAGTTAACACTCGATACATGTCGAGTGTAGTGAGGGTTGTATTAACGTTGAAGTTTCTCTGCGTTTCTAAGATGAACAAATGCTAAGTCTATTGCTTTGGACAGATTGCTATAGGCCACATCTTCAGAGCGACGATACCAATCTTCACTTACTGCTGTCTTGAATACTGGTTCTACATTACCCTTGAATTCGGTGCTAAAGGATACTTCATTCTGCGCTGCTGGTACCTCGATTGACGTTTTGCTGCTCATTTTAATATCCTTCAAGTTGTTTTCTGCCGATGACCCTCCTCGCTGGAAAGCTACCATTTGGATCGCCTGGAAGGTATCTTCCGTCTAAGGTATCCGTAAGTATGTCAATATTATTGGCAGTTAGATGTACTAGTGGCTCTTACTGATTATCTGTTTGCTTTAAATTTTGCGAAAAAACAGCTCCAGAAGACTCATCAAGATTATTGAGTGTAATACTTTCCTCAAACGCTCTATATTAGTTATATTGGTGAAATCGGAGCAATCGTCTCTGTCATACGAAAAGGAGACATCCTTTACTACTTAAATTTCTCATAACCTGTTGTAGTTCCTGTTCTCAACGTCACTATTCTTAGATTTCGAACAAAGTATGCACAAAGTAGTTCGACTATCACCACTACGGTGTAGATTTAGTTGCGGTTCCATCTAAAACACACGAGACCATAACCGCAAAGGTTGGTACACTTATCCTTGCTCAGATCATAAAAACAACTCGTTAAATACACTTACCATTTTGATATACCTTTACAGTAAACATACATCGAAAATCAGTTATTGTACTAAATACAAACAATTTATAACTTTCTAAACTGAGACTATACGTCAACAACAACACGCACAACAGTGCAGATACAGCATTCCAACTTGCGCAGACAGACAGGCGCCGCAGTCAGGTGGCGTGACTCAGGCCGGAAAGTGAGCGTACGCTCACCAGTCACAACCCTTTAGACACGTATTTGTACGTTGTAATGTCCAACAAATGCCATTAGCCAAAAAACATACACGAAAAAATGACTGTTTTTGGAAAATTAACCGTTTTATCGAGTATTTTACATACTAATAACGGCTAAATTACTACTTAAACGTCTGCAACGATTGCTATTGCGTTTTACGACAAAAGTAGGCATATAGGCCGTTTCTAGATGAGACAAAAATTGATCCCGGGACGAGAATATCGGAATAATAAGGAAACGTCCGCCATCTTGGCTGCCATCTTGAATTCTGAGTTTTCGGTCAAGGATCGAGCCTGCCAACATCAAAATTCTGTTCAGCACGTCTGAATTAGTAGAAAAAGCTCATTTGGCGAAATGTTGTCCAAAATGCCGCTAGAATTAATAAAAGTCACTTTAAACGAAACATCTTGACTAGATTTGCACTCTGTTATGTGGAAATTATTGGTCATAGAATTTTAATAATATATGGAGCAGATGTCAAAAAAGTTTGAGGCGTTGGTTTCTACCATATACGTTAAAAATTAAGTTTTTAGTTTACCCTACTTATTTTCCCCTATTCACAACCTACCACGTCTCACCCCTCAATGAAATCATCTCAACCAGATGTCATTACAATACATACGTGTAGTAACTTTCAAGTAAATATCTCAATTTTATGTTATCAAACCCATTAATAATGGAGCGGAGATGGTGGTGTTTGAAAAATACTAGAAAGAAATCTGAGGCCTTGGTTTCTAATATATACACCAAATTCCACATTTCTGTACTCTTACCAGCTTGATTTACTTATTTTCCCTTAATTACTCCTATTTAACCCTCAACCCTTCAACGGAATCACCTCAAAATATAATCTAGTTCCTACGAAGGCGTGGAAAGGACATAGTAAAAATATTTTTATAATTGCCAGTTTAAACTTGCAATTATCTATAATTGCAACTTTAAACTTGCAATTATACATAATTGCAACTTTAAACTTGTAATTATACCTAATTACAACTTTAAACTTGCAATTATCCATAATTGCAAGTTTAAACTTGCAATTATCCATAATTGCAACTTTAAACTTGCAATTATACATAATTGCAACTTTAAACTTGCAATTATACCTAATTGCAACTTTAAACTTGCAATTATACCTAATTGAAATTATGTATAATTGCAAGTTTAAAGTTGCAATTATAGATAATTGCAAGTCTAAAGTTGCAATTATAGATAATTGCAAGTTGAAAGTTGCAATTATGGATAATTGCAAGTTTAAAGTTGCAATTAGGTATAATTGCAAGTTTAAAGTTGCACTTATGTATAATTGCAAGTTTAAAGTAGCAATTATAGATAATTGCAAGTTTAAAGTTGCAATTATGGATAAATGCAAGTTTAAAGTTGCAATTATAGATAATTGCAAGTTTAAACTGACAATTATAAAAATATTTTTACTATGTCCTTTCCACGCCTTCGTAAGTTCCAGATGTCGTTATAATACATACGTGTCCCAAATTTCAAGTGAATATTACTAAAAAATCTGAGGCTTCTAGGACACATACCGAATTTCAAGTTTCTGTACTCTTAGCAGATCTTTCCCTATTTACCAATTACCCTCACCCGTTCAACGCAATCATGTCAAAATATAATCTAACATATCGTTATACATGTAACTTAATTTCAAGCGAAAATCTAAATTTAATTATATTAACTCTTTTAATAAGGGAGTGAGGGTGGTGTGGGGATGGAAAATGTTATAAAAAAACCTGAGGCCATCACTTCCAGCATATACACCAAATCCCAAATTTCTATACTCTTACCAGCTTGCTTTACTTTCTCCCCTATTTTTCCCTATTCAACCCCCAATCCTTCAACGAAATCATCTCAAAATATAATCTAGTTCCAGATGTCGTTATAATACATACGTCTACCAAATTTCAAGTGAATATCTCAATTCTATTTTATCAACCCCTTTCATAATGGGATAGGGGTGGTGGGGGCTTGAAAAATTTTATAAAAAAATCTGAGTCTTTAACTTCTGGTACATACACCGAATTTCTAGTTTCTGTACTCTAACCAACTTGCTTCACTTATATTCCTCTATTTACCCCTATTTAACTCCCAACCCTTCAATGGAATCATCTCAAAATATAATCCGTTTCCAGATGGCGTTATAGTACATACGTGTACCAAATTTCAAATGAATATCTCAATTTTATTTTATCAACCCCTTTAATAATGAAGTACGGGTGGTGGGGGGTTGAAAAATATTATAAAAAAATTTGAGGCTTTGGCTTCTAGTATGTACACCGAATTTGAAGCTTCTGTATTCGTACCAGCTTGCTTTACCTATTTTCCCCTATTAACCCCTATTTATCCCCCAACCCTTCAACGGAATCATCTCAAAATATAATACAGTTAGATACGTGTACCAAATTTCAAATGAGTATTCCAATTTAATTTTATCAACCCCTTTAATAATGGACTGGGGGTAGTGGGGGGTTGAAAAATATTATAAAAAAATCTGAGGCCTTAGCTTGTAGTACATACATCAAATTTCAAGTTTCTGTACTCTTACCAGCTTGCTTTACATATTTCCCCATATTTACCCCTATTTACTCTCCGACCCTTAACCGGATATCTTCAAAAAACAATCCAGTTCCAGATCTCGTTATAATATATCCGTGTACAAAATTTCAAGTCAACATCTTAAACCGTTCCGGAGAAAGCGTGCGGACAAAGAAGTTACAGACAGACAAACCGACAGACAGATCGACAAACAGACCGCCAACACTCAAATTTAAAATCTCGACGTTTCATGACATTCTAAACCTATTTCAAAAAAAAAATAATAATAATTTTTTTTTACGATTACCATACTTCCAATCCACTACGTGGATGTGGAAGTAAAATGGCTATATAGAGTAAAGTGAACCAATCTATATATATTACTTACATGTTGAATTACTTAATCTATACAATTTTAGGCCAATTCAGGAACTGAGGTATGCCGTCTACTGCAATGGACTTAAATACAGCGAAGATGAGAGCGACTGGCATTTTATGTGGGAGGCTTTTATGAACACGAAACAGGCTTCAGAAAAGAAAAATATCCGTAAGACATTGGGATGTTCGAGCAATACTACTTTGTTAAAAAAGTAAGTTGCATATTTTTATTTATAGGAGTAAATAGGGCTTTAGCTGGATACTTGACTTTACACTTCTGTAATATACCTATGTTATGATTCTGCAATACTTATAGGAAGTTTTAAATTTATTAAAATTGACATGATAAAACACTGTATAGATACCCACCTCATTTATCGCACACAGAACGATTTTTGGAGAATTTGGCTGAAATTTGACTCTTGTGCGCTTTGAGTGCACGGCTGTCCTTAGATTTAAAAATTTGAAAATGAGAAATAAATTATTTAGTTTTAAACGAGTTTTTTAAATCTAAAGTAGCGATGGTCTCTATCCGTTTAGATAAGATACCAACTGCAAATACTTCAAACACGAACGAAAAAGGATGTAAAATATTGCATGTTTATTATGTGTCCATTATAAATCACTCAAAAACTGTTGAAAAATGTCCTACTATTCAAGGAGATTGCGAATAATGTTTTAGGCTTTAATGGAACAGAACTTTTTCAATATATTTTTATAATAAAAGGTCACTGCAGTATTTGTCAACTATATGATCTGAAAAAAATGTCATCAAATTTAAACAAAAAGTCTGCAAAAAGTGAATTTTGGAAAACGACTAAGCCGATCTAATTATCTAATTTGTTCAGGTAGTAATCGATACTTTGAACTGTCAGATATTCTTATACAGCATTTCCAAAATTATTCGGGCCATTACACCCAGAATATTTATATCAATAAAAAAGACAATAAAATTTAAAAAAAATAATTTTTTTCGCTTAGTTACAAATGCCACCTTTTTTTGTTTTCGAGTAGATGCTGACGCTGGCCCATTCCTCGATTGTCGAGCCAGCGCGCGTAGCATGCTTCCCGCGCTTCCGAATTTACCCCTACGACTTTCAAGCCGGTTAGCTTGACGAGATCTGGTACTAGATTATGGTTGTTACCACGAGACACAGAAATTTTAAACTGATTACTATTCTTTGGTAAATATTGTTAGGTATTAAATTTTCCATTTTTCCTTCCTGTTATCCCCTATGCCTAACGATAGTATTAGTGCAATCTGAATGCAGTTTGGTAAGTCAGTTTTTTTCTCTATACTCACTACAGTCCATTTTTTATTGTTGTTGTTTGTTAGTAATTAATTTCTATTTTGAAAAATACTTAAAATTGAAAAATATCATATACTCGTAGAGAAAAAAAATTCATATCTCTGTGTTGGTGATCGAATTCTGAACAACTTTCAAATTGTCCGTCGGTTTGTCTGTCCGTATGTCTGCCCGTCCGTCACGTTTCTTGCAAACACGCTAACTTAAGAACGAAAAGTCCTATTGTATTCAAATATTGACAGCAAGTTAGTGTTAGTTAGGGGAAGAACCCTATTGGTCTTGAACAAAATCGAACAATAAATAAGAAAGTTATATATTTTTTTTATATGTTTTGTAATTAAAGTAAAAATGTCCTAAACCAATATTGTTTAAAAAAACTGCGAAGAGTATCCTATAGAATGTGTAACAATTACATAAAAAGAGTGGTGAATCGACAAATAGTACAATGGTTAGCTTGTTCATTTGTTCCAAACGCTGTAACTAATTGATAAGAGTTTTTTAAAATAACTCTTTATTTGATTATAAGTTATTGTCTGAATAAGAATTTGAGCCTTATCTTCAAAGATAACTGGATAGACACGTGGACACATGTTTGTAAATAATAATAAGGGTTCGGCCAAAAATATGTAAGAAAATGTCACATATGGAAAGATCTTCATACTACTATAGTTGAGTCAATCAATGAGTATTTACTTATTAGTTCTCAGGGACAGGTCCCATTTTGATAATTTTTTTAAATGTATGTTTGTTAACATTATTCAAAATCTGAAACATTCCAGGTGGCGCAAATAATTATTTATATGGTTTGGGGGTGGATGGCACCCCTTCTCGGGGGTGGAAATTAGTAAACTCAAAATATTCTGTGAAGTTTATTCGGTAAATCGATATTTTTAGAGTTATTCGCGATTGAAAATGTTGATTTTTCATTCAAAAATTGCACGTTTTAGACTGATTTTTCACGAGTAACTCAAGAACCTACGTTTTATCAAAAAAAACATCAGGAGCAAAAATGAGGCTTATAAAATAACAAATCGATCAGTTTTTCCTTATTTCTGTAGATGCAATAAGAACCGACTCATATGGCTTGGTGAAGGTGTTTGTTTTCCGAAAACTTAATATGAACCGTTCAACTTTAAATAACAGAAAAATGACGAATTTCTGGAGGAAAACATATAAAATCTTTCTTAAAGTACTTGAAAATACCTTTAAAATAAGCGTTAGTAAAAGTCTTTAGAATAAAAAAGTACGGAGTTATGATGAAAATAAATCGGTTGTCTCGTTTTTCAAAGAAGAAATTAGCAATGAAACCTATAGCATAACGGCAAGAATTGAAATTAAACGTAATCCATTCACAGTTTACTTTATTTTTGTACTAACAATATGATCTAGAAGTGCAAGAGTGCAAAAATGTAGGGTCTTTTTACAAAAAATTGGTGTTTTTTTAAACTTCTCTAGGATGAAAACTAATTGAGATATCACCGTTTTAAGTTCGCACTTAAGTGCGAGGACCACCTTCCCGAGCCATTTAAATTAAAAAATTTCGAAAACGAAGGGTTCAAGGCCAACTTTACGAGCCCTCGTAGTCCTTAAAATTCCCTGCACAATGGTTTTTGAAGCGATTAAATGTCTTTAGAATTAATGAGGTTATCGAAGCTACTGCAAAGAGCAAGAGAGTGATCCAACTAAGTGCATTGCCTCCCCCAAAAAACTAAGCAGCTGAACTTTTGAACAGAGTCTATTTACAAGTTCAGTTGTGACCTGTGAATAATATATCACATGAGAAATGGGGTTGAAAATATAAGCAAAATATTCTAATGCCGATCAAAATGACTCAGCTTCCAGCTCCACACAATATTCTGAAATCAATTTTTCTTTAGACACATAAACGCTCAAAAAACTATTTTAAAGATCTTTTCAAGTACTTGAAAAATATTGCCAGTGGGTACCGAGCACCTATGACACCCCCTGGCTACAGACTTGTACGGTTATTGTCATGTTTTCGAAGAACAATCCTGTAGTAGAATTTCTACTACTAGCGTTGAACCTCGCCATTTATTTTCATTATAAAATTATAGTTACTAGGTTAAAATGTAAACTGACAGAAAATAATAAAGACGTTTATTATTACTATTATTAAAAAGACAAACATTTACGTTTAGAAAGTATATAAGATGAAGACCAGATATTTCAGCATGTTATATACGATACGAAAATGATAATAATTAGTGAGTGAGTGAGTGAATATAGTTCAATTTGATCGGAAATATATTACTAATAGTCCAAATCATAGCAATCGTTGTCGTTTTTCGTTTCTTATAAAAACAGCAACAGACGTATGAAACAATCAGTTTGAATTCACACATTTTAACATATTTTTCTCTCTATTTTTCTAAAACTCCGAAGGATTATACAGAGTACTAGCTTAGGAGGTCCTTATTCTGTTTGACGGCTTTTGATGTGGATCAGTAGTTTAAAAATAAAATTCAATAGAAAGAAGGAGGGTGGCTAAGGCCGGTGTTTGCCCCCCTTCAATTTTTGACGAAAATAGGTGAATTCGATTTATTAAGCTTAAATTTTTTTTGTTTCACCTGGAAATGACCTACATTTGTTCAAGAAGCCTAATAAAATCAAATTCACTTATTTTTGTCAAAAATTTGAGGGGGGGCGAGAACTGGTCTTCTCCTTTAATTTGATTTAATATGAATGAGTTTTTCCAAGAATTTTCATTAACTTGTTCTGTTTCGCATTGCTTAAAGTTCATTGTGGTAAACATGGAAACCTAAACAGGCAACTTTTCGAAAATATTCATTGAGGTGTTAGTGAAATTTTCTTAATTACATAAAAGGCCGTCTGGCACTTTTTTGTCAGCTTCTTTTAGAAGGTCAAGCGAGATTCACTGGCTTATTATAATGTTTCAGTTATCTTCAGAAGACAATTACTAAGGATTCTGGAATTAGATCTCAAGAAGCCTTACATGTATTTACTGCGGTTGGAGGTAACCCAGCAGGCGTAAATGTTGCCTTTGATTTTATGATAGAAAACCAGGAACAGATTATAGAGCAGTAAGTGAATTTGTAGGTGCGATATGGCTTATTCGATAAATGTTTACATTTTACAGCTATCAAACTATTGGCTCAGTGGAATTCATCATCTTGGGACTTCCAGATCGATTAACATCTGAGGAACGGATTAAAAAAGTGAGTATTTCACAATGAATTAGCTACGTATTACTCATTACTGAGTTAGAATCAAATAAATATATTACCAGAAAATACTAGCAATTGTTTCAACTTTTACAAAACAGTACTAGTAAATACTCCAGTCACAATTATCAATGAATTACCTAGACAGGGACAATATTAATAAAAACTGGGCTTTGGGAATATTTCCCCTAATAGCCCAATCATTAGATATATTTACCACTTAACAGATCGGAGGCGGATGATTTTTTATAATAGTTCTTTGGATGGTAAGCAATAACGTTGCGTAAAGTTTGCTTGATTTCCAGGCCGGCAATATTAAAGAAAATCAAAGGTTTTTTTTTTCCGATATTTTCCCAAATTTCGAAAATGGATAGGTAGTAAAATAAAAATATTGTTAGAGAAAATATACATTTTTGCAAAAAATGCATCTATAAAGATTTCGACTAATGCCACGGATTATCCATAAAAAATTAGTCTTACTGCTGCTATCGACGCGAGGACTACAAATAGTCAGGAGGGGAAGTGACCCTACTGTATATTAGGCTGTGATATAACTATAGCATAACGCCTCATTGATAAACCGGTCCTTAGATAAACAAGATTTACACAAATTAAAAAACTAAGGAATCATTTTAAAGTTGGCTCACATTTCTTAACCATATAATTGTATAATTACTTCCACATCCACGTAGTGGACTGGAAGTATAGTAATCGTAAAAAAAATTTCCAATTTTTTTTTCTTGAAATCGGTTTAGAATGTCATGAAAAGTCGAGATTTTAAATTTGAGCGAAAAAAAAAACATTTCTGTCTGTCGGTCTGTCGGTCTGTCTAACTTTGAAATTTGATGTATGTACTACAGGCCAAGGCCTCAGATTTTTTTATAATGTTTTTCAACCCCCCACCACCCCTTCTTCATTATTAAAGGGATTGCTAAAACAAAATTGAGATATTCGTTTGAAATTTGGTACACGTATGTATTATAACGACATCTGGAACTAGATTATATTTTGAAATGATTCCATTGAAGGGTTGAGGGTTAAATAGGGGTAAATATGGGAAAATAAGTAAAGCAAGCTGGTAAGAGTACAGAAACTTGAAATTCGGTGTATGTGCTAAAAGCCAAGGTCTCCGAATAGTTATATTATTTTTCAACCCCCACCACCCCTACTCAATTATTAAAGGGGTTGATAAAATAAAATTCAAATATTCACTTCAAATTTGGTACACGTATATATTATAACGACATCTGGAACTAGATTATATTTTGAGAAGCTACCGTTGAAAGGTTGGGGGTTAAATATTGTAAAATAGGGGAAAATAAGTAAAGCAAGCTGGTATAAGTACAGAAACTTGAAATTCAGTGTATGTACTAGAAGTTAAAGACTCATTTTTTTTTAAATATTTTTCAACCCGCCCACCACCCCTACTCCACTATTAAAGGGGTTGATGAAATAAAATTGAGATATTCATTTGCAATTTTGTACACGTATGTATTATAACGACATCTGGAACTAGATTATACGTTGAGATGATTCCATTGAAGGGTTGGGGATTAAATAGGGATAAATAGGGGAAAATAAGTAAAGCAAGCTGATGAGAGTACAGAAACTTGAAATTCCGTGTATGTACTAGAAGCCAAGTTCTCGGATTATTTATATTATTCTTACCTCTTCTTCCACACCTACTCCATTATTAAAGAGGTTGATAAAATAAAATTGATATATTCATTTGAAATTTGGTAGGCGTATATATTATAACGACATCTGGAACTAGATTATATTTTGAATAATTCCGTTGAAGGGTTGGGGGTTAAATAGTGGTAGATAGGGGAATCTAAGTAAAGCAAGTTGGCAAGAGTATAGAAATTTGTAATTTAGTGTATATACTAGAGGCGATGGCCTCAGATTTTTCCATAATATTTTCCATCCCCCCCATCACCCCCACTCCCTTATTAAAAGAGTTGATAAAATTAAATTGGATTTTCACTTAAAATTTGTTACACATATAAGGATATATTAAACTGGATTATATTTTGACATGATTGCGTTGAACGAGTGGGGGTAATTGGTGGTAAATAGGGAAAAATAAGTAAAGCAAGTTGGTAAATGTACAGAAACTTGAAATTCGGCGTATGTCCTAGAAATCAAGGCCTCATATTTTTCAGTAATATTTTTCAACCCCCACCACCTTTAATCCGTTATTAAAGGGGTTGATAATATGAAATCGAGATATTCACTTGAAATTTGGGACACGCATAACGACAACTGGAACTAGATTATATTTTAAGATGATTGCGTTGAAGGGTTGATGGTTGAATAGGACTAAATAGGGGAAAATAACTAAATCATGCTGGTAAGAGTACATAAATATGGTATTTGGTGTATATACTAGAAACCAAGGCCCCAGAGTTCTTTCTAATACTATTCAAACACCACCATCTCCGCTCCATTTTTAATGAATTTGATAACATAAAATTGAGATATTTACTTGATAGTTAGTACACGGATGTATTGTAATGACATCTTATTGAGATGATTCCATTGAAGGGGTGGGTCGTGGTAGGGTAAACTAAAAACACTGTATTCAGGTACCGGCGGAGGAGCGTCGGTTTCGCCCGTCTCCTTATTTATTGCTATTATAATGTGTATGACTTTTTATAGAATAAATATCATTTGTAATAATTATTTTCTATTATTTGCTCTAACAAATATTCTTTAATAATGCAATTTCCAAAATACGTTTCGTGCCTGGGGTAATATTTTGCGAATATAGCATGACGCAGATTGGCACCTCGCTTTCTCCACAACTTCTACTTCAATATTTTTTACGGAAAACCTGTGACTTTATTAAAAAAAAAATCGGTAAAGGTATTTACACAGAACTTCCCTCTTTATTTATACAGGGCGGTGACTCTAAAAAATTATTAATTACGAAACCACACATGAAAATAGTAATCGGAAGGTATTATTACAAAGAAAATCTGATAACTTTTGGTCAAAAAAATTTGCAGAGTGCTCATCCGATAGCAAAAATTCAATATTAAAAAAAGGTCCCAAATATGGAAGGCTTGCGTAAATACCTTTACAAAGAATGACCGCAAAAAGGCCTAAAATTCGCCTGTTTTTGCACAGTAGACAGCGGGCCAAGGGAAAAAGCAAAATAAATCCTATATGGCTCAAATTAAACTTTGAGTAATTTTTAAAAGATGAAAGAACTGTTATTATTCAGATTTTATATTCTATGAATGTAAGAAAACGAAAAAATTCATTGGTCCTACCCACATGATACAATCGTCCTGGAATTTTCACTAAAAAACAATATTTATTATAAGATAGGTTTAAAATGTCATGAAACGTGGTAAATTTAAATTTGAGCAAAAAAAATTCCCATCTTTCTACTGGTAAAAAAATTTTCAAAAAGTTTTGAAAAATTAATTTTTTCTGAAATGGGTTTGGAATGTCATGAAACGCGGAAGTTTTAAATTTGAGCAAAAAAATGTTTCCATATATTCAATTAGTAAGTAAAAGTATTTAAAAAAATTTTCTTTGACATTTTCAAATTTTTATTTTTGAAATTTTTTTTATATGAAGTAATTTTAGAATGTCATGAAACGTGGAAAATTTAAATTTGAACAAGAAAAATTTCCCATCTGGTAAAAAAAAATTTTCAGTTTTGAAATTTTTCTTTTTAAATAGATTTAGAATGTCACGAAACTTGAAAATATTAAATTTGAGCAAAAAGAAAATTCCACCATTTATTTCAAAAATTGTTTGCTTCTTCAAGTTTTTTTTTCTGAAATAAGTTTGGAATGTCATGAAACATGGAAATTTTAAATTTTAGCAAAAAATTGTTTCCATCATAATATATTCTATAAGTAGTAAAAATATATTTTAAAATATTTGAAAAATTTTTCTTTGACAGCCTTTTCTAATTTTTCATTTTGAAACATTTTTTTTTTGGAAAATAAATTTGGAACATCATAAAATGTGGAAATATTAAATTTGAGTAATAGAAATTTCGTCTCATTTCTGGAAAAAAAATTTCTAAAAGTTTCGAATTTTTTTTTTTTCTGAAACAGATTTAGAATGCCATGAAACGTGGAAATATTAAATCACAGCAAAAAAATTTTTTCTTTATCTATTCCCTTTAGACGGTTCACCCTGTATATTTTCCAGTCAAAGTTCAACCATTTCTTCGCTGGTAGTAGTGTCAGCTACCTACCAAATTTGACCATTATCTGTCAAGCAGTTTTTTAGATAATGCACCGACAGACAGACAGACAGACAGACAGACAGACAGACAGACAGACAGACAGACTGACGGAATTGAAAAACCTACATTTTCGACGTGATCTGTAACGTGTAAATCCGAAAAAATCTCGGTGGGCGATTTTTTCTCGAATACATTACTTCCCTTCGGTAGGCGAGGGAATCAAAAAAATCGGTAAAGGTATTTACACAGAACTTTCCTCTTTATTTGTGCATGGCGGTCACGCTAAAAAATTAGTAATTGCGAAATGACATTGAATACAATAATCGGAATATAGTTATCACTATTAGTACAAAGAAAACCTGATAAGTTTTGGTCAAAAAAATATACAGAGTGCTCATCCAACAGCAAAAGTTCAAAACTAAATAACAGGTGCCAAATATGGAAGGCTTGCGCAAATACCTTTACAAATGTCTGAAATGACTGAAATATTTCTTCGGATGACCACCCTGTACATTTTTCAGTAAAGGTATAATAGGTACATATGACAAATATTATTGCCATCTGTCGCATTTTCAATTCCACATACATGCACGGAGTGGAAGTATAGTGGTGGTTAAACAATTTAATTCTTTGAAATTGTTCAAAAATGTTGATAAAAGAATTTTCAAAATTTTTCCTTCTGAAATAGGGTTAGAATATCATGAAACGTGGAAATTTTAAATTTCAGCAAAAAGGAAAGTTTCCTTCTATTCTACAAATAGTACCTAGTGGTAATTTTTTTTTATGGGTTTAGAATACCATGAAACGTGAAAATTTTAAATTTGAGCGAAGAAACAAAATTCTCCATCTATTTGAGTGGTAAAAAATTTTTCAAAAATGTTGGTGAGAAAAATTTAAAAAAATTTTTTTTTAATAGGTTTAGAATGTACGAAACGTGAAAATTTTAAATTTGAGCAAAAACATTTTTTCCATCTATTCTAGTGGTAAAGTTTTTTTCTAAAATGGTAAAAACATGTTGCAAATATTTTTTTCCGAAGTAGGTGGAACGTCATGAAAAGTAGCAATTTTAAATTTGAGCAAACAAAAATTTTCATCTATTCTATATAAGTAGTGATAAATAGATTAAATTTTTTTTAAATTTATTTGAATAGGTTTAGAATGCTATGGAAACGTGGATATTTTAATTTTGAACAAATGAAAACAATTTTCCATCTATTTTAGTGTAAAATTTTTTCAAAAATGTTAAACAAATTTTCTAAAATTTATTTTTTAAACAGGTGTAGAACGCCATGTAGCGTGGAAATTTTAAATTTGAACAATGAAAAAAAAATTCCATCTATTTTGGTGGTAAAAAATTTGTCAAAATTTATTTTAAAAAAATCGATTTTTTTTAAATAGGTTTAGAATGCCATGAAACGTGGACATTTTACATTTGAATAAAGAAAAAAATTTTTTCATCTATTTTAGTGGTAAAAAATTTTTCAAAAATGTTGGTGAAAAAAATTTTCAATTTTTTTTTCTTCTGAAATTGGTTTAGCTTGTGATGAAACGTAGAAATTTTAAATTTGAGCAAAAACATTATTTCATTTATTCCTTTTAGCCGGTATATTTCCCAGTGAAAGTTTAACCATTTCTTCACTGACAGTAGCGTCAACTACCTACTAAATTTGACCGCGCTCCGTCAAGTAGTTTTTTTAGTTAATGCACCGACAGACAGACAAGACAGTCTGACGGAATTGAGAAACCTATATTTTCGTAATCTACGTGATCTGAAACGTCAAAATCCGAAAAAATCTCGGACGGTGGTTTTTCTCGAATACAATACTTCCCATCGGTATGAGAGGGGGAGGAATCTTTTGCTTAGAAACATAGTCTCTTTCTGAAAATATTTTTTATTTTTGTAACAAATGTAAGATAGGGGTTAAATAAATTAAAATTATTTTTCATACAGTAGCGCGATATGTGTAGAAAACTAAGAGATTAGTTCAGAGACCCTAAACTGCCATAAAAGAATCATATCAGTGTAATATTACAGGACTTCAAAAACAAGGTTGTAAAAGGAATTTATAATTTTTAACAACCGTTCCATGTCAGATACAAGAGAACTTTTCGACTATACTATAAAGCATATTGTAGTACATTTCTTAAATTGAAATATTTTATTACCGTTTTAAAGGCCCTCCATAAACTCATAAACTCCATAGCCTGAGAAAATCCGTTACGATCCACGTCATCGTCAAATTGCTTTTTATTAGAAATGTAGCAAACGGTCGGATAATTATAATTAATCGAGGAGACTATTTAAATTAATCAGGGCGCGAACCAAACCATAATTGATTCCAAAAATTCCCCAAACTGTACATTAGATAGGAACGACGAAATTTTTTCCTTTATTTATGAATATGATAAGAATGAAGTTAAACACAAAAAGGGTTTTTTATCTCATTGGAATAATTAGCTAGCTTAGATATAGAATAGTTTGTTGTTAAAAGAGTGATTTATATTGAGGGTAAGGCAATTCTGGCCATATTTACGATAGAGGACGCCATTTGCCAGGCGAATACTATTTCGGTACTTATTTTTTTACGACGAGGACGCCAACTACCAGAGGGCAACTAAGTACTAGACAGGGGTAGATTCGCATTTAATTAGTTAGAGTAATTCCAGTACCCCGCCTTATTTCACCAAAAAAACTGACGAGTATAATCCCATCAATTTAAAAGGACACTTTTCGTTCGGCTCTTGAGTGTGTTAGATGTGTCATACTTTTTACATAGGGGTAATTTTTATTTCCCTCACATACCGAATGGAAGTATTGTATTCGAGGAAAAATCACCCTCCAAGATTTTTTCGGATTTACACGTTTCAGATCACGTAGATTACGACAATACAAGTTTTTCAATTCCGTCTGTCTGTCTGTCTGTCTGGCTGTTAGTGCATTATCTAAAAAACTACTTGACGGATAATAGCCAAATTTGGTAGGTAGCTGACACTACTACCAGCAAAGAAATGGTTGAACTTTCACTGGAAAGTATACAGGGAGGACCGTCTAAAGGGAATAAATGATGAAAAAAAAAATGTTTTACTCAAATTTATAATTTCTACGTTTCACATTCTAAATCTATTTCAGAAAAACAATTTTTTTCAAAACTTTTTGAAAATTTATTTACCAGTAGAAAAACGATTTTTTTGCTCAAATTTAATAAATTCACGTTTCATTACAGTCCAAATTTATTTCAGAAAAAATATTTTTCAAAAAGAAAAATTTCAATATTTTGTGCAAAGAAATTTTTTTTAAATGTTTTAAAATATATTTTTCCTACTTATAGAATACATGATGCAAAAATTTTTTGCTCTAATTTAAAATTTCCACGCTTCATGACATTCTAAACTTATTTCAGAAGCAAACATTTTTAAATTTTTTTTCCACTATTGTACCAATTTCCACGTTTCATGACATTCTAAATCTATTTTAGAAAAAAAAATTCAAAACTGAAAACTTCTTTACCAACAAGATGGGAAATTTGTTTTGCTCAAATTTTATTTTCCACGTTTCATGACATTCTAAATTTATTTCATAAAAAAATACAAAAAAATTGAAAATTTCGTCACAGAAAAATGTTTGTATTTTAAAATATATTTTTACTAATGGAATATACGATGAAAACATTTTTTTGGTCAAATTTAAAATTTCCACGTTTCATGACATTCTAAACTTATTTCAGAAAAAAAAAATTCAAAAGCAAAGATGTTTTGAAAATTTTTTTACTACTATACCAAAAACATATGGCGGAAATTTTTTTTTACTCAAATTTAAAATTTTCACGTTACATGATATTCCAAACCTATTTCAGAAAAATAAAATTTCAAAACTTTTTGGAAATTTTTTTACCAGTAGAAAGCATGGGGATTTTTTTTGGTCAAATTTAAATTTTCTACGTTTCATGACACTCTGAACCTATTTCATAAAAAAAACTGTTTTTTAGTGAAAATCCCATGACGATTGTATCATGTGGGTAGGACATATGAATTTTTTCGTATTCTGGTGTTGGCATTTTAATTATTACAAGGTGCTTGAGGATTGTAGGACAATTTCCCAAATTCTTCCAAATACGCTACAGAATAATACATAATCCGTAAAAAATTCATACAAAATAAAACCTGAGTAATAACAGAGTTGATTTATATTTTAAAAATTTCTCAAAGTTTAATTTGAGCCCTATAGGATTTATTTTGCTCTTTCCCTTGGCCCGCTATCTACTATACAGAAAAAGACGAATTTGGGCCCTTTTTTGCGTCCACTCTTTGTAAAGGTATTTACTCAAGCATTCCATATTTGACACCATTTATTTAATATTGAATTTTTGCTATCGGATAACCACTCTATATATTTGTTTGACCAACAGTTATCAGGTTTTCTTTGTAATAGTACCTTCCGATTACTATTCTCATTTGTGGTTTCGTAATTAATAATTTTTTAGAGTGACCGCCCTGTATAAATAAAGAGGGAAGTTCTGTGTACATACCTTTACCGATTTTTTTTTGTGTCACCGGGTTTATATCTGCATTTTGAGATTTTGTACTAAAAATTAACTTATTGCCATTAAAGTTCTGATTAAACTTCGCCACCTTCGAATTGTTACTGTAATTAGCGTTTCCTTCACTAGTTTCTTGCCTATTGCTATCGGGAGTTATTAACTTCATATTTTATTAATGGTTATTGTACTTTTTTGGCAATCAGTTTGTGTTTTATGGTAAACGGTGTTCCCATTAACGAAATAACTTTTCACTTAAGAACGAGACTCCGGTTCAATTTTCGTATTTTCTTATTTGTTTAACTTTAGTTGCCTTTTGTTTTGTTTTAATTTAAGTGTTAATTACTGTTATATGATTCAAATCGATTGTTGCGTGTTCCATTTACGTAAAAATAGATTAAGTGTGGTTAGATTTTCGTGTTTTATTTATTTACTAATTTAGTGGAAACTAGAATCATCGGAGTTAGATCACCGCACCGTGGTGAACCAGCAGGCGTCACAAAGAAAATTGGAGTAAGTTTTGAACTATATCGTTTTAAGAGTACTCGGTAAAAGGTCCACATATAGACGATATTGATGCATTGAGATATTTACGTGGCTCCCTTATGCAGGGAAGCTGTGAGCATAATTTTAGAGAAAGACTCGCTGGTAGACTAATAAGTACTCCTTGGTAGTCGCACATAGTGTAAATTGGTTTCATGTGAAAGGAGTAGATTAATTTTAATGGATACAATGAATAAAAGTAATTACCCTTAAATTAATGTTACATGGTAAATGGGGCTATTATATTTTCCTATACATTAATTCATGTTGAAAATATTGAAGAAATTCCGAAAAAAAGTTTGTAATATTTTACTTCCCTCGCATACCGAAGGGAAGTATTTTCAATGTTGCCGGTTTCGAAATCATGCAAACTTTATGTGATTTTATTAATCCCATTTCAGAGAACTCACAAAAATAATCAGCTGCCTCCGATCATGTTTGAGATTAGAAACAAAATTAGATACACCGCCTGGGCTATACTTAATAATAATAAAATTAGATGCAAATGCAACTTTACCAAACTGTTCTATTAAATAGCATTTAATAAGTATATTACCAGAAAATACTAATAATAATTATGTAAACTTTTACAAGAAAATTTACAGATAAGTATAATAGTTTATTCACAATCATACAGTAATAATTAAATTGTCCTGCATGTCAAAAGTTAGAAAGTGTGACATTTCCAATTTGATTCGACAATTGAACTGAAATATGACATTTCGGGTTGGAAAGCGATATGTCGGGTTGGAAAGTAATATCTCGGGTTGGAAAGTGGCCACTTTCCAACCTGAATATTAAAAACGACGGGACGTCACTTTGACATTTGTCCTTTGACATAAGAATTTTAAACGGTTTATTTGGCTTTTTCATTAAGGAGGATGATTGTGAATAAAATAGTATACAAGCCTTGGTGAAAAGTTTCATTATTGTCTCCAGAATTAGTTGACAACAATGAAACACTTTCCACCTCGGCATATAATATACTAATATTGCATACCGAGGTGGAATTGTCGTCGAGAGATGAGATAGTTCACCTAGGCGCGAAGCGGAACAAAAAGTCAATAAACCGCTTACTAAATTTTTAAATAGCATTTTACGTTTTTATTAAGTAGGCGATAAGCAAAAAATCTTATGTCAAGGGACAAATGCCAAAGTGACGTTGCTTCGTTTTTAATATATATAGTATATTACGTACCATGAACTGTAAGTGATACTTTTCAGGTCGAGAATGTAGTTTGGGAAACCGAGGCCCGTAGGGCCGAGGTTTCCTAAACATTCAAGACCTGAAAAGTCACTTACTGTTCGCGGTTAGTAAACAGTTTTTTGTAATACCTGCGAAAATCAAAGAAAAGTAATTAATGAGTTAAATTCGAATTATTGACAACTACCTGTCAAAATTAAATTTTAATATTTTAAATAAATTAGGTATATCGTATATTATACTAGAAATTAACAAAAGAAAATATGCCAAATTAAGGGCATTTTTAAAAAACAAAAATATTGGATATCGTCCCAAAAAAAGTGAGGTGTTTACTATAGAACAAATTGTAAAATTTTTGAGTGACCTGACCAAACATATCTAATGAAGAAGGTCGTTGCTATTATGGGAATTGCGGGAGCCTGCCGCAAAGGTGAATTATGCGAGGTAACAGTAGACGATATTGTTGATAAAGGAAGCGTAATACTTATCAAAATACCTGATTGTAAAAATCACCTTTCAAGAAGTTTCACTATCGTAGACAATGACAATTTCCACTGTCTGGAATTATTCAGGAAATATATGAGTCTGCGACCAAAAAAATTCAGAAAATAAAAGATTATTCTTGAGATATAAAAATGGGAAATGCGTTAACCAACCAGTTGGGAGAAATATTTTCGCTAAAATTCCGTCTGATATTGCAACATTTTTAAATTTGGAAAATGCAAAAAATTAGTGGACATTCGTTTCGCAGAACCTCGGCAACTCTTTTGGCTAACAGCGGAGTCGACGTACTTGCATTGAAAAGGCACGGTGGGTGGAAGTCCTCGGCAGTAGCAGAAAGTTAGGTGGCGGAATCTTTAACGAACAAAATACAAGTAGCTAACAAGATTTTCAACATTAGCAACCTAGAAGCCGGTTCATCCCGTCAAACATCTGATAATGATCTCTCGGATAATATGGAGAATACTCCACTAGATGGTCCTGACGTAATTAAAGAAATACAAAAAAATGTAACATCAATTTTGACTGTTGATAATATGAATAATTGTACTTTTCACATTTTCATAAATAATAAAGATGCTTAAAATAATATCTTCATTTTTGTGTATGCATGAAATGTTTGGTTTCAACGATAGATTTTTTTTTACCTTAAATTTCTGTTGATCTGAGCAGGTAAATAATAACTAGTACGTAATATTCACTTACAGCCCATGTCGGACTGTAAGTGAATATTACAGCCCTGTAACCATGGCAACCAGTAAATGAATTGTAAGTTCAGCTTACTCTAATAAAAATTTGTTAATAATGATCCACTTACAGTACAGGTATTACAAAAAGTATATAACTGGTAAGAAAATGGCCACTGTCCAACCTGAAATATCACTTTCGACATGTCACATTTCAATCCAATTATCTAATGAAGCTGAAAGGTCATACTTTTCTACTTTTGACATGTAAGACCATTTGATTATTACTGTATGATTGTGAACAAAAGATATATAATTCTTATAGAATTATAACAAAGAAAATATTCCATTATGTACTGTCGTGAGCAAAAAAAAAATTGGGAAAGCTATTTTTTTTAATGTAAATCTGTCTCTATTTGAATATGTATTGAGTAGCCGAAGCAAGACAGCACGTTAATAATATTTTTTATTGTTATCCGTAGTTATTACTAAAGCAGAAGGTGGATTCCCAATGAGACACATTGCACTGCGTTATAACATTAACAAAAATTCTGTGTTTAACATTAAAAAAAAGTGGAAAATAAACGGTACGATTAGTAGAAATCCTGGATCAGGGCAACAAAGGATATCCAACTTAACAAAAAACTAACTATTAATATTTTGTTATTGCACCAATTCTATTTATAACGTCTGTAAGTCTGTTTGGCATAGAATTAAATAAACTTATAAAATAATGATTAGTAATAACATTTTCCCATGCATTATTTACTACTTCCAGTAATTCTTGGGCGTTCGGTGGTCTCACATTTCGTTTTTGGCTACTTCTTACGAATAGTCCCCATACGCCTTCCACGGGGTTAAGATCTGGACTATCACTGGGCCAGTTAAGAACATTAATGTTGTTATCTTGAAACCAATTAATCACCGTATGAGCAGTATGAACTGAAGAATTATCTTGTTGAAATATGAATTAATTATTAGGAAATAATAATTGTGAAACAGAAGGGAGCGTAATACTGTCTAAAATCCTAATATACGAGATCAGAAAATTCTACCTCAAAATTTAATGCCGTAAAATATATCACGTCACAATAGGGGGATGCGTTGACTCGATTGTGACAACCTGTGACATAGGGGGAGGGCGGGGTCGAAAAACCGTAAAATTTGCGTGACGCAATTAATGGATGGCCCCTTATTAGATATATAGAGGTATTTCAGAATCTCATGAACCGCGAAATGCGCAAAAGGCAAAGTTTGTTCTGGGTTTACAAGTGTATTTTGAAAACACTGACAGCTACCTTGCTGTATAAGTAAACAACAGCTCGAGATAAATTGTAAACAATAAATCTAATATTTTTTAAGAAGTGCAACTGAGTCCACGAGAGGGATTTTGTCTCTGCGCATATGAAGGTCACAGCTCATGAGATTTTGAAACACCTCTACTTCTCATCGACTCGAGTATTCGGAGGTCGGTAAATACGAATACGACCTCTGTGCGTAGACGGGAAAGTTTTTTCATCTATAATGATTACATTGCTCCAAAAATTTACATCATGCACTGAAAATTCAAGCGCAAATCCCAGTCGAGCTTCTTTATGTACAGCTTTAACTAGGCATTTCTGTGTTGCTGGATAACAGCGAAGCTCCGATTCTTTTACTTGCCAGCGACCAGTACTACTCGATCTAGGGAAATTCGTTTCTTCAGCAGCCTGAATTACGGGGTGAAATGGATTTTCTAATAATTTATTTACCAATTGCAAGTTCTGCTGTTGAGTTGATATCCTTCGTCGCTCTGATCCAGGATTTCTACTAATCGTACCGTTTATTCTCCAATTTTTTTTAATGTTAAACACAGAATTTTTGTTAATATTATAACGCAGTGCAATTTGTCTCATTGATCATCCATTTTCTGCTTTAGCAATAACTTCAGCTTTAGCTAAATCGCTTGTATGGGATATATTCGTTTTGACAACTAACTGACAATGTCACAACAATTAAACTTAGATGTACACCACCAGATTTTAGAAAAAATACGTTATAAGACTTGTCCTATTTCTTTGCTGACGACAGTGCAATACTAATGTTTTCATAACATTAGGTATATTTAATATTTTCATTTTTATCCTGTTCAATGAAACTGGAGATGAACAAAACAATAGCTTTTATCAAAATAGCAGTTAGCAAACTTTAAACTATCCACAAACATAAAATGGTATAACTAAGAGTCTTTATTTCTCAGTTAATAGATCTTGTAAATACTGGAAATTTAAAAGAAGGATTTAAGGAGTATGGTAAACTAGCAGCATTTGTGGCGAAATCAACTGAGATGTGGTTAGATAAATATTCAGAAGACCTTGCGACCTACTACAAAATTAATACATATAATTACTGGAACTTACTATATTTATTATTTCTCATTCCTGTAATTATAACATTGGTAGGTATATATTTTTGGTTTAAAAGAAGAGAACGTTTTTTAATCTGGATGCGTAATATGAATCCAATGAACTTCCTGGCACGCATTGGGGAAGTAAATAATCGAGCTCCTGCGGAAAATATACCGATGCGGGAGCGGTAATTTTCCATATTGAGTGTTGTTATGCAAAAGTCACCGATTTCAATAAATACAATGTATGTAAAAATGTTTATTTATTTTTTTGTGTTTGGTTTTATATTTGGTATGTTTTGCATACTTATAACTCTTTATGTTAATTTTTTAGATAATTACTTGAAAATGAGTCATAAATTTATAGAAAATCTTATTAACTAAACTTTATTAGCTATAGTCTATAATGTAAATGTAAATAAGCCACTGTTCAACTAATTCATTGATAACCTTGGCGTTATAGACATATCTCTAGTTTGAAGCTCACATCTCAAAGGAAGATTTCATATGAACAAATTCGATTTAGATATCTCCGAAATAAAATAGTTTTGATCAAAAGATACTATTGTTTTCGTCGCAAACACGAAGAGAAGTGAAAAAATACGTACTGTCCTGAACTAAAATTTGAGAGTAATTTATTGTTAGTTGCAATGCTAAAATGTCCGTTGCTAAATAATTCCCCGCCGATAATGTTCATGTGCGAAGTCGTACTAAAGCTACGGTAAATTAAAATTTTATTTTACTCAACTAAATATTTTCACCTAGAAGGGAGTTAGAAAATGTCACGCGTCAAAACTAAAAAAAATTTCATTTCGTATTGGATATTCAGTGCTTCTATTATTTTACTTTTTGAATGCCATTCCACAGCAGCACCTAATATTGGACTAATGTACAGTCCATATAATATTCATATATTGGATCCATATGAACTGTTCCTTTGCTAAATATTTTGTACCGCTGGGGTTGTTAGCCACAGGTTTGCTTGTTCTCAGTTTATAAATTACCGTCAGTTTCTTTGTTAGTATCATTTACATCTATTTTATTAAATCAATTAACAAATTATATTACAGATTTATGTACGATTTTATTTAGTGACTTTCTTCTCCTAATCCACCGTATTACAGCAATTAATTTTATTCTATTAGATAAATTGGCGATAATAATGTATGATACTTCCTTTCTCAAGCTATGTCTAACAACGGACAATTCTGTAGTTAATTAATGTGAACAACTAACCACAACTTGTTTCGAAAAATTGTCTTACCCTCTCAAACATAACATAGAATTTGTTAATTTAAAAGGCAGTGTAGTCTTGCATGAAATAAATAAATATTTCAGTTATTTTTGAATACTAATATTTAATAATTTTTTGCCTTAAATTGAGACATGTGACTAGTCATACTGAACTAATATATATGCAATTCAAACTTTCATAATTCATCATTATCTGCCGCATTATCTGAGAATGCTAATACAGTTTAGATATAAGTAAAATTTTTATAAATGACTTATTTAATAATCTAAAATAAAACAAGGGGTTGTAGGTAACTTCATATTCATGTATAGGTACACATAAATTAAATTATACTTGTGATGATATTTTTTCTAGTTTATAAGTATACAGCAAATATTCCTACATTTGCACTCGAGTTTATGCAAAATTCGGTTTTAGTTAAAGTTGCAAGATAGAGAAAATCTGGTATTATTTGTTAATATATGAATATTTGAAAAAGATAATGAGTGCATCTCGACTTGATTAGTAACAAATACGTAATAATTAAATTCAAAAAATTAGCTGATAAACATCTACACAAATAACGAATGAAAACACAAATGAACAAATATTCCAGAAGCAATCTTTGTTTTTGATTTCTCATTTTCCCATTCAGCAAATCATTTAAGTATATGATGTCATGAGTTATGATCTAACAAAAGCTACTATGAAGCTTCTGCATAATTTCCCAAGTTTTTAAATGTCTTTCAAAAATTGAATTATCAGTACTTACATCATGATCTATGAGTTATATAGAAATTTTCAATCTACTTTATCACCATATATTGTATATGTTTTGTGTAATGTTTATAATTAGAGTATTGCTGGCCTTAATAAGATATTTTCGTTTTTGTATTGTGAACTTTTTGTAGATTTAGATTTAAAACGGACCATTTAACCCTTTCACATCGGGCGTTTTTTTAGGCCACTGGCCCCACAAACGGGGATTTTTTACGCTCGCGCAATCGTGCGTCTACCGTTTCTTGTTTTCGCGCATTAGTGCGCTTCCCGACTTCAAAGGTATGCGCGTTTATATGCGCAAGTTGAAATAAACTAAAATATAAGATAAGATTTGTGAAAAAATAGGTGTTGATGGCAAAGCATCTTTTAACCAGTAGTCTACTATCTTTAGCTTCTTTACCTGTGAGAGAGCTATAAAACAGTACATTTCATTGTTAGTCACATCAGTCCATTTTTTATCATGCGTCATGCGTTCTGGTGCATTTTGCTTATAGAATAAATTTGTTTGTTCTGTAATTTTTGTCACAATACTTTCTGAAAAGAACAGTTCAAAACATTGCAATATTCTAATATCATTCTCAGTATTTCAACAACCTGAATTTTTGCTATCAAAAAAGTGTATTTTTGGAATATAGTTGCCATCTTGGTCATTATCTGATTCTTCCCAGATTCTTTCAAACTCGTTATCTGTTAAGTTTTTATTTTTCCTGCTCATTTTATAAAAAATGTAATTTATTTTAAGGCAAATTTGCAGCTGTTTACGCACATTATATTGTCTGAAACCCTCAGGAATAAACTGCGGGTGTACAACTGTTTTTCGGACCACAGCTTCTTTGTAACTAACAAGCTACAACTCGTTAAAATGCTTTAAACACATATCAGACCGCAATCGTGCGCCTCCTGATTTTAAGTGCTATTCACGGCGTTCGAAAATATGCGTCTACCGCAGATATGTCAATCAGAAATTTGCTCGTTTTTGCGGCTCGCGTCGAGAAAGGGTTAATAATTGAATATTATAATTATTCGCTTTTTACCTATTGAGCTTGTCATATCTTTTAATGTTTTTGTAAACTCTATATTTCAAACCTTATTTTACTGCTGTAAGAATTTTAAAAAAATAACTACTGAGTTTGAACACTAGAATGCCTACACGAAAATTACACAAAGAACAATATCAAGAAGAATTGTTTTTAATTATATGCCTGTAGGAATATCTAGTTCAGAGCGCCTCAATATTTAAATTTTATTATTTTCCCAATTTTAGCGCCACTTGAGAAACTTCTTTTACTACTCATATTATAGTGTGGTTCTCTAGTAATAATTAGATATTATTTTAGTATAACTGACAATGTTATTATCTGTGATACATATTATTAGAATTTTAAATGAATATTATTTACTATTAACTATAAAAGTATGCTCTTATTGTTTATCTTAAAGAATTTGTTTCATTACAACTGTAGTTATTATGCCATTCTCCAATTGATGTGATATGGATATGACTGGATCATCAAGTGATAAAAAACTATAGTTTTAGTTTAGATAGAAATAAACGGATTTTTTAAGGAAATATTGTTGGAATATAAAGTAATCATTTGATGATTCAATCTCATAGGAGCAATATCAGTAGAAGAGCAGCAGATTGATATGGCTTTAAATAAAAAAATTAATTGTAATTATACCTACTTTTTATTATACTTCTGTTTAATAATAAAAATAATAAAACAAATACAAGGTAATGCGTTGTCTTCTTAACCAAAACCTACAAAAATATATTTGTACAGCAAGTGCGAAAGTAACATTTTTATGCACAATATTGAAATAAGCCAATGAAATTTAACAATTACGCTTAAGAGGTAATGCTGAGATATCAGAAATCTTCAGTAATAAAGATTGGGATCATTACCTTTTTTAACCTCGTCCTAAAAGTGTAACATATTTATAAGTGTGTAATAAATTAACTTTAAGGTAAAGGCAGATAAATTCATTCGATTTAAGAGTAGGTATGCCTCGACAAGCTGCTAAAATTTGCAACAGGGGAGGTGAAAGGGAAACTCCAGTGGGCGGTCCGATAAAATATTATTTTATGTGTTTATAGTACTATGTAGTAGTAAATAGAAATGAATGACCGCGATTCCACTTACGTATAAGCTGGAAATTAGTTCATGATTGTATATAAATTCTACCTGCCAAAGCTCAAAGGTTATGCCGACACCCGATACATCTATCCTATCATTCTAACCTAAATGCGTTTTTAACATATTATTCCTTCAATAAATACAGTATTTATAATTTAGACGGCTAGGTATTATGCTTCCCTAGAATTTTAATTTGTAATATGGAGTATACGAGTATATCTATATTTTTGCATAATGGAAAAGATATTCAATAATTAGTAATCTGCATTAATTAATAATAATCGTCAATAAGGAAATAATAATATTAAATAAAAAGAATAAGAGTTGATGAGGTCCGATAAAAATTATAAACAAAAATTAGTGGTATGCAATATTGCAGCTACGGACACACGTTTCAGAGTTATTGCTCCTCATCAGCGTAGCATGGCATAAATAATATTGTTATATTGTTAAAAGCAAGACCAACAAAGATAGGAAAGCACAGTATATTGTAGGTACTCTATTTTGTACCTTCGTACCTCATGTGCCATATATGAAGAGCAATAACTCCGAAATACGTGTCCGTAGCTGCAGTCTTGTTTGTTATTATAGTACTAATTCTTGTTTATAACTAAATGGAAAACTTAACATTTTAATGTTGTTTAGTTTTCGTATGTGTAAAGCTTTAGCTGCCACATCATTCAACAAATCAAAATTTAAACTCTTGGATCCTCAGCGGATTCCTCAGGACTTCTTGAATTTTTATTTTGTAGTCTCCCTCAAATAATGGTAGTTTACCAATAAACAAAAATTAGCAACCATTGTTAAAATCAAAAATATACACCACGCAAGTTGTTTTATCCAATAAGTGTTATGCGTATAGTATTAGTTATTTATTGGTCTAATTTGTCTATACGCGATATTCTTAGAAACTGTTAAACAGAAAAAAAGTTTCAAATAAAAAAGGTGTCTCCATCTTTATTTCTTCTCAGCATAGACTTAAAGGGTTTTCCGTTCGTTAACTGATCCTTGCAAATACTCACATTTTATCGACATGGTTTTTGAAAAAAAAAACGTATTTTTTACAATTATTAAAATTTGACCTTCATATTACCACAGTTCATTAATAAATATGTAGTGATGACATAGTAAAATTGAAATCCATTAATGTTTTCGTTTTTTGAATTATGGCAAGTTAAACAAAAAAATAATTTTAATTATTATTGTTATACATCCAATAGACGCCGAGAATAAGAGAAATGATTCGCAGAAAATCAGTGATAAGTAATTATTTATAAGCATTAAACTATTCAACGGATCATTATGAAATTCACTAGTTGTCTATCGAGAGGTAAACCACCGTCGGCACTCGTTCTCCGAATTTCAGGCAGGCTGTCGGCAGCCATGGCAGTGGCGGTCATATAATTGAAAGCCCCGCAAGTGCGGCTGGTTGGAGTTACGCAGGCGCCGCAGGCAAGGCAGTCTCGGCAGTTCGTGTAATTTCTACAAGTGGTTGACCTCTCAGGTACTGTTTTGATAGTATATAGTATAAAATAAGAATTTCTTTACAACCCTAACCTGAAATTTGCAGACGTAAATGTAGCAAGCAAATGCCAATTTTTCGAAGTCAGTAACAAGTAAATATATCGAGAATAAATAAAGATTAAGGATAGAGGCAACCTTTTATTTGAAATTTTACTTTCTAGGAGTAGTAGTCTCAATTTGACCAAGGAACTAGTGTTATATACTTAGCACATATCACATATTAGCACATATTATATAAAATAACTTGCCTGGTGTACACTTAGTTTTACGAATTATTATTCATATTTTCTTAAAAAATATATGGATGGGGAGAACTTACAAATTTGCTTTGATAGTAGACAAAAGTTTAATGATAGATGTTTTAAACTAAACCCCGCATCAATATATCATTAATAACTTTAGACATAGTAGGTTATTTCTCAAAAATATGGATATCTCTGGTTTTACTGGTTAGATTTTAAAAATCCAAAGCATCAATTATTTGTATCAATGAAATTTAATAGTGCATTTTTTTAAAATACGAATGTCAGAGCGATTCTAAAAATTTGCAAAATTTTGAAAGTAAAAAAGATGGCTAAAATTTGTATTCAAAAATGTTTTCTCTACAAATTTTTAAAGCAGAGATAAAAACCTGCAACTTGAGTCTTAGAACGTCTACATTGGTGCGCGATCTCAACAAGAAAATATTTTCAACATCGGTCCACATCACCTTCTGGACAATACTTTTAGCTCTGATTTGTTAAATTTTCACGAAGTTGCTTTTTTCTGGAAAACATTTTCGGGTTTAAAGGAGTAAGTTGGTTTCTCTGTTTCTTTTTACATTTTGAGCCTAGATTTCATTATTTTGGCAGATCGATAGATAACTTTACTGCCGACAGTTTTTATCCCAAACATTTCTTTCTATTTTTCCCAGAAATAAAAGTTATTATGAAAAAAATCCTGTTACTTGGTCTACTGCAACAAACTGATGCGTGTAACTTGATGAGAAAATGGGAAAATGTGCGCTTTACTTTTGTGTTTCTAACTCCTTTCATTGCAAATCGCATCGCCCCTTATAATTCTATATTCATGTGTTTACGACAAGAACACATCTTTAAAATTTAGTATCAATTGTATTGTCCAATAAATGTTTTTAAATATACCAGCATACCACCATTTTATAAAAAAGAATTGAAACACAATTACACATTATTGTTAGTGCATGGGAGGCTACATGTAACTAGTTACTATATTGTTATAATTCCGTACTTGTACTATAATCAAAGAGTAGAGTACCTGTTAAGTATAATAGTAAATTAATGGAATTTGGTATTTTATTGGGCGTCCCGTGTTATTAGAAATGATTTGGTTTAATTTCTTATTTCGTTCCCTCGTTATATTTTCTCATTCATAAAATAATTCTGGGTGAAGGGCGGAGCTTAAACAATAATAAATCCAGAGGGAGCTCGTATCAGTGTAACATTTGTTGCAAAATGTGCCTTTGCACGGTTCCGTGCTATACATGTTTTTGCAAAAAGTATTATGTTTTTTGGAAAAATAAAAATAGTACGATACACAGAAAACATGAATGAAGGTTTGTATCGAGTCCTTTTTCTCATATTTTGATTCTAAATATTTATAAAAAAATCAGCAATTTGCTGCTAATTAAAACAAATCTTATTAATTAATACCATTTTTTCTCAAAATATTAAAAAGATGCAAACCTAGATTGATATGTTTTCTTCTATTTTTCGCCTGTACAAATTTCGTAACTGCAATGGTCTAATTATAATTTGTCGCGGACGGGGCGGCGTTTGAGAGTAATTTATTTCTGATTTTTAGACGGCATACCCACTCTTAAGTATAGCTAAAATGTAGAATGGGATACAAATAACTATGTGGTTCTCAATACGTCTACAAGATGATGCAGAATATGAGTAATTAATGAAGAAATGACTGCACTATTTCAAGTTGTATCTAAGTTTGCTTCCATATCTCAAGTACTCGAGGTACGTTTAAAATATATAGTCTAGATTTATTTCTTCAAATTCGAACGTTTAGAAGCCAATCATATTACTCTTTGCCAACTTATGTTTTTAGAGTAACTCGACCCCGCTGATTTCGAAAATTTCGGTTGGCTTCTCGAATTCTGGGGTTGTAACGGAGTCAATAGAGGCTGAAAATATGCATTATTTCGGAATAATTAATGGAAACTTCGATTTTCCTAAACTCTTTTTATATCACTTTTACATAGCTTGAAGTAAAAAGTTATGAACATACAATTGTGAGGAAATTGTTTATTAGTTATTTAAACACGGAAAAACTTTCTTTTTAACAAAATTTTGTCGAGAAATTTTAAGGCAATTTAACCCAATTGACACATTAGGGATTTTCGAGGTCAGTAAAACAGATTATAATGTCAGAAAAGGTTATTCAAAAAGACTCATTCAATATGGCCCACTTTTGCTAAAAATTTCGTTAAAAATTAAGTAACTCGAAAAATTTTAAACAAATTTTGCTCGGATTACGGTTTGGGTCGCTGAAATAGATTATGATGTTAAAAACTAATGATACAAAATTTTAGCCGAAACTAAATGGGGCGGTTTTTCAAATAAAATCACCCCCTTGGAACTGGAAATTGATACGCCTATGCCTACTAGTGACCGGAAGCTAGTAGAAAGAAATGGACTTTTCTGGAGTGTGGTAAGAGAAGATTCTTGATTGTTTCTAGATGGATCTAGAGAGTCAAATTCGGAGTATATAAGGCGCGATTACCAGCGCGGAAGGGGAAGTTTATTAAGAAGGCAGTTTATAAAAGTGAACAAGTTGAAAAGTGAAAAGTGAGGTTAAATATTAAGTAAACAAAGTGTAAAGGTTGTTTTGAATTTGAAGTATTGCATAGTCAATAAATTGTTAAATAAAGTGTTAGTAGTGTTTATCTCTTGTTGAAATTATTTTAGAACCCACGGATTCATACAGGGTGTTTCCTAAGAGGTGCTTCTCGAAGTATCATGATAAAGATATCAAGCAAACTGAAAATTTTAGTTCAAAATTTGTAATGAAGCAAAATTTAGCAGGGAAATTGCACCCCAAATCGTTATTTGTTTTAGTAGTTAGGAGAGAGAATATTAATATTATATTTTATATTTTTAAGTGCAAAGCTCAAACTGTTATTTTATTTTAATATTTCTGCATAGAAATTAAAATGTTAGGTAGAAATGCACGCTAAGTGAAGATAGTGCCCCACCACCGACCAGCGTTAGTTCCTTTGAATCGGTCACTTGACCAAGTCAGCAGGATTGCAATCCGATAGGTGGAGCTAGTGCCCCACCACCGACCAGCGTTGGTTCCTGTTAATCGATCACTTGGCCAAGCCAGAGAATTATTCATTCAGTGGAATCCAGGCGAATACCGTTTACCTCGACAGTACTTCGCCGACAGCTGCCAACCGACCTGTAGGTACACCAGGAAGCCCCGACGGCCAGGGACTAAGTAACAATTTAAGTAACTAGTAGACAACTTGGCTGGAGTTAAGTATCATTTGTGTACTAACGTGACGTGCTTTCTTCCGGTTGCCTAGCACATAGACAAGCGGAAGCGTCACTTCGGCGCTGAACTATATTTCGGTTAAATTCGGTTATTTCGAGCGCCACCTTTGGAATTTTTACATGGGACAAAGGTCCCACATTAGCCTCCTAAACGCAGCCTGTTCCAGTAGGGCTGAGATAACGACAGAGGAGTACACGGTATGTCCAGGGGTCTGGACGGCAGATTAGACTTTCACTCACATTCAACAGTAAAAGGCAGATGTCGATAAATAACAAAGTTTATTAACATTTAATAAAATTTACAAACCAATAAAGAAAACGGTTAGGTACCAAAATACGGAGTTCTTTATACATAAAAGAAAAACTTAAGATATGTCACTTTATTTTAATTTGATTTAAGTAGTTCGGGCGCCATTTTGTGACGTACGGGAACTAGACGCTTAGAAGCTAGCCGACTACTAGTTACTACTGTTAATTCGGAATCAAGCGGTGGTACGCAAGCAAATGGTAAGAGCGGTACAGAAAAAATAAAATCGATAAAAACGAAACAGTAAGCGAAAAAAAAACGGTAAGCGGTAAGAAACAACACTACAGTAAGTAATAAAAACAGGCAGTATGCAAGTGCCAGACAAACGCAAGCGGTTACCTACAGCAATAATCATGCCTAAATGAAGGGTCAAAGTGTAGGTGTGAAGAACTTAGCAAAACTAAATAAAACTGACACCAAATAAATAAAACGGTTTTCGGGCTCGATGCGGTTTATAACCTAAGCTACACTCGGAGCGGAAAATAAATCGGTTATCGGATTCGGAGTAATGTGTAAGCTTGGTTACACTCGGTTCGGAAAATAAAACAGTTAGGTATCGTATTTGGTATCAGCTTAAGGTGGAGATTACTCTGCCTAGACGGGCAGACAGCAGTAATTAGAACGGTGGTATTTCGGTTCGGTTCGGAAATATTGAAATTTATGCGGTGTTTGCCAAGCGCCTCAAAACCCCACAGCTGGGTGTCTTTATTAAATGAGTTTCGGTTTGGCCACGTGGTATCTTGTCGGATTTGGTGCGGAAAATCATAAGATCAAACGAACTTACCTTAAGTGAAGATCGATCTTGATTATATGAAGCGCTCCGCCCGAGATGATTGAATAAATGTAGTACGTCTTCTGTGCTACTAACGTCACAATGTTAAAGCATAGCTCACTTGTACCCTGCCGCGTGGACGCCGGATATACGTCATTCTCTTCAATGGTATATTCATCGCAACAATTATGATCAGGGTTATGTAGATATCCCCAAATAAGGGTTTGGTGGGATTGATCATCTCGGGCGGAGCGCTTCATATAATTAAGATCGAACTTCACTTAAGGTAAGTTCGTTTGATCTTATGATTGTATTAGCGCTCCGCCCTCTAGGATTGAATAAATCTAGATGTTTAAAGTTATTACGGCGACAAAATTAGACTCCTTCACGGTCTCGATATTCAATAGATAAAATATGAGACACGCAATATGGTTTAGCCTATAACAATAAAATATTAGTAACAACTCATTAACGGGTGTAACAATATTTATATGTATAGTTTGAGTGAATAAACACTGTATTCGGACCGGTCTATTGCAGAAACTTATGAATGTTTTCGAATTTGTCGACCAGAATTCCATATGACATCCAAGCTTACTCCCTTTCAGCTTGCTGCAGACGTGTTTGCATGCCTCGTAGAGTGGTCCGAAAAAACAGTCGTATCTATTCCGCTCTTCCATAGAACATCCTTAATCGATCTGCTAAGCGTTTGAGACCTAGCTCCATAGTGTGGTTTCTTAACCTTAAGAGTCAAGGTAGTGATAGATGCAAGTATTGTATTTATTGTCGAGGTGGGCATGTGCATTCGTACGAATTCCTGCTAGATAAGCGCCCGGCCACCACGGTAAGTTGACTTCAAAGTGGGTGGTGTGTTCTGACCAGAGAAATTAATAGGTTAAAATTTAGCTTGGAATAGAGGGGATCTTCTAATAATAGAGAAATGAATATTGGGTACCAAGCTTGCGTTGGCCAGAACGACATAACCAGAATACCTTCTGTTTTGCCATGAATGATCTTTTGTAAGATACGTAAAATAAGAGCAAATGTGGGAAATATTTGCATTTTGCATTAATATTAGCGGCAAATAGAGACCATATTTGGAATCTGATAATTACCACTCTGTTTCTGGCTTTAAGCGGACGATTCTATATCAGCTTCTATGTTGGCAGCTGACTCTGTGTATGATGCGACTATGACGATATTGCGAGCTTCACACCATTGCCAGATCAATGTATCCAGATTGCTTAAGATTGGACATAGATTTCCCCCCATCCGATTTATGTATACTGTAACTGCGGTGTTGTCGATTCTGAGAAAGACATCACAATCACGTAACGTTTTGCAAAGCATTTAATACTGATGAAAGCTGTTAAAAGTTTCAAGTAGTGGTTAATATGAAATGAAGTGTCCCAAGACCCATAAGCTCTCTGGTTCTTGTAGAACGCCCCCCTCCCTATTTAGAGTTATCACTAAAAATTTCAGGTGTTTAGGACTTAGCTTCTTCTTGGTGTCAATTACGTTGCGATTTCACTAGAGGAGGTCAGTGGTCCGGTAACTGCATCAACCTACCTAGTTACTTTTACTAATCTTAAGAGCCAAATATTTTCTTCCTTCAAATTTTTTAGTCCAAACCCATCCATACGTCGTTGCTAGATAAGCTGATCTATCCACTTACTCTTAACAAATGGAAAAACTATCAGATTTTACAAACTCTTAGATTTAGAAAAGTTTGACTATTTCTGTTGTTTATCTTACTGTAGTTCAATGACCATTTCTATGCAATTTAAATAAAAACCAAAAAATTTACAACGTTATGTAGGAATTAACTGACACTTGTCATAATTAGTTATGAAACCTAGATCCTGTAAAATGGTAGTTGTTTCACAAATATTATTTTTAACATTCTTCATAAGTATTGCCTAGAAGAAGGAAGTCGTCTAAGTACACAACAGATAGGTGGTGTCTATTAGCCATCACTGGTTTGATGATTTTTGTGAAGACATAAGTAGCAGTGCTGAGGCCAAAAGGCATGCAAGTAAACTGGTATAATTCATTATTAAATTTAAACCTTAGATGTTTCCTGTGGGTCTTGGCAATTGGAACAAGAAAACAGGCCTCCTTGAGGTCTACATATCTCATAAAACATCTTGAGGTAACAAGTTTTATTGCTGTGCTTTTGTCCTCTATTTTAAAATAGTTGGCCGACAAAGACTTATTCAAATTATTAAGATTTAATATGAAGCGCTTTTTGCCATCAGATTTTTGGACCAGAAATATATTAGGAATAAATTGTTTGTTGTTGAGCATGCACATTTGAATCGCACCTTCTTTTCTAAGCAAGAGAAATCTCCTTCTTATCAGAGGAAGACCAAGTTTTTTCGGAGGGGACAGAATGCTGCATGACTTGTCAACTAAAAGGAATTCGATACCCCTTTACCCATTACAGGATCTTTGGGTCCGATATGATCTTTCTCCAAGCACTATAAAGGTGTTGAAGTCTACCCGCATGCTTACTTACGTCTATTGTCGCCCCTTTGAGACAAACTGATGTTTCCTTGAGCCGGATTGTTGATTGGTCTGAAAATCTCGCTCTTTCTGGATCTGATGTACTTTGGCTGATGACCGCCCCTTAGTTGGATACGATTCTGTCCGTCTATGCGAGGGAATCGCCTATGAGAGACCTTGTAGTTAGACGGGCGTTTGAAGTTTAAATTGCTTCTAGATTTTGTGGCTAGTAGTGTCGGCAATTTTTCTTCTTTTAATTCCAGAGTAGATCTTTCAAAATATTTTGCGGTCTTTAGTCGTTCCCCCAAATCGCTTCCAAAAAGCCACTCGCCAGGGGGAGCATCACCCATAGCTGTCCTAAATTTTTTAATGAGGCTAGCGTTGACTAAATTTCGTCAGGAATCCGACTCTGAGAAGTAAATCTTCGCCAGTAATCGCCCCGTGTTTCCAGCGAGTTCAATAGAGCAGCCTCAGAGGCGGCGCCCTTTACTTCGGGCTCGATTAAGGTGCCTGCATACTCGGTTAGTTTGCAACGGGAGGGTACTTGTTAATAAGAGTACTTTTAGTCTCTGCATCCAGGCCCTTCTTGAGGATTCCTTCCCATCTAGCGGCTATGTTGATGTGCACTGGGTCTTCGAGCTTCAGCCCGCATTTCTCTGGTTCACCTAAAAGACTTAAAATAATCTCTGGCAGTGCTACCTTCAGGATATTTTCATCTCCAGATTCGTGCTCCTCAGTACTCACTGTAGGTAAAAGAAACCTGTTAAGATATATATTTACTGTTTACAGAATGTATTGATTTCTATATCTGTGACCCTCTTATATAGGCCACCAGATGAAGAATATAAATCATTTACAGTTCGAGAGTCTCTTATATAGACAACCCGACAAACATAATTAAGGAATCCTGCCTCTTAAATAGGCAACCCGACAAATATAACTAAGGAATCCTGCCTCTTACATAGGCAACCAGATGAATATAAATTATTTACAGTTCGAGAGCCTCTTATATAGACAACCCGACAGACATAATTAAGGAATGCTGCTAACCTACCGCCCTCTTGTGATAGTTTCTGGATAGTGGATGACATCGGCGACATCGTGACAATATCTTTTTAGTATTTCCTAAAATAAGTGGGTATCATATTTAGACAGTTTTTGCTATCTAGTAGCGAGAAATGCTCTATATTTAAGCATAAGGCAGTCAGTGTTTGTTGGATTTTATTTGTGTAGCTAATTAGTAGTGTACACTATCTCAAATCTAGTTTGATACAATTTTCTTAGGGGAACTGAACTAACCTTTACTCCTAGAGCGTTCCATTTCTGATTGGCGATCAATCATCAGTGTCGTGAATTATGTAGGATGATATAGCACCACTTTTTCAGTATATTTAGCATAACGCAATCAGTGTTTGCTGGTATAATAATGTACACTATCTCAAATCTAGTTTGAAATACAAGTACCACTTCTAGAGTGGCACTTGGAGCGACTGCGGCTCTGCATTCGCTTCTTACTAAACTTATGCTCACTCCTTCGACTGCAATGGCAGCGATGACACTTGCAGCCATGACAACCACGTTCCGCAGCAAATTCTTTTTCCAGGTCTTTTAACCTCACCATTAATTTCCGAGGATCCCAACTCTCCATGTCGGACTCAGAATTTGATTAGGCAGATTCTAATTGCTTTTCCATAATAAACAAACACTAAAAACTCTGTGATTACGTGTAATTTATCGGCTATGACGTTACATAAGCATATTGAGAACAGAATGACGTATATCCGGCGTCCACGAGGCAGGGTATAAGTAAGCTCTGCTTTAACATTGTGAAGTTAGTAGCACAGAAGACTTACTACATGTATTCAATCATAGAGGGCGGAGCGCTAATATAATTTCTATGTATTAGAATATAAAGTTACTTAATTTATTTACGGTAGCCTAGATTTTGTTCTCAATTCCCGGACTATAATAAATTTCTAAAAATTGTTTCAAAATAATGAATTTTTGTTTTAATTTGTATCAAAACGAAATATTTAAAACAAAATAAGCGGCAAACTGAAATTTCTACTCACTCACTAGAGCCACTATCAGAAATTTCACAAACATTATTTTTGCAAAGACAGATTTTATTTTAATTCATTTAAGTATGAACTAGCTAAAATAAAATATACGGTAATACCAATTTCTACACATTTGATAGCACAACAGATATTATTTTAACGCAGTACCATCACAAATTGTCTTAATTAAAATTAAATTAAAAGTAAACGGTATTCTGGTTTTCTCTCGATGTATCATCTATGTTCTTTTTCCCTCTGGAAATGCTTTGGAACGTAGCTATTTGGATATAATCGGGAGAATTTAACAGGCCCTAACTCGGACTCACCTGCTCTTGTAATTTTTAGCTTTAAATTAAGATTTATTTGGCTAAGTCGGAAAATGATAATTATATTCTGATACATTTAAACGGAAAATATTTAAAATTATTGCTTTAAAACACAGATTTTAGTGAATTAGTCTCATCGGTGTTAATATAAAAAACTACGACGACAAGAAACCAGCGGCGATGATAAAACGGTGTACATGTGGTGAAGATCGAAAATAATAGTCAACTTGACTATTCGACGGACCGGGCAAAAGCGATATTCAAATCTGCTTTAATGAAACTCATTTGTGCTGGCTGACTTACCAACGCCCACAGTATCAAATCTTGTAATTAATCTTAATATTACGGACAGCCCTCTCACTGCCAGGTTTATCACATTACCTATTTAAAGGAGAAATATGTTTCGCGGTTTCAGCTAGCTAAATTAGGAGAAATCTATAATAATAATTTACAAGCGGAGCAAATAACGAAGTATATTAGTATTTGAAATTTCATATTTGGCAACGGACAATTCACCTCGTTACACTAACACCATTAACCATACCTTTCTTTCAGCTGTTGAATTAGGTGACCTACTGGTGAGTACAGAAATATTATAAGCAAAAACGGGACTCGTGACAGTGTTCTAGATAATTTCCTGCAGCTAGTTCCACACGTTGGCCCGTGGACGCCTGGAAGATTCCATGTACTGACCGACAGGAAGGGGAATTACGGAATATCCGTGGTGGAAAATAGGTCCCGTAACAGTGTGCTAGATAGTTTCCTGCAGCTAGTTCTACACGTGGACCTTCTGGACACCAGATATTCCTGTAGTAAAGGGTTAATTGCGTAAACATAGCACCAGGACAGCCTTCTGGCTAAATGGGTCTCGTGAGAGTGTTCTAGATAGTTCCCTGCGGCTAGTTCCCCACGTGGACCCGTAACATCCGAGGGATTGTCGGTGCTAGTGAACGCAAACCCTGGAGGGGCAGTTCATCCCAAGGGATGGATTGACCCAAAGAGGACCGTACCCAGGGGTGGGGAAATACATTAGTTACGTAGCATATATATGTATAGAGTTGACTGATATCCTTTGAGGTACTGCACCCTAGCCAAGTTGCGTTAATCTAGTGTGTTGCATGAAATTTATTTTGTTATTGCTTCCTCCCGCCTGGTAGTTGTACTGCACTGACCGTATTACCGTACATCATCATAGCTTTGGCTTTCTGCACCGTTTTTTTTACCTACTCATTTCCCGCCGCATCACTTTGTTGCTTATTGCTTATCATTTTAATCGTTCATAGCCGACCTTCTTACACCGCCTAACCCCGCTTCAATTCTTGGTAGTGTAAATTTCCGTTAACTCTAGGTAGTAGCCCCACCACCCCTACTCCAATATGAAAAGGGTTGATAAAATAAAATTGAGATATTCATTTGAAATTTGCTACACGTATGTGTTATAACGACATCTGGAACTAGATTATAATTTGAGATGATTCCGTTGAAGGGTTGGGGGTTAAATAGGGGTAAATAGGGGAAAATAAGTAAAGCAAGCTGGTAATACTACAGAAACTTGAAATCCGGTGTATGTACTAGAAGCCAAAGCGTCAGATTTTTTTATAATATTTTTCAACCACCACCACCCCTACTTCATTATTAAAAGGGTTTATAAAATATAATTGAGATATTCATTTGAAATTTGGTACACGTATGAATTATAACGACATCTGGAACTAGATTATACTTTGAGATGATTCCGTTGAAGGGTTGGGGGTTATTTAGGGATAGATAGAGGGAAATAAGTAAAGCAAGCTGGTATGAGTACAGAAACTTGAAATTCGGCGTATGTACTAGAAGCCAAGGCCTCATATTTTTTAATAATGTATTTCAGCCACCCCTACTCCATTATTCAAGGGGTTGATAAAATGAAATTGAGATATTCACATGAAATTTAGTACGCATATGTATTATAACGACATCTGGAACTAGATTATATTTTGAGATGATTCCGTTGAAGGGCTGCAGGTTAAATAGGGGTAAATAGGGGAAAATAGGTAAAGCAAGCTACTACAGAATCTTGAAATTCGGTGTATGTACTAGATGCCAAAGCGTCAGATTTTTTTGTAATATTTTTCAACCCCCACCACCCCCACTCCCTTATTAAAAGGGTTGATAAAATAAAATTGAGATATTCATTTGAAATTTGGTACACGTATGTATTATAACGACATGTGTAACTAGATTATACTTTGAGATGATTTCGTTGAAGGGTTGGGGGTTAAATAGGGGTAAATAGGGGAAAATAAGTAAAGCATGTTAGTAAAAGTACAGAAATTTGGGATTTGGTGTATATACTAGAAGCGAAGGTCTCAGGTTTTTTATTAGTATTTTCCATCTCCCCACCACCCCCACTCCCTTACTAAAAGAGTTGATAAAATTAAATTTAAATTTGAACTTGAAATTTGGTACATTTATGTATTATAACTATATCTAAAACTGGATTATATTTTGACATGATTGCGTTGAAGGAATGGGGGTAAGTAGAGGTAAATAGGGAAAAATAAGTAAAGCAAGCTGGTAAGAGTACCTACTGCAACTTGAAATTCGGTGTATGTCCTGGACGCTAAGGCATCAGATTTTTTAATAAAATTTTTCAACCCTTCGTCTACCCTTACTACATTATTAGAGGGGTTGATAAAATAAAATTGAGATATTCACTTGTAATTTGGTAGACGTATGTATTATAACGACATATGGAACTAGATTATATTTTGGGATGATTCCGTAGAAGGGTTGGGGTTAACAGGAGGACTAGGGGAAAATAAGTAAATCAAACTGGTAAGAGTACAGAAATTTGGGATTCGGTGTATATACTAGAAACCAGGGCCTCAGATTTCTTTCTAATATTTTTCAAACTCCACCACCTCCGCTTCATTATTAATGGGATTGATAACATCAAATTGAGATATTCACTTGAAAGTTAGTACACGTATGTATTGTAGTGACATCTGATTGAGATGACTGCATTGAAGGGGTGGGAGGTGGTAGGTTGTGAATAGTGGAAAATAAGTAGGGTAAACTAGAAACTTCATTTTTAACGTACATAATAGAAAGCAACTCCTCAAACTTTTCTATGACATCTGCCCCAAATATTAAAATTCTATGACCAATAATTTCCACATACTAGAGTGCAAATATAGTCAAGATGTTTCTTTTAAAGTGATTTGGATGAAGAATCTGGATGTGGAAGTAGTGATTCCTTAGGCAGCGGTTTTTTTTATTTTCGTTGAATTTTATTTCAATAAATGAAAATGCATTTTGAATTCGACTCTTTATTGATCCACTAGATCTAAGATTGACGACATGTATAGGTTTACATATATATTTCAAAAAATCTTTTTAAATCAGACATACTTCTTTTGAGGTCCTACTATAAATATATGCTGGATAGGTTTGCTGAATATTTTTTTTTTATAAAAGTTACTAAGATTTATTTTACCCCTAGTTTCACGAATTTTGGAGCAAAGAAAAATGTTTCATTTATTTTCGTAAAATAAAGAGGGTTGATTTAATTTTCAATCCACTCGAAGCATCTTAAAGTACATATTTTAAGTTATAAAAATCGCACCTAGTGCAGTCTAATAACGCGATTTAAATCACAGTAATAGATGGTTAAAGTTAGTTATACATATCAAATTTTATAACTTTCTGTACACCTTAAAAAATTTTTTTTTTTAATTTTTCTCTCATCGAATGTTTTTATACATTATTTCAAGAGTAATATGTAAAAGTTCCAGGTTCCTATCTTACGAATTATGGAAATGGTAGAGGTATTATCGATTTCATCGGAAATCTCTTTATGTTCCGACTTTATGTATGTACTATTCCTACATACATTCATTTTTATATTTGCAAATATGATGATCCAATAGCCACATGTTTCTTCTTTCATTTACGCTTTATTGAGCGTAATTTCATTAATTAGTTCAAAAGTTACAAGAAATTTGGTGTAGTGCGTCGAAGGCCGTGCGCGATTTGCGCACTGTACTTACGTGTGGCCGCGTTCCATTTTCAAAAACAAAAAGATCCGGAGCCTACATTTTTTATCGTACAAAAAAACTTCTGTGCATTTTTTATACGAGATTTCCCATAACTTCGAGTGGAGCCATTCCCAATTAGCATTTTCATATTCCTACGATATACTATACATATTCCAAAATAAAATTAGTATATTGCATAAATATTTGAAACTAATTCAAAATAAGTTGTATACTGGTTGTTTTGTCACAGGTTTTCACATTTTATACATACTCCTGCAATATTCATATGTATGTTGCTGACATGTTGTAAACATATTCTGAAATGTACATTCATTCTACAATATAGTTACAATATACACAAACCTTTTCCGTACATACATGCAACATTATCCATGTATACTTTCAATATACAATGTATATTGCAAAACAACAATGGTATATTGAATAAATATTTAATACTGATTCAAAATAAGTTGTATACTGGTTGTTTTGTCACAGGTTTTCACATACTATACATATTTCTGCAATATACACAAACATGTTGGTGACACATTGTAAACATATTCTGAAATAAACATTTATTTTACAATATAGTTATAATATACACAAATGTGTTCCCTACATATAGGCAATGTTATCCATGTATACTTTCAATATTGCAAAGCAACAATAGTATATTGAATAAATGTTTAATACTTATTCAAAATAGATTATAGAGTGTCCCAATAAAAACTCCCATGCTGGATATCTTCTAGATGAATAGAGATATTTTAATTCTGTAAAGGTCAGTTTGTAGTACATAAAGAGTGCTTCAGTATTAAATATAAATAATTTTTTAATACATATATGACACTGAGCAAGAAATATTTTATACAAATATATTTTTGTTGTGGTTTGTGTAAAGGGAAATGCATTTCTAATTAAATATTGTTAAAAAAAATCGCAAATCCAACTGCTTTTGAGATATTTGTATCCAAACGTTGCCATTTGCTCCTGTTAAATAATTATTTCCGAAACATTTCACTATTTAAGTGATTTAAAAAAAATCACATTTAAGGCATTTTCATATAAATCAAAATTTCAAAGTTTATGATATACAGATTGTCCCCCTTAAAGACTAAATAAATCTTTCAGAGATTACAACTATTCAATAGGAACAAATGGCAATATTTGGACACATCTCAAAAACGGCTAGATTTGCCTTTTTTCTTAAGAACAAAATCTACTTAGAAATGTATTTCCCTTCCACAGAAACCAGGTTTTGAAGTTTCTCCCAAAGAAATAAGATTTATTTAGAGCCCAGTACCATCTACACACTGATATATTCAAAAACCATTCATTTATATTCAAAATTGAAGCACTATTTATGTGCTACAAACTGGCTTTTACAGAAATAAAACGTCTCTATTTGTTTAGAAGATATCCAGCCTGAGACTTTTTACTGGAACATCCTGTATACTAATGGTTGTTCTCATCCCACAGCATATCGTACACATACGTCTTGTAGATCTGCATGTATGCTGAAAAAATATTGTAAAGATATTTCGAAATATATATTTATTGCTCCTAACAATGTACACTGCATGGAAAATTTGTTTTTACCATTACTTTTTAGTTAAACTCAAACATGTTTTATTGATCAAATTTTGTTGAATGGAGCACACAAATGCTAAATAAACCTACCAATAAAACTGCATTTGCCATAACAATACTTTACAAAGGCCCAAGAATATCATAGCAAAAAAAAAAATACTACTTTACATCGTCGTAACAATTATGTACCTTAAATTATAAAATAGGAAGTGTTATAATTAAAACAGTTGTGTTACTTTAAATATATTTTTATTTTTTGTTACAAAATGAATTGCAGTAATAAATAACAATTGTGCCAAGAATTTAAATCGACATTTTTTAAACAAAAAAATGTGCTTTGCAACTTATGAACTGATTAATATTTTTTTAACAAAAAAATGTTGTTTGCAACTTATAAACTGTCATATTTTACTATAAGAAATATTTGGCCAGTAAGTAAAAAATAGTAAAAACTGGAGGGCTTACATTTTCAAAACCAGTGTCCGGGTGTTGCCGATGGTGCTACTTCTAATTGCGAAACTCCACTTGGCATTCTGAACACGTCACCTGCTCCTATTGGCTGAATACTTTCTTTTGGCCTTTCCAATTTTTGGGAGAAGGTATTTTTTTCCTGAGTAGAGAGGAGGTGGGGATACACGAGCTACCCACACAGCACAAGGCTGTCCGAGGGACGTACTATGGCAAAGACCATTTAGGATTTGGGCTTGCCTATGGACGTCCCAATATCCCAATATGTATGCTTTTCGGCACTCTTTTGGTCATCCCAATGTCACAACTTGGTACCAGACAAGGGCAATACGACGGACGTCCTGAAGGATGTCTGAGGCTCATTACTAAGGACGTACCAGGATATCCCGGGATATTTCGGGACGTCGTAAGTACTACGAATGGGCATCCACAGGGACATTAGAGGATGTACAAAGTACACACTGAAACGTCCCAGAACATCCTAATATTATATTTTCTTATATTTCAATATATTTCACCATCGCCAAAGAAACCACATTTTTGCAAAAAATATAAACTAAAAATAATTTATATGTATGGACCGAAGTGCTACCTACTTATAATTAAATATAAGTAGGTAGCGCATAAATCCACATATATATTTTTTGTTCTTTGTAAAATTGTAGTTTCTCTGACGATGGTTAATACACTGAAATAATAGAAAATATTATATTTCTCATTTGAACTGACCGAAAAACCCAAGGAATCACTAAAAACAAATTCACATTTGTAATGTCAAACTACTTCGAAAAAATATAGAATAATAAAATAAGTATGTTGCACATATCTCCATAAATATTTTGTTTTTTGTAAAATTTTATTTGTCGAAGGTTAATATACATGGAAATGTTAGAAAATATCATATCTGACCGAACTATATAAAAAAATTACACATGAAGTTATTTGAATTATCAGTCAAGAAATTAAAAACACCTAGGGTTTATAAGAAGCCATATTAAATATTTAAAGACAAAACTCATTTGTAACATCAAAAAGCAAACTTCTTAGAAGAATATAAAATAACATTTTTCAAACTGAATTATATAAAAACATATTTTTTTATCAAGTAATGTGTTCCTACTTCTCTACTCCCTTCATTGCCTCGCTCTTCTTTTTGCCCTGCTCGGATTCTATTAAACACTTCTCTGCTTCGTACCTATTTCATAATATTATAGGTACCCAGTCATGGTTGCATCTAAAACAAACATTTACTTAGTATTTGAATCAGCATTATCAACAAAAATTTAGTCTATATGAAAACTGGGTAAGATAAAGATAATAAAGAGAACATCGAGGGATACAGGTTTAAATTGAAGCCTAATAAGAATAATTTGTCGCATTATAAAATGCAATCCTGTATTACTTCATTTAAATGCATTATATCTGTCTTCCATACATGTCACATATGGCTGTGGCTGCGAAGCCATTTCATTTACATACCATTCATAAACCAATAACCGTTTTGTGCAATTTACTCAAGAGGAAACAATAGGTATATCAGGATCAGGACGGATTTGCAAATTAACTGAAAATTTATCCACGCATGTCCTTCTGATACATATTTCCCTTTAAGAGTATAATGGAAGTTTCAAACAATTGTCTTGAAGCAAAATTATATTTACTTACCTATTTTCATACACTGTTCATCGTCAAACTTCACAGACTAAGTACGACCTGGTTCACATTCTCTCTCCAACCTGGCTTCGTAACATTCAATTCTTGGGCCAAATAAGCTTCATTTTGTAGGTTTGTTGGTCATTGAAAATAAGGGAGCCAGAATTTTTGTTTAATACCATAAGTTTTCTATAAAGTTTCTTCTTTTTAGTTTCCTTTTACATCCTAAAAGTTTACAAAATTGTATTAAATTTTATAGGTTATGTTATTTTTACATGGCTTGTACTTGCTTTCTATAGTGTCGAACAAAAAAGTCTCAAATAATATTTGAATTAAACAGATAAAACACAATCAAAAGTGTTAAAAATATTTCCTACAACCACTAATAATTTATATTATTTGATGTAGATAAATTAACTGATATTCCAACTCCAAGCTTGTTTTGAGTTTACACTAAAGAAAACCAGATTTGTGAAATTGGATCTGGCCGCCGGAAATCGTAATGGCGCCTTATTTGAACATATTAAAGAAATATATTGGGTCACAGTTTAAGGAGATTTAGGGCCCTTCACTGGACGTCCTTTTTTAATCCCAATGTCAATTTACAGTTAATGCCAAAATGAAACCAGTTCAGGATATCCTCTAGGCCTCCTTTTGAAGGATATCCTGGGATATCCTAAATGGGACGTCCAGTTCACTATCTACTTTACGTACTGGGATATCCAGGTACTTCAATTTGACATCCCATATCCCGATTGTGCTGTGTGGGTATAGTTCCAACTATAAAAGAAAAAACAATTAATTATATTTGAATAGGTATTTCAATTTAAAAACTGTCCTTGATGAAGTTAATAAATAAAATAGTAAACACATCTTACAGAAAAAAATAAAAATAATCAAAAATAAATTAAACAAATTGATATTATCATAAAACAAAACATAGGTATAGGTATTTTTTTGAAAATCGGAAATGTTTGTGTTTGTGATTTTAAATGCCTACCAGAGTTATTAGAAGAACACATATTCTCTTTCAACTTCTAGTAAAGACAACATTTCTTTCACTTTGGGAAGTCGACGGCTTCCAATACGTTCTTCGATATCACTATGTTCATCTGACAATAATAATCTTTTCGGAGGGCTAATATGCTTTTTGTACATATAGTCCCTTGATTTGTTTCTGTTCACTCTGTACATCTGATTTCTGATTTTTTCCATTTACCTAATTGCAGCTTTTTATAATCCTCTGAAATAGATATAAAGCAAATTAATACGAATAAATATAACAACTCGTATGTTGTAATTAAAACCAATGGTTGTGATTTAAATAAACAAAAGCACCTTAATATTGAAATAGATCGAACCTACCTTCTTAAAAATAAGATTTAAACACCCCGTAAAGTGTCCAAGTTTCATCTGGGATTTCTCCTGTTTTTCAATGATTTGTCAAATTGGTTCCGTTTGAATAGTGACCACCAACCACTACCTCCGTTTCTTTTCAAAAAATTGGTGCCTACAAACGCCGCCATTATTATAACAACAGGTAAGTACAAAGGGATATATTAAACTTTAGTATCTGAATATAAAATATCTGCAAATAGCAAATGACAACAAAGGGGGTCATCCTTAAAACTATGTGGTAGGTAGTTGTATTGTGTACAATTGTAAAATACTTACTGCAATGCAATTAATGTACCCACACATGAACTAATAATTAATAATCACGGGAAAACAAAACACAAACGAATTGAAATCGACATTTGACAGCCTGTGCGCTGTGGTGGCAAAGAGCATGCGCTAATCTAAGGACGTGGCGCGCATTTGAAAAATTCGACAAGGGGCGATTGTAACGACATGGAAAGCGGAAATCTAATTATAACGATAAAATGTAATTAAATAATCATTTCTCAAGTCCGAACTACCTGCTTAAGAAATGCCGATAGCTATTAATTAATTAAATACAGTAGGAAAATTGAAAAAGGGATGAATAAGTTATCATTTTTATTATTCATTATTATTTAATAAACGATCACAAGTCCAAAGTCTGGATTCAAAATTTAAATCATATTTCATATCTACAATTTTAACCAACGATTTATAATTTATAAAACGTATGCCATTCGCCACAGGGGATGATTATAAATGCACTTAAACCAAGCCTAGATAGAGAAATATCGATTTGTTTTTGTTATGAGGTAGATAGGTACTATATACCGACACTGGCGTAGAATTAATATTTAACTTACCATAATTTTTATGTAATATAGCCCAAATGCATGCAGCATTACGCTGTCAAAATCAGTCAAAAACCGCATAAATCTTATTGGTACTTTGCAAAATGTAACATATTGCTGTGCAATATTACTAGAGCTATATTGTTTCAAGTTTCAGTTGCAATGTTGCTAAAACTGCTTTGTCGGTGGGTATACATAATTTACGTGTGCCAACGATTGGCTCAATATGTTTACACCCCATTCTAAAATTTAATTTGTGTTTTATTGCATACAGCAGTAGTGTACATGTGTTCAACTTTTGAATGTCATTTTTTGAATATTAAAAATACAAACATGAATTCTATGTTGCAGAAATGTTCCACTGGTACATTATCAGGATATATATGATGATACACATATATTATGCATTAAATGTTTATGTGATATTTATTAAAGATTTCAAAATTAATATAGCTTTTTGTATATATCTACAGTATACGAAAATATCATGTTGTAAAAATATTCCATTTGTAAATTGTAAAGAGATTGAATTAAGTACGTAGCATAAATATTGCCTATTGTATATCTATATAATATTTGACACATCAGTAAATTTTTGAGAAGATTCGTACAATATTCTGTGTATATCGCAGAATCAACATTATTTCATGTATATTATAGGTATATATAGGAATATCGTACAACGTACTGGCAATATCTTTCCTATATTGATATAAGTACGTCGCAAAATGTATATTACGGCTATATGTAAAAGAAGTTCTGAATATTGTTTGAATGTAGACAATGAGTTTTGAATGTTCATTTCATATCGCGTGCTATGTGGGTTTGCTTTTTTAATAAAAAAATATTTTAAGAGATATTTAACAAAAACTGGTATCTTTCAACTAATTTGTTTAATGACAAATAACGCTCAAGGACTGTTGTTGGTAACCTTTGGCATATTGATCCTGACATGTTCAGATATGTATTCTCAAAAGTTACCGCTTCCCGGAATTTTTGCGAAGTGAAGATCTCTATTGACTCCACTATTGAATCACCCCAAAGCTACCCCCAAAAGCAATGTTTTTCAAAATATCGAGAATATCTTCGTAAGAAGTGAATTGAGAGAAAAATGTCAAGAAAGTTGAAATGGAGTTTATAAAATTGTCTTGGTTTATATAAAGTTATATTTCACCAGCTCATTGGCGTGCAATGGGAGTCTCTGGGGGTATATGGGAAATGAGAGGAGAGGAAATATTTCAGGAAAATAACATAATAGTTAATCATGGTTGGTCAGAAGGATATTGCTTCGCGTTATGTGTAAAACATATTTAGATAACTATTACCTGTAACGTCAGAAATCCCAACCAGTAAAATCGTTTTATAATTTAAATGTTCTACGATTATTTTGTTTTATTGTTATATTATTAATGCTTCTAATTGATAATTAATTTTATTCAGAAAACATAATTTTGTTGTCTGCAACTGTACTGTTTTATAAACTTATCATTAAAACGTGTCTACAACAAAATTATAAAATATCTTATAACGCAGTTAAGAATTTATTTTATAAACGTTTCTATGATTAAGTTATAAAATATTTCAACTTATAAAACTGAATCGTTTTATAACACTTTTTTAGTAACGATCTGCAGCATTTTTAGCACAATATACATTAAAATTATTTTATTGTTGCTTGTTATCATCTTTTAAAATAGTTATATCAAAGGACTATTTGAAACAATTTTGCTTTTGAAAGTTTATTGTTGTTCTAGAGTATGCTATATAATTATTATATAGCATTGAAAACTGCTACAACTTGGAAACAGAAACAAAAGCTTTATAAAATAAAATGGTTTACTTGAACATAGAAATGCTGGGGATAACTATATAATAAAACATATTTGGAACCATTGATTTTCTAGGTTAACTGTTTGTGTTTATACTTCAGTTGATTAAAATTAAACTGTGTTTTTAAAGAAAATTCTGGCCTAAAGTAGAAGTTTAGAATGACATATTTAGGGCAATGGAAAAAACTTAAAAATAGTGGTGCTTTTCGGCGAAGATTGAAAATATGTTATAGAAATATGTGTATTAGCAGCAGTGGTAATGCTAATAAGACAGCGAGGTTAAGTGAACAATGGGGATGTCATGGGCGTAGAGAAGGGGTAACCATATTTTCTTAATTCTTAGGAAATTCTTCTAAAATCACTCCTAAAAGCAAATTATGTCAGTTTTTGACAACCTATCGTTTAAGGGTAATTCGACCCTACTTTTTTCAAATACGTCTTTTTACGTTTTACTTATAATAACATATTGGCGGAGTTTAGCCATTGGTACCCAGGGCACGTACACAACACAGACAACTACAGAATAGCCATACCCTGCCACTCAGCAGAGGCCTAGTCCACTGCTACCATCTCGGCAACATGTTTGAAAATGCCTCTAACATCCAAGCCCTAGCCAGGATTTGAACTCGGGGCCCCATGATCTCGAGATTAGCAGGTTGGCTTTGAGCCACGGATCCATTGCTTAAGATGGCGATGAAGGAAGTGGTATAAATTGGAAAAAATAAACACCTAACGTTAAATATTTAATTTAAACAATTATAAGTGACTGGGTTGAGAATCACTAATTAATTTCACCTTCATCCGAATGTTCGTCTAATTGATTTATCTCATCTATATTCTATATTCGCGCATCCGGGTGAACATAAACACACACTAGAACATATTAAATGAGATTTGCGACATTTGCATAGTCTAAAAGTGAATTATGTATTATTTGTTTGCTTATAATAATGAAACATATTCTTTATAGGATTTTGCAAACAGCGGAAAGGAAAACTATCTATGAGAACTAAAAGAAAAACTATATGTAAAAATATTAAAGAAATCTTTGCATTCTTTCGATAACCTGACTTCTGGTTATGCTAACAAGTAAAAATTCTTATTTGCCATTCTCAATATAACACTAGCATCCAACATAGTCCCCTACGGCTAGGCAGGTTAAACTAGTATCCACATGATCCCCTACGGTATGTAAATTCAGTTAAAAATGAGGACAAAGGCCTGAAATTAATTTATTACCGACCTTGTCTTTAAAATTTTTTTCATTCTAATGAATTACATTTTTATAAAATCTCATTCAGTTTCTTGGAAATGCTTAGCCTTTGAAACGTTTTTCGTCCTTATTCTGGACTCATCAGAAAAGCCCAAAGCCACTTATAACGATGTTCCATGCAAAACCAAGGTAATATCCATGAATAAGTATGAAATATTTGTATTTGACATTGACTGATAAAAAACAACAGATCTTCACCTATTTATTAGCTAACTAGTATTGGAGCCTATATGCTCTATGCGTCTTTAAAAGTGAATTATTTATTATTTGTTTTCTTATAGTAATGAAACATATTCTTTATAGGATTTTGCAAACAGCGGAAAACTATGAGAAATAAAAGAAGTAACAGAAAAACTATATGTAAAAATATTAATGAAATCTTTGCATTCTTTAGATAACCTGACTTCTGGTTATGCTAACAAGCAAAAATTCTTATTTTCCATTCTCATTATAACACTAGCATTAGAATGAAAAAATTTTTAAACACAAGGTAGGTAAATAAATTAATTTCAGGCCTTTGTTCTCATTTTTAACTGAATTTACATATCGTAGGGGATACTAGTTTGACCTGCCTAGCCATAGGGGACTATGTTGGATGCTAGTGTTACAATGAGAATGGCAAATAAGAATTTTTACTTGTTAGCATAACCAGAAGTCAGGTTATCGAAAGAATGCAAAGATTTCATTAATATTTTTACATATAGTTTTTTTTTTTAGTTCTCGTAGATAGTTTTTCTTTCCGCTCTTTGCAAGATCCCATAAAGAATATGTTTCATTTGCATAGTCTGTTAGTACATATACTAGTTTTACAAAAGTATGAGATGTTCTCTATACACGTAATGATTGCTGGTAGAAAGGTGATAACAATCGGCCTTAATTAGGAAAAAGAAGAAGTATACGAAGTTATTAAACATTTACGAAATAAATACAATACCATTATTCAATTTCCAACTGTTATCTGTCGGAGATATAGATTCTCAGTAAAGGTGACAATTTTCCAAAATAAAAGCTTGACAATATACTCTTTCTAGGTGGAAAAGTAAATCGTCAGATGTAGGTGGCATTTGCTCAAGTTTTAGCTTTCCAAACAGTAAGCATCTTGCGTCATTTGCTGATTCAGCATCAATGTTTTAGAATTTATCTACAAGTCTTTGAGCACAATCTATGGCTGTTGGCAGGGGAATTTTACCTATTCCATAAATAAGCTCTGGACATCTAATGTAGGTGTTCCAAGCTCGTTTTTTGCTCAAGTCTGTAAAGAATGATGTTGCATCAGATCTGGTAACTACATCAAATGCCAGCAAATTGGACCTCAGTACTGCAAATTTTTGACAGATAGAATGAATTGGAATGTGCTTCTTCGAATGTAATGTAAATAATTTAATTTCGGCAATCGTCTCAATTACACAACTTCATAAAAACATCAGATTTAGGATTTGCACTTTATCCCGAGCTGTCGTTGATTTCACTCCTCCAATTCAACGGCCCTTTGAGATTAATTTAGAAACTAGCGAATTTTGCAGGGTTATTAATTTAACCCCAACAATATGTAAGTAAATCATTCTATTAAATTTCTGTGATAGCCGAGTCAATGTTTTCAAAATGTACTCATGCGGAATAAACTCCGCCTTTTGCGCATCTCGCGGTACATAAAGTTCTGAAAATACTCTACTCCATCATGTCAAGTTTTAATTAGTACAGTTTTCTGAGCCATGTGTTTCTGGTAAAATCAGCAATTGTTAATAAAATAAAATACTACCATTGGAATTTTTTCTTTACTTTAAATTGTGAATATTTTACACTATTCCCACGGGACAGGCATGTCGATACCGTCACCTTCTTGATATAAAATATATCCAATAGCTGTATTAGACGCGTCACACTGAATAATAAACTGCTTAGAAAAATATGGGCTAACCAAAACAGGAGCAGTTGTTAACCTACGTTTTATTCCTGAGAAGCTTCATCCATGAAATAGCTTGACCCTTGTTCCTACCACGAATTAACTCAGTTAGGGGTGCACAAAGAGCAGAAAAATCTTTAATAAATCTTCGATACCAACTGACTGATCTAATCAATCTTTTAATTCCGGTAGTGGTTTTAGGAATCGGATAATTAACAATAGCTTCAACTTTCGAAGGATCTGTGCGCAGACCTTTACAATCAACTACATAACCAAAATACGTAAGCGAAGAATAACAAAATTCACTTTTCTTTAAATTAATTTCAGATTGGCAGACTTAAGTCGATAAAAAACTTTTTCAATACGACAATATGAGTGGCCATATCTGGTGCAAAGATAATTATGTCATCTAAATACACAAAAGCAAAAGGTTCTAATGAGGGATCAATTACTTGATCCATCAGCCTAACCATAGAATTCGGACTATTTGAAAGACCAAACGGCATTACGACATACTTAAAAAGTCCTCACCCTGGGACAGCAAATGCAGTCTTAGGGCGAGAAGAGGCGTCAAGAGGTATTTGTTTAAACGCATGACGCAAATCTTTAGAACTAAAAAAATGAGCATCTTTTAATTTACTTAATATATTAGCAATCAATGGCATAGGATAAGCATCATCTACAGAAACTTGATTTAATTTTCTACCACCAAAATATACACGATATTCCCCGGGATTTTTCTTTGGTACTAGCCATAAAAAACTACACCACGGTGACTGAGAAGGTTGAATAATATCGAGACGTAACATTTCATCAATTTCTTTAGAGATGTTTTTGCATAGCAGGCGATAATGGATATTGCCGTTGATTAATAGGTTTACTGTCCTCAGCATCTATTGAATGAGTAATTAAATGTGTCCCTACCAACCTATCACTAGGAACAATTGTCTCATATAAATCAATAACTTTTTGTAACTGAGACTTTTCACTTAAGGTAAGATTTCCCAAAGGTTGTATAGTATTGACTGTACATAAATTTGACGCTTAAGCTTTATAAGTAAATTTCTTAAAATCAACAAAAATTTCAAAAGTTTTCAAGAAATCTACTCCCAAAATTAAATCGTGTATTAAAGAAGCAATGACTAATATTTTCATAGTTTTTGAAATGTTACCAAGAGTAACCGAAATTTTTACGCAACCACATACATTCTGACTGTTCCCATCGGCCGTCGTGACATGTAAAACTTTGTAGTCTGTATCTCCTGATCAGGAGATACAGAAATATTTAATTTTGTTAACAAATTTACACCAGAAGAGCCGAATATTGATGAATTGCTACCACAATCAACAAAAGCATGAACTGAATTATATCTACATAGGGACGTGAATCGTGAGGTTTACTCACAAAAACTGGATTACTACTGTTTACTGACTTACTAGATTTATAACAATTTTTAGCAGTATTGACCCATGTGTCCCACTCTAATCGTGACGTTTTAATTTTTACCTCGCCGAAGTTTACCCTTTGCCTTCGCCCTGAAATATAAATATATTTTACACAAAATGTGAGAATGCTAATAATGATAATTTATTTATTTATCGTTTCGATCATAGTATAATGATATAGGACATGTCAATACATAAACAAAAACAGTAATAATAAATAAAATATGTAAAATATAATACATGACGATAATTGCACCAACATGCATAAATAAATAGATAGTCAAATATATCATAAAATAGTTATTTTTCTTAAGTAGTTAAAAGTGTATGGGTAGGTACCTAATTATTATTTGAAAATTCGTCGACTGAATAATAACAACCATTTATTAAATAGTTTCGCAATTCCTTTTTAAAAGAATATAAGGAAGCTTTTTTAATTTCGGGAGGTAGGGAATTGAAAAATTTTACTCCGGCCAGCAGTGGAGACTTCTCGTACAGTGCTATTTTGCGTCTCTGTATTTTTAGTAGATTACCATGTCTAGTAGGGTAATTATGTAGTTGAGAAGTTGTTTCATACATGCTAATATTCTTTTTTGTATATATGAGACAATTGTATATATACACGCAAGGAAACGTCAATATAGCATGTTGTTTAAAAAATACTCTACATGACTGAGCTTTCTGTAAGTCAAAAATTAATCGAATGATTCGTTTTTGAGCCATTAGAACCATCTCACTCTCAGAAGGGCCACCCCACAAAATGACGTTACGACAGTACCGAATTAATGAGGGCATAATAAACATTTAATAGTGAGTTTTGGTCTAAAACATTTTTTAGCTGTATAATTGCATAGTAGCCATTACTTATTTTTCGACAAACATTGCTAATAAATTTTCAGCTCATATCACTGTCAATATGTATACCAAGAAATTTTGTTGTTGCACTTGGGATAAGTGTTAATTGATTTAATGTTACATTTATGTCAGTGTGAAATATTTTTCTGGTAAAAAATTGCATTAAGACAGTTTTTTTCGTGTTAACTTACTTCTGAACAACTATGATTAACTATTTTGATATTTTTCTGAAATATCTCATTTTAGACCCCCATTGCAAGCCAATGATCGAATCATATACCTATAGTGACGTATCAATAATCCAATTATGAACTTAAATTGGCCATGTGGACAGACCAGTATTTTTCATATGTAAGTAAATCATTCTATTAATTTCTGTGATAGTCGAGTCAATGTTTTCAAAATGTACTCATGCGGAATAAACTCCGCCTTTTGCGCATCTCGCGGTTCATAAGGTTCTGAAAGTACTCTACTCCATCATGTCAAGTTTTAATTAGTACCGTTTTCTGACCCATGTGCTTCTGGTAAAATCAGCAACTTTTAATAAACCAAAATACTACCATTGAAATTTTTTCTTTACGTTAAATTGTGAATATCTTACAGCATTTTTCAATTTTTAATCACTGAGAAATTGCAGTTTATAAGTTCTTTTTTTTTCGATCCATTTTGATCCATTCTTCATTGTCAAAGTATCAATTAATGAGCGCTCAAAAGCGTACGGTGCGAAAGACGACCGAGAGAGAAGGGCTCTGTGACGTCAAACCGCGCTATCGCTGCAGCCGCGACGGCTTTCGTAAACTCTTAGTTGTAAATTAAATTACTCAGCTTAGAAACTGTTTTTTTTAACTACGTATTTTTTCTGAACTTTTGGATGGTGTAAACGAAATTTCGACCGATAGTAGGTACCGGCTTCAACAATTAGCATAAATAAATTAATCATAAAATTGCTAATTATTGAAGCCGGTAGCGACTATCGGTCGAAATTTCGTTCACGCCATCGAAAAGTTCAGAAAAAAAAATACGTTGATTCAAAAAAAATTTAATGATTTTAATAATTTTCATAGGTGTTTTCTAAGCCGAGTAATCTAATTTGCAACTTAAGCGTCTACGAGAGCCGAGCACGACTGCAGCAACAGCGTGCCATAACTTCACAGCGCCCTTCTCTCTCGGTCGTCTTTTGGACCGTACGCTTTTGCGCGCTCCTTAATCGATACTTTCACAATGAAGAATTGATCAAAATGAATCGAAAATTTGTACTTATAAATAAAGCATTCTAGTTGCATCACACCAAGTTTCAAGTAAAAATATTGACTAGAACGGTTGCTACCGATAAAAACGTAAACGTGGCGTATCTCGGCTCCCATTGGTCTTATAAAATTTTTTTTTCCAAATTGATGTTTTTTAAGCGCAATTCAAATTCGCTGAGATACGATCCCCAGCAACGGTAATTTTTTTGTTTTTTTTTAAATAAAAAATTTATTTGTTAATAAAAAAAATCTGAATTTTGATACATTCAAATATACCGATAAATTCAACCGATTCCGGTTGGTTTCATATCGATCCGTTTTTTTTTTGTCGAAACGGCAGCACTTTCCAATTTTCAACTTTGGAGATTTGCGATAGGCCGCCATTTTGGATTGGAGGGGTTGCGCGCACTATTTAGGCATCCCAAGGGCTATCCTTTCACTGTGTTTCATCGAGTTTAGAGGACAATTACTATTGCTATTGCTATTTGAAAATCTTTCATTTTTTTTTTTCACTTTTGTTGCTAATTTTGCAATAGTAAACACGTTTCCAGAAAGATTTTTCTAGGAACAAATTTGATCAGTATTCCTTGAGTCGATTAGAGACGTATTCTACGAGGTATTTAAGAAAAACTAAGAAAAAACAGGGCTCTGTTTTCTATTTTTAAACAAGAAACTGTAATATTTAAAAGAACTTCAGATTCAAAATATAATTCACCCCGCATATTTATATTGTAAGTGTTGTGATAATCGTTTAAAAATCACCCTCCGAGATTACTTCCGATTTTCATGTTTCAGACCATGTAGATTATGAAAATTAGGATCTGTCTGAGTCTGGCTGTAGGTCTGTTGTCTGCATGTTGGCGCTATATCTAAAATACTATTTGAAGGAAAACAACAAAATTTAGCAAGGCGTCGATGCCACTGCCAGCGAAAGAATGGGTAGACTTTCCCTGGAAAATATACAGAGTGAGCCGCCTAAACAGAATAAATAATGAAAAAAATGGGACAAATGGCAATAATATTTGGCACATATTTAACGCAATTGGTATTCAGGTATTTACACAAACCTTCCAGATTTAGCACTTTTTACTTATTTTTTTTTTGTCGGATGTCCATTCTCTATATTTTTTTAACTGACAGTTATCAGTTAGCAATAGTAATAACTATATTCCGCTATTGTTCTCCCATGTTGTTTCTTATTGAATAAAGTTTTAGAGTGACCACCCTGTATAAATATAGAGGTAAGTTCTCTGTACGTAGCTTTACCGATTTCAGTCGTAAAGTTTCGCCATCCCTCATTTTATTCTATGGATGAAATCAATATTTTTTTATATTTACTGAGATATGATTGAAAAATGGCGTCGCCGTCGGGTACATAAATTACCTCATTATTTAGGGATTTTTAGGATAAGGCGGCTACCCTACCCTGACAAACTTTTTATCATCATATTCCGTATCTAAAGGACCCCGCTCGTTTCTTATGGAAAATGGGTTTCGGTGAATTTTTCCCAAACCTGGCGGAAAGTGTTCCTTTTTGCATGCCGAGTAAAAGCCCTTCTTTTTGCGGTGCAGACGCCCAAACATGTATTTTTAGCGTATGGGGAATGTGAACTTACAATAAGGATAGATGCGGCAAGTACTCTAATTAACACACTGTAATTCATGTTGGTAGGGGGGAAGGGTGAGAGCACTATCTAATACCTGCGTAATTACCACCATTGGTCACGTGATAACCTCCGACTGATCACGTGACAGTTTACATATGAAGAACGTCAGTCAGTAGTATGAGTTTTAACCCCAAATTCTGTCTGTATGAGTGAGTGTGTGAATTATCTGTGAGGGATCAAAAGGGGGAGACTGATAACTATTTGTTGGCCATGAGAAAATTACCTGCTGTTTACGTGAAACCCCCCTACTGAGCACCTCAATAAAAAGCCGGTCAGAATAATAAGTCTCGCTGCTAGAATGTTTGTGAATGTTGTGTGTGTGTGGTGGGAATTGATACGTCTATCATAGGGTATAAATCTATTTCACACTCTTAGGATTACCCAGATTGAACGACGTGGCTATGGCGACCTCTCTATCCTTCGAAGTATTAATTAATGAGAGTCCTTTATCTTTTACATAACGTACTTATTTTATTCGTACATTCATTCGATCAATGTTTGGGGTCCTGTAGTCCTTTTCAGAATAATTGGGAACAATTGTACGAGTGATACTCCATGCGTCATCCTCTTTTTTCGAACAGTCCTTTTCAGGATAGTTGGGGAAAAGAACGCGCTTGTAAAAACTTACAATAGTCCTTTAGAGGATAGTTGGAAGCAAGTGTGCGATCGACAACTTTTTTTCGAACAGTCCTTCTCAGGATAGTTGGGGAAAAGAACGCGCTTGCAATAACTTTTTTCAACAGTCCTATTCAGGATAGTTGAAAACAAGTGTTCAAGTGACAACATTTTTTCCAACAGTCCTTCTCAGGATAGTTGAAGAACTCTTCTGACAACATTTTCCATCAATCCTCAGGAGATTATTAAGTTAGGTTCATGAGCTTTCACTGTTTTTCTATTGTTTTATATTAACTTGTTATAAAATGGCACTACTTGTAATAAGCGAATGCTACCAAATCAAATGGCTCGAATCGATCGCAATGAAGATATCGTGAAGCTAGAAATAGCTTTAATCAGACGAGAGACTGATAATAGAGGTCCTTTGATTGTCAATGGTCGTACTCGATTGTGCAACACTTGTAATCATAAATGAAATCAGAGCACTTCAGGAAGACCCTCAGGCATCAAGGCTAAATGTCTTACGTCAAACATCATCGAATACTTGTTTTATATGTGGTAATATTGGAAATCTAACAAGAATAAGTATAGAATGCCGAGTCAATATTTATTTGAAAAAAGATATCTATGCTTCTGAAAATACCAGATCCTGCCGTGAACATTTAAATGACTCAGGTCTCTTACTCTACTTACATACATTGAGTGATGTGACTGGCAAGGGGACTCAAATTAATCAAGTACTACAGAACATGAATGAATGAACGAATGAATTAAGTAAGTACGTCAAGGCAAGGGGACTCACATTAATCAAGCACCCCGAAGGATTGAGAGCTCGCCACGTCCACGTCGTTCAATTTGGGTAATGCTAAGAGTGAGAAAAAGAAGCACACCCTATAAAAGATTAATCAATTCCCGCCATACGTACAATTATGCACGCAGTTCTAGAAGTGAGACTCATTATTCTGACCGGCTTTTTATTGAGGCGTTCGGTAGGAGGATTTCACGTAAACAGCAGGTAGTTTTCTCATGGCCAACAAATAGATATCAGTCTCCCCCTTTTGATCCCTCACAGATAATTCTTAGATTAAAAAATCGTAATTATGACTATCATTTTTCACGATAAGTAACGCTCACAGACCTGAATCCCCCTTCCATCACAAACACTCGTCCAGGTAAACAGTTTGAAGTGGCCAAAACACATTTTTGTGCGCACACGCACATGCACAGACGCATACACATGCGCACACACCATTACACACACACTCACTCACACAGACAGAATTTGGGGTTAAAACTCGTACTACATATGTAAACTGTCACGTGATCAGTCGGAGGTTATCACGTCACCAATGGTGGTAATTACGCAGGTATTAGATAGTGCTCTCACCCTTCCCCCCTACCAACATGAATTACAGTGTGTTAATTAGAGTACTTGCCGCATCTATCCTTACTGTAAGTTCACATTCCCCATACGTTAAAAATACATGTTTGGGCGTCTGCAGCGCAAAAAGAAGGGGTTTTTGAGCTTCGTGGCCATTGAAAGTTTTACTCGGCATGCAAAAAGGAACACTTTCCGCTAGGTTTGGGAAAAATTCGCCGAAACCCATTTTCCATAAGAAACGAGCGGGGTCCTTTCTGCATGCATGTACAAAGTTTGTTTAGTTAGCGAATTATTTTTGGGTCAGAACTTTCAGCAAATAAACTATTGGAAAATACATTGTTTATGCAAAATACATAAAAAGCCTTTTTTGTGCCTTTAGACCTGACTTTGAAAAATATCCTGAAATAAATTTGTTTTAAATTTTAATAAAAAAATCGAACTTAGTTTTGACAATGACGAGAAGCGGAAACAAAATTTAGGTGACAAGCATGCCATGCTGGCTGAGTCCAATTATTATCGTAGAGAATGGTAATATTTTAATTTTATTTTTGCAAAATACAAATATACTTCATAATAGAATGACAGGGGTTAGCTTGAAAGAGAAATTCTCTCATCCTCATCAGAGTTATGCCGTAAGTATGTTTAAAAAACTTTTTGAAGCAATTACAATTATTCTGTTCTGAGGAGTGAAACAATCTCCTATCGGGAAATTTAAGATTAAAATTCTCATTTATTACCGTCATTTGCAAAACCTTCCAACCCAAAATTTACAGACATGGTCTTTATGGATTTTGAATATTTTTCTACAGCTGATTGCTACAATCACTTCGCCGTTGTACAGAGTTGAGGTAGAACGTCTACGGGACGTGTTCCACTTACCGTATGGGAGGTACGTTCATGCGTTCATCTGATCTGTTTTAAATGCAATTAACCACGAGAACTCTAGCACTTTTACCTTATACATATTGAGCATTTCTAAACAATAGATACAAGTATTTATCGAATTCAAATCTCATTATTGACTTCTTATTTTTATGTTTGACGTTCGCGTGATTTTGTGTATCGAATTAGCAACATTAACTGAAAGAATTTTATGTTACTTTTCATCTCTGTTCAGGACACCCATTCTACACAGAAACTCGTAAGTTATATTTAAGGGCATTGAACAATGTTAATTTATGATAAACACCAGATATGGTATGATGATGGTAACCAGGATACAACAGAAACAGCAAATTAGCAATCGCTAAGTGGAAATTTTACTTTCTCGCTTTTATCACCTTTTTAGAGTTGTAACAAATCACATTGAGAGTAGAAATAACTGCAACATGTTGCAGAAATCTTTAGTGGCGCCCTCTTCGTATAAATATTGCAGTGTCCTTCAGGCAAGATATCCGTAATATTTCTTGATTTTCTTGTTATACCTCTTGAATAATTTTAATTTTTTCAGCTATTATGTTACTCACTTCTCAAGAAATGAGAATGTAGGAATATTTATGGAAAAGTTTTTATTTATATTTTCATTATTAAAAGTGTTTTTGCCACGGTTAAAAGTAAATATCTAAAGGCACACACACACACAATATATCCAGTTGTTTCCAATACTGAACGAATGATTATTTGACACATAGTGTGGTCATTGTACGACTGTCAAGTGTCAGATGCCAGCTTCCAACGTTATACACTGAAACGTATTCAATCAGTTGCCGGTTTCCTTGGCTCGCAAAGAGACCCTCCAACATTGGAATGCATTCTTCACATTATTCGTCATTCGATCATATAATGCGCCTTAATCATCATAGCTTTACAGTTGATTACGTATTTTCGAATGAAGTATACAATCACTGATGTACCTTAAGATTATAAAACTGTTTTATTAGTTCCAACATTGCTCCCAAGAGTTGCCGCGCGCCAATATTCTTGAGTAAAGATGACGGTCTCGGATGATTAGGGGTCGAGCTTGAGCTCTTTGCCCCAACCATCGCTATAGACCTGAACTGGCCTCGTAAGGGGTGGGCCTGCTTTTTCGCCTATCCCTCCGCAAATGCGGACCGTGTAGGCGATCTTAGCAAACCTCCCCTGGTCCTGGCTGTTGGAACCTCCAGCCGGGTCGTTTCTTCTGGCGCTCTTCTGCCCTGGTCTTCTTTCTTTGCTGGTATGTCGGCTCGCGGGAGCGTCTTTGGTCTGTTGTGAGAGAGAATGGCTGTTGCCGAGCTCTCTCGGAGTATGGAGGAGTTTGGGGGGTGTTGACTAGTCGGAAGCCCAGGGCGCCAATTCACGTCATATGCTCCGATTTCGTCGGCAGGAAGTGTGAACTGTGTAGCTCAAGGATTATGTTCAGCCAAAGACGCTTATTTTAGCGTCAGAAGCCGACACGGGCTAGAGTAAGGACACCAAGATGGTTGTTTGCTTGGTACCCCTGGGATCGGGTGATTTTGATGTTTTTGGTCATTGTCTCCTTACGACGTGGTTTAAAGGTCAGGCTGAAACAGAAAAACGGTTAGGTGATACTTACCCGTTATCCAGGATCTGGAGCTTCGGCCTCTTGTGCATCGGAGCATCGTTGGGGTCGTAGTCAGTCGCCTGTCTGACCAGCGGATTGCCATGCTCTGCCACACGGGCGTACAGATTCCTCGCTCTGTCTCGGATGACTTCAGTTACCGACGTATATTCCAGGTCTCTGAAGGTGTCGGCGTTTCGGACAAACCATGGTGTATCCATGGCGCACCTAAGTGTGATGTTTTCCACAGATTGTATCATCTTCAGGTGGATGGCTGCTTGGTACCCTCAGACAACGGAGGCGTAGGTCAGAATAGGTGCAATGAGGGGCCTGATAAGCGTGAGCTTGTTCCTCAGATTGAATTGACTCTGTCTACCTATCATAGGGTAGAGTAGAGTCCTCCTCGTGCTCGCTTTCTGTATTATCGCTTCCGTGTTCTGTCTCTACGTTAGGCTTCGATCCATGATAACGCCAAGGTACTTGACGGTATCGTGCCATTGGATGTTCTCGCCGTTCAAGGAGACGTGTCCTGTGGGAATTTGTTTCCTGGCTCTCTTGAAGAGGATAGCTTTGCTCTTCTCCGCATAGATTTTGACTCTCCAGTTGTTGCACCACTCTGCCAGAAGGGATGCTGCTTCTTGGAGGTTTCGGGTGGCAAATCTTTCACTCCACGGTCTTGGGATTATAGCCGTCTCGTCTGCATAGAGCGCCAAAGAGGTCCTTGTGGTTCTTGACATGTCGGAGGTGTAGATAGTGAACAGGCGGGGAGAGAGTACCTATTCCTGCGGTACGCCTGCTTCCTTGGGCCTGTAGTTCGACTGCTTGTCGACAATCTTCACACGGAATTGCTTCTGGTGAAGGTAGGATCTCACAAGTTTGACTATGCCGACAGGGTAAACCATCGAAAACATCTTCACCAGGAGGCCTTCATGCCAAACCCTGTAGAAGTTGCCGCAACGTTGAATTCATAGTCTTACCAGTGCGTCAAATGAGAACTGTATAAGTGTTTAACTGGCAACTATTGGAAGCAAACAGTAAACGCCGGACACATTATTATGTCTCTCTGTCTTAAAAGAAAAAGTGACAGAGATATCCGCTTAGTGAACAAACTCTACACTTGAGACGGCCGATGCGACGCTGGATAAAAAGGAACAACGTGCGTGCCAGCATCTTCGTCTATAGTTTTCCGCTGAAGTCCTACTGCACTACGTATATGAGTATATTATTGTGACAAATACTAGAGTCAATGTACGTTCGGATATCCAGCACCACAACTTTACCACCAAACATATTTCTAGGTGTACAATACTGTACAAGTCTGCAGATGGTCTTTTTTCACATTTAGTTTGTTCTCTTTTCATTTTTGACTATGATGCTGTTTAAGACATTGAAATATTTTGGATTTGATTCATAACTCTGTAAGATTAGAAAACGCAATATGACGTAGAAAAATAAAGTAGTAATAAATAAGTTAAGAGAGATAGTTTCAGTGCACTAATAGAAAACAGCAATAAGTTCATTCCAAAGTCGACTTTGATCCATCTCGATCTGAGGTTCGCAACTACAGAGACTCAACTGACTGACCAGCTAAGTTCGGACGTGTGTGAGAATCGACGAACGTGTTCGGTTAGCAGTTTATAGTCTATCCAGTTTAAGACTGAAGTATTCCTGAAACCGGTTTATACAGCCCCACGCAATGTTGATAAAATTTGAATCGGCCACTCTTCAAGTCGTCTCATCCTCCACCGCAAAATCTTCCATACTTAGACATATGTAGGTAAATATTTCAATAAATTCAAAACTGGTTAACACCAATAAATTGTCAATAGACTTTAGTTCGAGGTTCTTTTTCCCGAGACGAGCATGCTTGAGCGTGTATGGGAGCTTTACTGTTTCTAATTATTTGTACTCACAGGTCACAGTTTTTTGCCGACTAATATCAGCATCAGCACCATTTGTCGAGGATTATCAATGCTGTTTACTGTGATTTAAGTATAAGGTGTGTAAATATATTTTAATAATAATTATTACAAGTGGTGGGTGGTTACTTGCGCTGCTGCTCCTGAATCTTAAAATTAGGTAAGTAATGTTTTACTTGAATCAGTAAAAAGTGCATATAGATTAGAATACCTACATATTGATAATAAATTAAACACTGCTTTTAGATGAATCAATCAATATATTATAAATACTCTACATATGTTTCGGCTTACTAGGCCTTTATCAAGAGTATTACATAGTGAATACTATGTAATACTCTTCACTATGTAATACTCTTGATAAAGGCCTAGTAAGCCGAAACATATGTAGAGTATTTATAATATATTGATTGATTCATCTAAAAGCAGTGTTTAATTTATTAACGATTATTTTCAAGATGTTTCACAAGGAACCTACCACAAGTTCAGTTCAGTGTATTACCTACATATTGATGTGACAACTTTAGTCATGCCCCATAAGCAATACATAGGCGGACAAAATTGTAATTTAACAATGAAACTATAGAGATTAAAACTACCACAAGTTTATACGTTTGGTGCCAGACACTAATTACACAAAATATTACTTAAATTTCAAACCTGTAGTAGGAACGAAAGCTAGAATTCATATAAGACGGTTTTAGAAAGCTTAAATACTCAAAATTGTTACAAAAACGAGAAAGGTTGGGGGTTAAATATGGGTAAATAGGGGAAAATAAGCAAAGCAAGCTGGTAAGAGTACATAAACTTGGAACTTGATGTATATACTGGAAGCGAAGGACACAGATTTTTTATAATATTTTTCAACCCCCTCCACCACCCCCATTCCATTATTAAAGAGGCTGAAAGAACGATAAAATAAAATTGAAATAGTCACTGGAAATTTGATACACGCAATTTAGGGTGTTCCTTGTTTTTCAACTTTTAAAATTTGATCGTCTCACCCCTCAAATTATTATAATATAAGTTAAGAAACCGCTGCCTAAGGAATCACTACCTTTACATCCACATGTATCATCCAAGTCACTTTAAAGGAAATATCTTGACTATATTTGAACTCTAGTGTGTGAAAATTAGTGGTCATAGAACATTAATATTTGGGGCATAGAAAAATTGACGTTGGTTTCTACCATATACCTCAAAAATGAAGTTTCTAGCTTGATCTACTTATTTTCCCCTATTCGCAACCTACCGCCTTCCACCCCTTCAACGGAATCATCTCAATCAGATGTCGTTACAATACATACGTGTACTAACTTTCAATGAATATCTTAAGTTGATGTTATCAATCCCGTTAATAATGCGTTGAAAAATATTACAAAGAAATCTTGGGCCTTGGTTTCTATTATATATAAAAAATCTCAAGTTTCTGTACTCTTACCAGCTTGCTTTACTTATATCTCCCTATTTACCCTTATTAAACCCCCAACCCTTCAATGTAATCATCTCAAAATATAATATAGTTCCTGATGTCGTTATAATACATACTTGTACCAAATTTCAAGCGAATATCTCAGGCTCATTTTATCAAATCCTTAAATAATGGAGTAGGGGTGGTGCAGGGGTTGAAAAATATAAAAAAGTTTGAGGCCTCTGCTCCTAGTATATCCATCGAATTTCAGGTTTCTGTTCTCTTACCAGCTTGCTTTACTTATTATCCCCTATTTAACCCCCAAACCTTCAACTGAATAATCCCGAAATATAATCTCGTTCCTGATGTCATTATAATATATACGTATACCAAATTTCAATTTTATTTTATCAGCCCTTTTAATAATGAAGTGGGGGTGATGGGGGATGAAAACTATTATAAAAAAATTGAGGCCTTGACTTCTAGTACATACACCAAATTTCAAATTTCTGTAGTCTTACCAGCTTGTTTTACTTATTTCTCCCTATTTATCCCCAACCCTTCACCGGATATGTACAAAAAACAATCCAGTTCCAAATCTTGTTATAATATATATGTGCACAAAATTTCAAGTCAATGTCTTAAATAGTTCCGGAGAAAACGTGCCGCAAAAAAAAAGTTACAAACAGGCAGACAGATGGACGGACGGACGGAGAGACAGACGGCGGATAGAATTTTTTTTTTTTCGCTCAAATTAAAAATTTTGACGATTCATGACATTCTAAACCTATTTCAAGGAAAAATACTTCATACCCTTCGGTATGCGAGGGAAGCAAAAATCGGTAAAGGTATTTACACTGAACTTCCCTCTTTATTTGTGCATGGCGGTCTAAAAAATTATTAACTACTAAATGACATTGAGAATAATAATCGGAATATAGTTATCACTATTATTACAAATAAAACCTGATAACTCTTCGTCAAAAAAATATACAGAGCCGTCATCCAACAGCAAAAATTCAATACTAAATAACAGGTGCCAAATATGGAAGGCTTGCGCAAATACAGTTACAAATGTCCACCATGGCTGAATTATTTCTTGGGATGACCACCCTGTACATTTTTCAATAAAAGTATTTTTTTTTGAAATTTTTCAAAGATGTTGGTAAACAAATTTTCAAATTTTTTTTCCTCTAAAATAAGTTTAGAATGTTTAAAAGTAAATTATTTATTATTTGTTTGCTTATACTAATGAAACATATTCTTTATGGGATTTTGCAAACAGCGGAAAAGAAAAAGTATCCATGAGAAATAAAAGAAAAACTATATGTAAAAATATTAATGAAATCTTTGCATTCTTTCGATAACCTGATTTCTGGTTATGCTAGCAAATCAAAATCCTAAAATAAATTTGTCCAATTTCTTATTTGAGATTCTCATTATAACGCTAGCATCCAACATAGTCCCCTACGACTAAGCAGATTAAACTGGTATCTACATCACCCTCTACGGAATGAAGATTCAGTTAAAAATGATAACAAAGGCCTAATACGAATTTATTTACCTACCATGTCTTAAACATTTTTTCAATCTAATGGATTACATTTTCATAAAACCTCTGATTCAGTTTCTTGGAAATGATTAGCCTTTGAAACGTTTTTCGCCTTGTTCTGAGCTCACCAGAAGGGCACAAAGCCATTCATAACTACGTTTCGTGCAAAACCAAGGCAATATTCATGAATAAGTATGAAATATTTATATTTGACGTTGACTGATAAAAAACAACAGATATTCACATATCTATTAGCTAACTAGTATTGGAGCCTATAAGCAAACAAATAATAAATAATTCACTTTTAAACATGCATAGAGTATATAGTATATTTTGAAAAATATTAGAAAGAAATCTGAAGCCTTGGTTTCTAGTACATACACCAAATCCCAAGTTTCTGTACTCTTACCAGCTTGCTTTATTTATTTTCCCCTATTTAACCCCAACCCTTCAATGGAATAATCCCAAAAGATAATCTAATTTCTGATGTCAATATAATATATACGTGGCAAATTATTGTGAAAATTAAACCACAGTGTGGTCGTTAAATTTAAGTTTAATATGGATTTTCATCAGGTAAAGGCCGAATCAATCTACTATATACCAAATTTCAAGTGAATATTTCAATTTTTTTTATCAACCCCTTTAATAATGGAGTGGGAGGTGGTGGAGGGATAGACAATATTAAGTATAAGAAATTTTGAGGCCTTGGCTTCTAGTACATACACCAAATTTCAAACCTCTGTTCTTTTACCGGTTTGCTGTACTTATTTCTCCCTATTTACCCCCCAACCCTTCACCGGATATGTTCAAAAAACAATCCAGTTCCAGATGTCATGATAATATATACGTGTACATCCACTACGTGGATGTGGAAGTAAACATTTACAACAAATTTAGGGTACCTAGCTCAACACCTTCCCGTGTCACAAAGGGGGTGAATTTTTGCATGATCCCTGATATTCGGGGTGTTTGTTAATTATCTGACAAAATTTCACATAAAGCAAAAATATGGATAGAATATAATATTTAAAGTTAATTCTTAACTAATTGTCAATATAAAAATGGTCTAATGGAATCGAATAGACGTACATTTAGGTAACTATATTTGTTATTAAAAATACATTATCAATTGTTTTTTGTTTTGCACATACATAAATGCTCCTTAGCTAAAGTTTAGGGAATGACATGTTCTACAAAACCAAATATACGAAAATTTTGTATTAATAGGTAAATTTTTTAAAATACGAAAAACGTGAGAACACTTTAATAAACGATGAAATGTGCTTATAAAAATACTAATATGTACATTATCTGCTCTGAGCCTGAAAGGTTTCTTGTCGATTTCCTTGCATTTGGTTGTTGCCCAGTACTTCCAATATTTTTACAATGCTTGCGATTTTCCTGAGAGATAACTTTCCTATGTCTTCAGATGTTAATTTCGCCTTTTCCATGTACTTTATCATAATGCAGATTGATATGCGTGTTATCTTACATTCGCAAAATATGTGTTCTGCAGTGTCAGATTATCTGCATTCATAATTTTCTGATTTACCGATATTCTTAAGATGATATCTCAAGAAGCAGCGGCCTGTTAGAAGTTCTGGCCTTTTGAGGCCCTTAAGGGTGATGCCTTAACTCAGTCTTTTAGAGTTCCTGGAGTCTTGTGGTAATCTTTGTCGAATAAGTTATTAACTTCTTCGCTTGTCTTTGGCCTGAAGTGTAATAAATTGTTTAAATGATTTTCATGTTACATTAGCAAACACTTAATCAACAATATTTAAAAAACCGATGCCTAAGGAATCACTACTTCCACGTCCAAATTTCTCATCCAAGCCACTTTAAAGGAAACATCTTGACTAGATTCGCACTCTAGTATGTGAAAATTATTGGGCATAGAATTTTAATAATATTTGTGGCAGATGTCCTCCCATCCCTTCAATAGAATCATCTCAATCAGATCCCATTACAATACATACGTGCACTAACTTTTAAGTGAATATCTCAATTATCATTAATAATGGAGCGGAGGTGGTGGGGTTTGAAAAATATTAGAAAGAAATCTCAGGCCTTGGTTTCTAGTATATACACCAAATCCCAAATTTCTGTACTCTTACCAGCTTGATTTACTTATTTTGCCCTATTTACTCCTATTTAACCCTCAACTCTTCAAAGGAATCATCTCAAAATATAATCCAGTTTCAGATTTCGTTATAATACATACGTCTAAAAAATTTCAAGTGAATACCTCAATTTTATTTTATCGACCCCTTTAACAATGGAGTAAGGGTGGTGGGGGTAGAAAAATATTATTAAAAAATCTGAGGCCCTGGCTTCTAGGATATACATTGAATTTCAAGTTTCTGTACTCTTACCAGCTTGCTTTATTTATTTTTCCCTACTTTCCTCTACTTACCCCCCACTCCTTCAACGCAATCATATCCAAATACAATCTAGTTTCAGATATATTGTAAAAAATTTGGCTTCTAGTACATATACCTAATTTCAAGTTTCTGTACTCTTATCAGCTTGCTTTATTTATTTTTCCCTATTTACCCCTATTTAACCCCAACCCTTCAACGGAATCATCTGAAAATATAATCTAGTTCCAGATGTCGTTATAATATATGCGTGTACCAGATTTCAAGTGAATATCTTAATTTTATTTTACCAACCCTTTCAATAATGGAGTAGGGGTGGTGTTGGGTTGAAAATTATTACAAAAAAATCTGGCTTCCTTGGCTTCTAGTAAATGCACTAAATTTAGATTTTCTGTACTCTTATCGGCTTGCTTTACTTGTTTTCCCCTATTTACCACTATTTAACCCCCAACACTTCATTAGAATAGTCCCAAAATATAATCTAGTTTCTGATGTCATTATACGTGTAGAAAATTTCATGTGAATTCTCAATTTTTTTCATTAACCACTGTAATAATGGAGGAGGGGGTGGCGATGGGATGAAAAATATTATGAAAAATTTTGAGGTCTTGGCTTGTAGTACATGCATCAAATTTCAAGATTCTGTAAATCCAAGAAATTTTTATAAGAAGCTTTGTTTATGACAAACAAATATTTATTGCTCAGAAACAAGCATTTCTTTCTCATGAGTTTTTTGACGATAATAAATATTTAGTTTTCATTTTCAAATAAATGCCTTGGTAGGTATCCACAAAGAAATATTTGATTGGCGAAATACCAATAAATCATTTCTTTCGTGGAAATAAAATTTGTTTCTCTCAAATAAATCATTCTTTCAGTGTATGCAAATCTAATATTTTCTTAATATATTTTGTCCTTATAGGAGATGGAACCTAGTCAGATATTATGCATCATGTTGGTAGCCAAGATAGTACTGTTGGTTTCAGCGGAACAACATTCTCAAGAATACAGATTACCAGACTACTGGGATGTGCTTGGATACGTAGTAAAGCTTAATCTAAATCATGGACTATTTACATCAACAGGCACACAATTTTCAGGCGAAGTTGAAATCAATCTTAAATTCAAAAGTCAGAAGCCAGTGGATACCTTAGTATTGCATTCCGACTATGACATGATTAAGCTAAATAGAATTACTTTCAACAAAGTTGAAATATCCGCTAGTAAATATAGTGTTCACAATATAACTGATATTTTATATATTAATATAGGATATCAATCACTAACTCACCAAAGTTCACATCGCCTTGTTATTGAATACACCGGTACTTTAGCTAAGGCAGATTTGGCTGGACTCTATAAAAGTAGTTACGTTAACAAAAATGGGACAACTAAATATCTCTTGACGACACACTTTTCGGGCACTTATGCACGAAGTGTTTTTCCTTGTTTTGATGAACCAGCATATAAGGCAACCTTTCTCTTTACAGTTACTTTTCCCACTGGCTTAAATGTGCTCTTCAATACACAAGAAGCAACTAGAGAAAACAATACGACTACAAGGTAAGAAACCTCAATTTATTCAATGTCGACGTAGATCAATTCTGCATCGATTGTGTTTGGTTTAGTAAAATTAGACCTTAATTATTTTTTTCCTTCTTCAATTCTTTGGGAATTTCACTGCCACATGTATGTTTTCTTTCTAAGCGGTGCTAGGGGAATCTACAAAATATGTCACAATTAACCAGTATGTTACTGGTAAAAAAACCTCTACGCCCGTGACGTTTACATCAAAGGATCAGTTAAAGGTTGGTTTTGATAAATAAACAACACAAATAAGTATAAAAACTTGAAATTAAATATTTCGCCGACGTTTCGGAAATCTAATCTATTTCCTTTCTCAAGGCTTTTTTTGAAAAATCGTTTTTGCTGTGTATGACAAATACACAGCTCTAAGAATGTTTGTTATATTCAATATCCATAGATACTTACTATTTACATAGAACTGTTGATATAGTTAACAGTTTTTTAGTTTCTATACAATGTTAAGTTTGTGAAGTTCTTCTTTTAACATTGGCAGCCAAGTTGTACAGACATCTACGGAACAATTCGACACGCATTTATCCTCATTCAATAATATTATCGCGGATTCTTTTATTTTTCTTTTTTTGCTATCTGCCTCTTTTGTTAAAATTTTTGCCGAGTCCCAGTTTATTCTATGTCCGTTCTCCCACGCGTGTTCGCAGATCTTGGACCTCTGAATTTCATTTTTTCTGATATAATTTTGATGTTCGCCCAATCTTACACTAAAAGGTCTGGATGACTCACCCACGTATTGTTTGTTGCACTCACATGGAATACTATAAATGCAGTTTTTTGAATTTTGCTCGTGGTTTGTTGGTTTCGTCTTTGTCAGAATAGATCTTAAAGTATTGCTTGTTTGAAATACCGTCCTAATATCAAATCTATCACCGATGCGGCGCAACTTTTCGGATAATCCGCATACATAAGGAATTAACGCTGTGTAACGTTTTTCAGGTTTTTGTCGTACCTGATTGTTATTGTTCAGGCAAAATTTACCGCTGACCGCTGACGAAAAATCGCTAGTTACTGAACAGGGTCATATAGCGATATATCATTATTTATTTTTCGTTATAAATAGTGGCGTAAAACTAACATTCCTGAGGAATTGTTTTACTATAACATTTTTTTTGTTGGAACTTGTTGAAAATATTTTATGGTGTAGGAAAAAGTTTTGGATTAAATCCGTATGGTGAAAAGCTTTTGTTTAGAAAAATGCATGTTCAAAATCGTGCATTTTCGCAGTTCTTATATATCTCTGGCGTGTATCACCTATTACAATAGAGAACGAGTAACAAATTGCTCACAACGAAATTGTAAAGAAAACTAGGTTTGTCTGAAAAATTTTGGTCAATATGCCAAGTCGCAAAACATAAAGACATTTTAGGGGGGTCATTTATAAACAATTGATGTTAATTTGAACAATAATGGAAATATTATGACGAAACTTTAGAAGAATACCATTTGTAGAGCTAAACTATCAAGCCAAATTTCAAATTAAAATGTTTATAATAAAGCCTAAAAAATAGTTACAATACCGATAATTGAATCGTCGATTGTTTAGGGGAACCAAATCGTACAGCAAACATTTTTGTTACGGATTATTTCGTACTTTTCAGCGATATTAACGAAAATAAATTTTAATTTTTTTAAAACCAATTTCATTTCATTCTTCTTAATTAAAAAAATCGGTCAAGGTATTTACACAGAACTTCCCCCTTTATTCATACAAGACGGTCACTCTAAAAAATTATTAATTAAGAGATGACATATGAGAATTATAATCGCCATGTATCGCCATAGTATTACAGAGAAAATTTGATAACTTTTTTCCATCATCTACTGTATAGTGGTGGGATTTTTTTTTTAATTTTCAAAACATCTTTTTGTTGAAATAGGTTAAGAATATAATGAAACGTGGAAATTTTTGAATTGAAGAAACAATTTGTTTCATCATCTGTAGTGGTAAAATAATAAAAACAACCGCTGCCTAAGGAATCACTACTTCCACATCCAGATTTTTCATCCCAGTCACTTTAAAGAAAACATTTTGACTATATTTTCACTCTAGTATGTGAAAATTACTAGTCAAAGAATTTTAATAATGTTTGGGGCAGATATCATAGAAAAATATTAGAAAGAAATCTGAGAACTTAGTTTCTAGTATATACACCAAATTCCAAGTTTCTGTACTCCTACAGCATGCTTTACTTCTTTTCCCCCACTCACCTCTACTTACCCTCCACTCCTTCAATGGAATCGTGTCAAAATATAATCTGGTTTCAGATGTCATTATAATACATATGTGTACCAAATTTCAAGTGAAAATCTCAATTTAATTTTATCAACTCTTTTAATAAGGGAGTGGGGGTGATAGAGGCGGGGAAAATGTTATAAAAAAACGTGAGGCCTTCGCCTAGTATGTACACTAAATCACAAATTTCTGTACTCTTACCAACTTGCTCTACTTATTTTCCCTTATTTACTTCTATTTAACCCCCAACCCCTCAACGGAATCATCTGAAAATATAATCCAGTTCCAGATGTCGTTTTAATACAAACGTATACCAAATTTCAAGTGAACAACCCAATTTTATTTTACCAACCCCGTTTAATGATGGAGTAGGGGTGATGGGGGGGTGGTAAAATATTATAAAAAAATCTGAGGCCTTGTCTTCTAGTACATATACCGAATTTCAAGTATCTGTACTGTTACCAGGTTGCTTTACCTATTTTTCCCTATTTAACCCTCAACCCTTCAACGGAATAATCCCAAAATATAATATAATTTCTGATGTCAATATAATATAAGTATACGTATACCTTAAAGTGAATATCTCAATTTTATTTTATCAACCCCGTTTAGTAATGGAGTAGGATTGGTGGGGGTTGAAAAATATTTAAAAATGTAAGACCTTGTCTTGTAGTTCATACGCCGAATTTCAAATTTCTGTACTGTTATCGGCTTGCTTTACTTACTTTCCCCTATTTAACCCCCAACCCTTCAACGGAATAATCCCAAAATGTAATATAGTTTTTGATGTCTTTATAATATATACGTATACCAAATTTCAAGTGAACATTTCAATTTTATTTTATCATCCCCTTTAATAATGGTGTGGGTGGTGGGCGAAATATTTTTAAAAATTTTGAGGCCTCGGCTTCTAGTACATATACCAAATATCATGTTTCTGTACTCTTAACTGCTTACTTTACTTATTTCCCCTTACTTACCCCTATTTAACCCCCATCCATTCAACAGAATCACCTCAAAATATAATGTAGTTACAGATGTCGTTATAATGCATACGTGTACCAAATTTAAGGTGAGTATCTCAGTTTTATTTTATCAACCCCTTTAATAATGGAGGACTGGTGGTGGGAGGAAGTGTTGAAAAATATTGTAAAAAAAATCTGAGGTTTTACTTCTAGTACATATACCGAATTTCAAGTTTATGCAGTCTCACCGACTTATTGCTTTACTTATTTTCCCTTATTTACCCCTATTTACCCCCCAAGCCTTCAACGGAATAATACCAAAATATGATCAGATCCTGATGTCATAATATATACGTATACCAAATTTCAAGTGAATATCTCTATTTTGTTTTATCAACCCCTTTAATAATTGAGTGGGGTGGTGGGGGGATGGAAAATATTATAAAAAAAATTGTGGCCTTGACTTCTAGTACATACACCGAATTTCAAGTGTCTGTACTCTTACCCGCTTGCTTTACTTATTTCCCTATATTTACCCCACCCCTATTCACCCCCCAACTCTTTACCGGATATGTTCAAAAAACAATCCAGTTCCAGATCTCGTTATAATATATACGTGTACAAAATTTCAAGTCCTTATCTTAAACCGTTCCGGAGAAAACGTGCGGACAAAAAAAAAGTTACACAGACCGACAGACAGACCGACAGACAGACATAAATGGTTTTTTTCGCTCAAATTTAAAATCTCGACGTTTCATGACATTTTAAACCTACTTCAAGAAAAAAAATTATATTTGTTTTTACGATTACTATACCTGAAGTCCACTAGGTACGTGGATGTGGAAGTAATAAATATATTTTTTAAATTTTCGAAACAAATTTCTTTCTTGAAATGTGTTTAGAATGTCATGAAACGTGGCAATTTTAAATTTGAACAAAAACGTTTTTTTCCATCACCCATTTTATAAGAAATGTTCACATTTTTTTTTTAAATCTCCAAATTTTTTTTTTTCAAATATGTTTAGAATGTTATGAAACGTGGAAATTTTAAATTTTTAATTTGTGCAAAACATCCACTTCACAAAATTTTGAAAATTTCAAAATTTTTTTCTATTTTAACTTTTCAAAAAGAGAATTTTTTACTTCCCTCGCATACGGAAGGAAAGTATTCTTAAACAGGTTTAGAATGTCACGCAACGTGAAAATTTAAAATTTTTCATTTTATGAAATATTTTAAAAATTTTCAAAAATTCAAAATTATTTCTATTTAAAATTAATTTTTTTTTTTTTTAGAATGTTATGAAACGTGGAAAGGACCTCGTACACATTGTAGGTGGAAAACGGCTTGCGTCAAATTGGCCGAATTTTTGATACGATGTTGAGTCTTCATGCCTATAAAAATTTTTAGTAACATTGGCGCCCAAAAAGCTCTCGTTTTTAAACTGGGCCACAAAGAGTTGACAAAATCGGGACATTTCGATTTCCCGTATGTCACGGGAGATCGACATATTTTGTCCCTACTATTCATATCGGCGCGAGCAATGTGGTGTTTTTTGTATATACAAATTTAAGTTTATATAAAATATACGGTTGTGCTTCGCTCTCTGCCTTGCCCGGGATCAACGACGGGTACGTGGAGGATTTCTGATCCCATGTATAATTTGTCAGTGTTGTGCATGTGTGTGTATGGTAGATGATGTGTGTGTAAGTGGCTATGTGTGTGGGTGGATGTATTTGAGAGACTGTATTCTTTGATTACTATGTTACGGTTCTAGTCCTCAATATTAACTATTAACTGGTCGTTATTTGAATTGCATCTGTTACCTGCAACTTTAATATAAATTAGAAGAACACGATCGGGATATTTTACAACTTGCTGGTGCCTAGCATATCCCAAATACCATAGAACACTGGTTATGTGGGTACAGCACCCCAGTGTGCTGGCTCCGGACTTAGAGGTGCAATATCCTGCGATTGGGCCCTCTTAGTCTTGGTCCATTTCACATTCGTCAATATTTTGTATACATAAGATCCGCAATTGGTACTTCGTAGCGTTTCTAAATCGGGAATATATTCTTATCCGAAGCAGTTCTGGATTATTTTCGTCAAATGCAAATATTTCCAACCCGTCGAGATCTTTTTTGTCTTGAACGTAAAATGGTGCCAAACTTAACTGATATATTCCTCTTGTTAAACGTTGTAGGTACTCTAAATCTAATCATGGGAAGCCTTGCAGATGGTTTTCACCAAGCCTGGTCCAAGTCGCATGTCTTCGTTCCAAGTTTTTGACTTTAATGTATATTTTAGTATATACGGATCATCTACTTTTTATTTCATCGTTTGAGCCTATTCGGCAGTCCTTCCTTCCATGAAAATTAATTCGTGATACTTGTTGATTATCGCGCTAGCTATTAAATAAAAGTCTCTCAGGTGAAGGACGTGAGCTCTTGGAATAATACCATCGAGAAAGTGAAATATTGATTTGATGTGTCCATTTCGAGCTTCGACAATCCATCTCTGAATGGTCACGATTCTTGGCTGCATTGGCTTCTTTTGTTGTTGCGCTCTCCTGGTTGTAGCAAAAGTTGAGTTCATCGAGAAAACGAATATTATCACGGTTTCCTCGATCGACAAGGAATATATCCTCCTCTCGAAACCGATTTCTGATACTGATGTTCTCTTGCAGTTCTCTTCTCTTGCGACATCATTATTTTTGCGTCGGCAAAATAGGGTCCTTGGATATCTAAAACATAACCGTTCGTTGCAACTAGTAATGCAGGTTTCACCAAGTGCCGACCTTTATGTATGGAATACTATTGTCGCAATGTCCGGTAGTTGCCTGATTTTTCAATATAACTGTAGGTACCATCAACAATGACGATAGCTTTGCGATTGTCAGGATCAGCATTATACAAAACGTTAGCGAAATCTGTTAAATGTCTTTCAATAAACTGTTCGCGACTTAAGGCGTTGAGTCCTATGGTTTCACGTACAAAACGCACCATTAATGATCTTCTTACAACGCCTATAGCCATATTGGCAGCTTGGCGAGTAGAGTAAGCAAATATTACTTTCAAGAAATCATCTAATATGCCTGATATTGCTCATCTCTCTTAATCAACGCCTTATTACGAAGTTCAGTAAAGAAGTTCAAAACTTCTGCTCCTTGTAATTTTATAGATCTATTTAGGAAGTTCTTGCCGTTGTAAAATAAGCTAGAAGAAATTGATCATTATCTAAGTGGTAGTTACATAGACGAAGAAACTGAGGAAAATAAATGTTAGTATCAAGATATATTTGGACTCTTGCTTTAACAGAAAGGGGGACTTAAAGCAGAGGGGGCCTATTGTAGCAAATACAACAAATACCAGATGATTTATGTTTTAAAACCCTGAGTCGGATACATACAGGATCATCAGCATTTGCTAAATCTGTCCGCAACAGTTTATCGCAGTTGATACATACGCGTGTATTATTGTTGATAACAATTGGCGGATTATTTAGTTCATTTCGGTAACGTAAAGCGATTACCATTTTTTCTGCATTAAAATTCAATACGATTCTCATAACTCTGGGAACGAAGCGGTTGTTGCAAACGAAGCAATTAATGCGTTGCGCCATTATACGTGCTTTCAAAATATTACAGAACAAACGCGAAACAGCTCTGAAAAAAACGTTCGTATAAGGAAAAACCAAATATCTATACAAAATATGTTTCTGTTTATGTAAATAATGTTCTGTCTCTTCAATAAAAATTAGGTTCATGCATTTCTATTGAATTTGAACGAAAACGCGAAGAAGTTACAAAAGAATGAATACAAACATTTGCTACCTAATTTTATGTTACTTACCTGTAGTTTTGTAGCTTTTTCAAACGGAGTTCATTTAATTATGAACAGACACGATATTATTCAAATATATTTGTTTTTGACAATACTTGACAGAAGCCACCTATGATCCAGTTATTATTTAAAAATAGTTGAAGAATGTTCGGAATGAAAAGTGGAAATTACGGGTGAATAAAAGTAATATTTACAAAAAAAAAATAATATATAAACGTCGATCTCCCGTGACATACGCGGAATTGAAAAATTCCGATTTTGTAACTCTTTGTGGTCCAGTTTAAAAACGAGAGCTTTTTAGGTGCCAATGTTACTAAAATTTTTTATAGGAATGACCACTCAACGTCATATAAAAAAATCGGCCAATTTGACGAAAGCCGTTTTTCCCCTATAATGTGTGCGGGGGGTCCTTTAAAATTTGAACGAAAAAAATTATTTTCCGTTACCTACTTATTCCCGGTCCACCTGTATATTTTCCAGTGAAAGTCTAACCACTTCGTCGGTTGCAGTGGCGTTAGCTACCTACCAAATTTGACTGTTTTCCGTCAAATAGGTTTTTAGTTAATGCACCAACCGTCAGACAGACAGACCGACAGACAGACAGACTGACGGAATTGAAAGCCTATATTTTCGCAATCTACGTGATCTGAAACGTGAAAATCCGAAAAAATCTCGGAGGGTGATTTTTTCTCGAATACAATATTTCCCTTCGGTATGCGAGGGAAGTAAAAAAAAATGGTAAAGGTATTTAACTTCCCTCGTTATTTGTGCATGGCGGTCACTCTAAAAAATTATTAATTACGAAATGACATTGAGAATAATAATCGGAATATAGTTATTGCTGTTATTACCAAAAAAACTGATAACTTTTGGTCAAAAAAATATACAGAGTGCTCCTCCCCTTTTATAATGGTTATGGAAATACTATTTAAAAAATCGGTAAAGGTATTTACACAGAACTTCCCTCGTTCATGGCAGTCTCTCTAAAAAAATAATAATTACGAAATGACATTGAGAATAATAATCGGAGTAGAGTTATTGCTATTATTACAAAGAAAACTTGATAAGTTTTGGTCAAAAAAATATACAGATTGCTCATCCAACTGCAAAAGTTCAATACTAAATAGCAGGTGCCACATATGGCAGGCTTGCGCAAATACCTTTATAAATGTCCACCATGGTTGAATTATTTCTTAGGATGACCACCCTGTATATTTTTCAATAAAAGTATAATAGGTGCATATGCCAAATAATATTGTCATCTGTCACATTTTCAATTCCACATTCACGTAGTGGAGTGGAAGTACATTTCACTTTTTTTTAAATTTTTCAAAAATGTCGGTAAAAAATTTCTCTTTTCTGAAATAGGTTTAGAATGTCTTGAAACGTGGAAATTTTAAATTTGAGCAAAGAAAGAATATGTTTCCGTCTATCTTAGTGGTAAAAAAATTTTCAAACTTTCTTTTTCTGAAATAAGTTTAGAATGTCATGAAACGTGAAAATTTTAAATTTGAGGAAAATAAATTTTTTCTATCTATTCGTCTTAAATTTTTTTTCCAAAATGGTAAAAAGATGTTGCAATTTCTTTTTTCGAAATAGATTTGGAATGTCATAAAGCGTAAAAATTTTAAATTTGAGCAAAAAAGTTCATCTATTCTATGGTAAGTAGTGATAAATAGATCAAAAATTTGTTGAAACAATTTTTTTTAACATTTCAAAAATTATTTTAAATTTGCTTGAATAGGTTTAGAATGCCATGGAAACGTGGCCATTTTAAATTTGAAAGAAAAAAAATTTCCATCCATTTTAGTGGTAAAATTTTTTTCAAAAATGTATGCGGTGCAAGTAAAATAATTTCAAATCTTTTTTTTAAATAGGTTTAGAATGCCATGAAACGTGGAAATTTTAAAATTCAACAAAGAAAAAATTGTTTCATCTATTTTAGTGGTAAGTGGTTTTTCATAAATGTTGGTGAAAAAAAATTCAACAATTTTCTTTTCTGAAATAGGTTTAGCGTGTCATGAAACGTAGAAATTTTAAATTTGAGCAAAAACAAATTTTTCCATTATTTATTCCCTTTAGACGGTCCACCCTGTATATTTTCCAGTGAAAGTTTAACCATTTCTTCGCTGACAGTAGGGTCAACTACGTACCAAATTTGACTGCTCCCCGTCAAGCAGTTTTTTAGTTAATGCACCAACACACAGACAGACAGACTGACGGAATTGAAAAACCTATACTTTCGTAATCTACGTGATTTGATACGTCAAAATCCGAAAAAATCTCTGAGGGTGACTTTTTCTCGAATACAATACTTTCCTTCGGTATGGGAGGGAAGTAATAATCGGTAAAGGTATTTACACAGAACTTCCCTCTTTATTTGTGCATGGCGGTCACAGTAAAAAATCGGTAAAGGTATTTACACAGAACTTCCCTTGTTATTTGGGCATGGTGGTCGCTCTAAAAAATTATTAATTACGAAATGACATTGAGAATAATAATCGGAATATAGTTATTGCTATTATTAAAAAAAAACTGATAACTTTTGGGCAAAAAAATATACAGAGTGCTCATCCAATAGCAAAAGTTCAATACTAAATAACAGGTGCTAAATATGGAAGTCTTGCGCAAATACCTTTATAAATGTCCATCATGACTGAATTACTTCTTGGGATGCCATTATTCAATAAAAGTATAATAGGTGCATATGCCAAATATTATTGCCATCTGTCACATTTTCAATCCCACATTCACCTATTGGAGTGGAAGTATAGTGGTGGTTAAAAAATATATGTATTTTTTTTTAATTTTTCAAAAATGTTGGTGAAAAAAATTGAAATTTTAGTGGTAAAAAAATGTTCAAACTTTTTTTTTCTGAAATAGGTTTAGAATGTCATGAAACGTGAAAATTTTAAATTTGAGCAAACAAAATTATTCGTCTATTCTATAGTAGTAATAAATATATTACCTTAACACATTTTAGAACGCTATGAAACGTGGAAATTTTAAATTTGAAGAAAGAAAAAAAATTTCCATCTATTTTAGTGGTAAAAAATTTTTCAAAAATGTTGGTAAAAAAATTAGAAAAAAAAAATTTCTTTTAAATAGGTTTAGAATGCCATGAAACGTGGAAACTTTATATTTGAACAAAGAAAAAAAAATTCTTTTTAGTGGTAAAACATTTTTGAAAAATGTTGGTGAAAAAAATTTTCAAATTTTTTTTTTTTCAGAAATGGGTTTAGCGTGTCATGAAACGTGGAAATTTTAAATTTGAGCACAAAAAATTGTTTTCACTATTTATTCCGTTTAGACGGTCCACCCTGCATATTTTCCGGTGAGAGCTTAACCATTTCTTATCTGACAGAAGGTCAATTACCTACCAAATTTGACTGGTCTCCGTCAAGTGGTTTTTCGTCAGAATTCGAAAAAATCTCGGAGGGTGATTTTCTCTCGAATACAATACTTCCCTTCGGTATGCGAGGGAAGTAAAAAATCGGTAAAGGTATTTACACAGAACTTCCCTCGTAAGTTAAGAATGTCATGAAACGTGGGAATTTTAAATATAAGCAAAAATATGTTTTCATCTATTCTATAGCAGTGATAGAAAAAGACTAAAAATTTTTTCAAAAAATTTTATTAATTTTTTTTTGAAATAGGTTTAGAATGCCATGAAACGTGGAAATTTTAAATTTGAACAAAGTAACAAATTTTTACTTCCCTCGCATAACGAAGGGAAGTATTGTGTATTCGAGACAAAATCACCCTCTGGGATTTTTTCGGATTTACACGTTTCAGATCACGTAGATTACGAAAATATAGGTTTTTCAATTCCGTCAGTCTGTCTGTTGGTGCATTATCTAAAAAACTACTTGACGGATAATAGTCACATTTGGTACGTAGCTGACACTACTTATTACCAGCGAAGAGATGGTTGAACTTTCATTGAAAAATATACAGGGTGGACCGTCTAAAGGGAATAAATAATGAAAAAAATCGTTTTTGCTCAAATTTAATATTTCCACGTTTCACGACATTCTAAATTTCAAAAAGAAAAATTTGAAAATTTTGTCAAAGAAATTTTTTTTAAATATTTCGAAATAGAATATACCTATGATGGAAAAAAATTTTTGCTCAAATTTAAAATTTCCACGTTTCATGACATTCTAAATCTATTCAGAAAAAAGAAAATTTTCAAAACTTTTTGAATTTTTTTTTACCAGTTTTAAAGATGGGAACTTTTTTTGCTCAAATTAAAATTTTCCACATTTCATGACTCTAAATTTATTTCATAAAATAAAACTTTCAAAAAGAAAAATGTGAAAATTTTCTCAAAGAATTTTTTAAAAAATATTACGTCTGTCTCATACCGAAGAGAAGTATTGTATCCGAGAAAAAATCACCCTCCAAGATTCTCTCGGATTCTGACGTTTCAGATCACGTAGATTTCGAAAATATAGATTTCTCAATTCCGTCCATCTGTCTGTCTGTCTGTCTGTCTGTCTGTCTGTCTGCCTGTTGGCGAATTAACTAAAAAACTACTTGACGGAGAGTAGTCAAATTTGGTAGGTAGTTGACCCTACTGTCAGCGAAGAAGTGGTTAAACTTTCACTGGAAAATTTACAGGGTGGACCGTCTAAGCGGAATAAATAGCGAAAAAAAATTTTTTTTGCTCAAATTTAAAATGTCCACGTTTCATAGCATTCTAACTCTATTTCAAAAAAAAAAATTTTTCAAAATTTTTTTTTAGCATTGAAAAATTTTGTATCACAAATAGATGATTTTTTTTCTCTCTTCATATTTCAAATTTCCACGTTTCATAGCCATTTAAATCTATTTAAAAAAAACAGAAAATTCATTTACCATTTTTGAAATAATTTACTACTAAAATAGATGGAATTTTTTTTCTTTGTTCATATTTAAAATTTTCACGTTTCCAAGGCATTCTGAAACTATTCAAACAAATTTAAAAATGTTTTTTAAAAATTTTTAAAAACATTTTTATCACTACTATAGAATAGACGAAAAAAATTTTTTTGCTCAAATTTAAAATCTCTATGTTTCATGACATTCCAAACCTATTTCGGGGAAAAAAAATTGCCATTTTGGAAAAAAAATTAACTAAAATAAATGGAAAACATTTTTTTTGCTGAAATTTAAAATTTGCACGTTTCATAACGTTCTAAACCTATCAGAAAAAAAAATTTGAAAATTTTTTTCACCAACATTTTTAAACAATTTTTTACCACTAAAATAGATGGAAAATGTTGTTTTATTTGCTCTAATTTAAAATTTTCACGTTTCATGGCATTCTAAACCTATTTAAAAAATATACATAATTTTTAAATTTGTAAACTTTTTAACCACTACTATAGGAATAGGAGGAAACTTTCATTTTTGCTCAAATTAATAATTCAGTCATGGTGGACATTTGTAAAGGTATTTGCGCAAGCCTTCCATATTTGGCACCGCTATGCACAAATAACGAGGGAAGTTCTGTGTAAATACCTTTACCGATTTTTTTCATCTATATTAGTGGTAAAAAAAAATTCAAAAATGTTGGTGAAAAATATTTTCAATTTTTTTTTCTGAAATAGGTTTAGTGTGTCATGAAACGTGTAAATTTTAAATTTGGGCAAAGAAAATTTTTTTCACTGTTTATTCCGTTTAGACGGCCCACCCTGTATATTTTCCAGTGAAAGTTTCAAACCATTTCCTCGCTAACAGTAGTGTCAACTACCTTCCTGCTCTCCGTCAAGTCGTTTTTTTACTTAATACACCAACAGACAGACAGACAGACATACAGACAGACAGGCAGACAGACAGACAGGCAGACAGACAGACAGACTGGCCGAATTGAAAACCTATATTTTCGTAATCTACGTGATCTGAAACGTCAAAATTCGAAAAAGTCTCGGAGGGTGATATTTTCTAGAATATAATACTTCCCTTCAGTATGCGAGGGAAGTAAAAATTTGAAAATTTTTGTACCAAAAATTTTTACCACTAAAATGGAAAAAAAAATATTTGCTCAAATTTAAAATTTCTACGTTTCATGACATTCTAAACCTATTTCAGAAGAACACAATTTTGAAATTTTTTTTACCAACATTTTTGAAAAATTAAAAAAAAAATTAAATTTTTTAACCACTACTATACTTCCACTCCATTACGTGAATGTGGGATTGAAAATGTGACAGATGGCAATAATATTTGGCATATGCACCTGTTATACTTTTATTGAAAAATGTACAGGGTGGTCATCTCAAGAATTAACTCAGTCATGGTGGACATTTGTAAAGGTATTTGTGCAAGCCTTCAATATTTGGCAGCTGTTATTTAGTATTGAACTTTTGCTGTAGGATGAGCACCCTGCATATTTTTTTGACCAAAAGTTAACAGGTTTTCTTTGTAATAATAGCAATAACTATATTCCGATTATTATTCTCAATGTCATTTCGTAATTAACATTTTTTTTAGAGTGTACAAATAACTAGGGAAATTCTGTGTAAATACCTTTACCGGTTTTTGTGAGAGCAATCATCTTCAATGAATATTTCGTTTGTATTTTAAAAATAGTATTTATTGTTAGTTTAAAATAAGAAAAATATATAATAAAGTACTAAACATTCCAAAAGACATAAATTTAATTTCGTCTCCTTATCTATTATAGCTCGCGAGTAAAAAAAATTCAAAAAAGTTTTATTTTTAGGTTTTCGGAGAAATGTAATGACAACGAGAAAATACCTATATATATATATATATATATATATATATATATATATATATATATATATATATATATATATATATATTTATATACGGTATTAGTTGGCTTCCCACAATGTAAAATTTTAGGTTCAGTTGGCTTCCACAAGTCAGATGGCTTCCGGTATTCGGATGCCATCTGACCTGCTAGCGATATTAACGCAAATGCCTCATAAATGCCGTATGGTGTCATTACAACTTATTTTAGGTTGGAGGTCAAATGACCCATTTTAACACCCTGGTGAATATTTTAGTTTAGCAGTTTGCTACTAACTGCCGTGCCTGTCGCTCGAAAAATATTCACTTTCAATACCTGCTGACCACAGAAGCCGTTCAGATGGCATCTAGTTAGCTGGCAACACCGTGAAAGTAGGTTAATAAATACCACATGTGGGTCCAGATTCTTGAGTTTGCTTGTATTTATTACTACTAAGAAAAATAAACTTAGTGAAGACAATTCGTGTACATATGAAAATGGGAACGGAATTTGTATTACTTCCACATCCACGTAGTGGATTGGAAGTATAGTAATCGCAAAAAAATTTTCAAAAATTTTTATTCGTAAAATAGGTTTAGAATGTCATGAAACGTCGAGATTTTAAATTTGAGCGAAAAAAAATTTTCTGTCTGTCGGTCTGTCTGTCGGTCTGTCGGTCTGTCTGTAACTTTTTTTGTCCGCACGCTTTCTCCGGAACGGTTTAAGATATTAACCTGAAATTTTTAACACGTATATATTATAACGAGATCTGGAACTGGATTGTTTTTTGAGGAAATCCGGTGAAGGGTTGGGGGTTAAATAGGGGTAAATAAGGGGAAATAAGTAAAGCAAGCTTGTAAGAGTACAGAAACTTGAAATTCGGTGTATGTACTAGAAGTTAAGGCCTCAGATTTTTTTATAATATTTTTCAACCCCCCACCACCCCTACCCCGTTAATGGGGTTGATAAAATAAAGTTGAGATATCCATTTGAAATCTCGTACACGTATGTATTATAACGATGTCTAGAATTAGATTATATTTTGGGATGATTCCGTTGAAGGGTTGGGGGTTAATTTGGGGTAAATAGAGGAATATAAGTAAAACAAGTTGGTAAGAGTACAGAAACTTGAAATTCGGTGTATGTACTAGAAGCCAATGCGTCAGATTTTTTAATAATATTTTTCAACCCCCACCACCCCTACTCCAATTTGAAAAGGGTTGATAAAATAAAATTGAGATATTCATTTGAAATTTTCTACACGTATGTATTATAACGACATCTGGAACTAGATTATATTTTGAGATAATTCCGTTGAAGGGTTGGGGGTTAAATAGGGGTAAATAGGGGAAAATAAGTAAAGCAAGCTGGTAAGACTACAGAAACTTGAAATTCGGTGTATGTACTAGAAGCCAAGGTCTCAGATTATTTATAATATTTTTCAACCCCCACCACCCCACTTCATTATTAAAAGGGTTAATAAAATAAAATCGAGATATTCATTTGAAATTTGGTACACGTATGAATTATAACGACATCTGGAACTAGATTATACTTTGAGGTGATTCCGTTGAAGGGTTGGGGGTTATTGAGGGGTCAATAGGGGGAAATAAGTAAAGCAAGCTGGTATGAGTACAGAAACTTGAAATTCGGTGTATGTACAAGAAGTTAAGGCCTCAGATTTTTTTATAATATTTTCAACCCCCCCACCACCCCTACCCCATTAATGGGGTTGACAAAATTAAGTTGAGATATTCATTCGAAATTTCGTACACGTATGTATTATAACGACGTCTGGAATTAGTTTATATTTTGAGATGATTCCGTTGAAGGGTGGGGGTTAATTTGGGGTAAATAGAGGAATATAAGTAAAACGTTGGTAAGACTACAGAAACTTGAAATTCGGTGTATGTACTAGAAGCCACAGCGTCAGATTTTCTTATAATATTTTTCAACCCAACCACCCTTACTCCAATATGAAAAGGGTTGATAAAATAAAATTGAGATATTCATTTGAAATTTGGTACACGTATGTATTATAACGACGTCTGAAACTAGATCATAATTTGAGATGATGCCGTTGAAGGGTTGGGGGTTAAATAGGGGCAAATAGGGGAAAATAAGTAAAGCAAGCTGGTAAGACTACAGAAATTTGGGATTCGGTGTATATACTAGAAACCAAGGCCTCAGATTTCTTTCTCATAATTTTCAAACTCTACCACCTCCGCTTCATTATTAATGGGATTGATTCAAATTGAGATATTCATTTGAAAGTTAGTACACGTATGTATTGTAGTGACATCTGATTGAGATGACTCCATTGGTAGGTTGTAAATAGTGGAAAATAAGTACGGTAAACTAGAAACTTCATTTTTAACGTATATGGTAGAAACCAACTCCTCAAACTTTTCTATGACATCTACTCCAAATATTATTAAAATTCTATGACCAATAATTTTCACATACTAGAGTGCAAATATAGTCAAGATGTTTCCTTTAAAGTGACTTGGACGTATAATCTGGATGTGGAAGTAGTGATTCCTTAGGCAGCGGTTTTTTTTATTGTAAATATTTTTTGTTCAGGGTGGTTCAGCGAGGCTATTTATAAGTAAAGTGTTCTGTAGTTTAATTAAATTACAGAAGTAAGAAAAAAGTTGTTAGCAAAGATATTGTCGATACGAAATAAACTACAAAATTATGTTAATGTTAAAGAATTCTACTGGAGATTATTTTGATTTGTTTTTTTTTTTTCATTTTTGGATTTCTTATTGTATTCTATTTAAGAAAAGTATAGTAGGTGATCCAAAAATAATCTCTTATAGAGAAATCAGTGGTTGAAAGAGTTGTGGATTTACTAATATACCATTCAAGATAAAGCTGTAGAATTGAAACTAAAAAGATGTTAAAAATTAAACAACAATGTATGATAGCAAATACTCCTATCAGATTGTGTTTTAGAAGGAAAGTTGTGGGGTAGTTTTGATTTCTTCCATTCTCTATGTTCTTGGGGTGCTCAATTCAAATATGAGGTTTGCTAACAAAATTTCGTGACGCAACATTAAAAAAAATGCAAGAAATGGTAGATAATCTTATTTTTTGGCAGTTCTTTGCTTATAACTCGGAAATTATTAACTTTTCCTAAATAACTTCCATATCCAATATAAATATACGTAAAACTTACTGCAAATGTCATTATTTAGGTTTGTTTTCCGATGAACCCTTCGGGTTCAAACGCAAGTTGAAAATTGGCATATTTCGGCTGTCTCCGAAAACAAAACCACTTTTTTAACTCAAAACAAAAATTAATTTATTATTAAAGGCTGACAAATAGTGAATTCTTCCCACTTCTCTGCACATACCTTATTGAGATCGTATATGCCCATTTTGTGGGAGTCCACTCTCGCACCCTCCCCCCCCTCCCTCCGAAAGCTAATTTTCAACTTGCGCTTGAGCCCGAACGGTTCGTCGGAGAAAAAATTTGTAGTAAATTTTATATACTTTCCTTTTGGATAGAGAAGTTATTTACGAAAAATTGATATTTTCCGAGCTATAAGCAAAGAACTGCTAAAAAAAATAGATTTTTTACCTTTTTGTGCATTTTCTTCAATTTTGCGTCACTAGATTTTGTTAGCAAATCTCAGATTCGAATTCAGCACTACAAAAAACATATGGAATGGAAGAAATCAAAACTACCCCGCAACTTTCCTGCCAAGGGCCTTTTTGAGCACAAATTGACTATTGTAAATTACAATATACTTATTTTTTATTTTACACATGCCATTGTGTTTCAAAATTAATCAGTTTGTAACGTCTACGTCTCATGTATTATATGTACGTTCATAGATATTTAAAATTTTTAGTCATAATTCATCTAAATAAGTTTTTTCCAATGTACAGGGTGTTCCAGAATTGAATTCCCGGGCGGAAACCTGTAATTCCTGAGGTCATTTTGGGTCCATAAATCACAACTTACTTTCGTTCAAATATGCACCCCCGAGGAAGTACATCCTCTTAAAGTGAGACAGAAAAAATCATTTCTTTTCCAGTAACTTCCGACGTATTGAAGAAAATTTTGAATTAAACATATCCTTTTGACTTTACTAATGAATTAATTTTTGTATTGTCATGACAATGCGACAGGATTTCTGTTTCACAAGCACCTATGACCTATAGGAAAAGAACGATAATTCTTGATTTTTGGTTGATATTACACAAAATTTTAGTATTAATTAGTGTACCAAAACAATTGGACATTATGTGGAGCATTTGTTATGAATGTACTTTTTATTAAATAAACTACTTTTCTGTTATTACAAAATTTTGTTCTGGAATTGTAAATGAATGTTAAATGCAAATAGAGGAAAAACAGATAATTTCTTGTATTTTGATTAATATTACAAAAAAAAATAGAAGTACTTTTTCTGCAGCACTTTCAATGCTCTGCAAAAATGTTCAAGTGTTCCGTAATTTTACAGGGTGATTAAAAAAATATCGCCAGTCAAATATTAATTACTATGAAAAAAATCGGTAAAGGTATTTACACAGAACTTCCCTCTTTATTTACACCGGGCGGTCACTCTAAAAAATTATTTATTACGAAACCACATATAAGAATAATAATCGGAAGATATTATTACAAAGAAAACCTGTGACTTTTGATCAAAATGGTTGGTAGAAAAATTTTCAAAATCTTTTTCTTCTGAAATAGAATTAGAATGTCATGACCGGTAAACATCCGACAGCAAAAATTCAATACTAAATAACAGGTGCCAAACATGGAAGGCTTGCGCAAATAGGTACCTTTACAAATGTCCACCATGGTTGAATTATTTCTTGGGATGACCAACCTGTACATTTTTCAATAAAACTATAATAGGTGCATATGCCAAATATTATTGCCATCTGACACATTTTCAATTCCACATTCTCGTAGTGGAGTGGAAGTACAGTAGTTGTTAAAAAATTTATTTTTTTAAATTTTTCAAAAACATTGGTAAACAAATTTTCAAATTTGTATTCTTTTGAAATACACGTAGAATTCCATGGAACGTAGAAATTTTAAATTTGAGCAAACACAACTTTTCTCCGTCATCTATTTTGTAGTGGGTAAAAATTTGCAAATTCTTTTTTTTTTTTCAAAAGTTTTTGGAATAAGCTTAGAATGTCATGAATCTTGGAAAATTTAAATTTGACCAAAATATTTTTTTTCCATCTATTCTAATGTTTAAATTTTTTTTCCAAAATGTTGGAAAAAAAATGATCAAATTTTTTTTGCTGAAATAAGTTTAGAATGTCATGAAACGTGGAAATTTTACATTTTAACAAAAAGAATTTTCATCTATTCTATAGTGCTGGGAAATAAGATCAAATTTTATTTCTGAAATAGGTTTAGAATGCCATGAAACGTGGAAATTATAAATTTGAGCAAAAGAAAATTTGTTCTCCATCTGTTTTAGTGGTAAATGTTTCAAAAATGTTGGTAAAAAAATATCAAATTTTTCTTTCTGAAATAGATTTAGAACGTCATGAAACGTGGAAATTTTTAGTTTGAGCAAAAAACATTTTTTTTTACTATTTGTTCCCTTTAGACGGTCCACCCTGTATATTTTCCAGTGAAGGTTTAACCATTTCTTCGCTGTCAGTAGCGTCAGCTACATACCAAATTTGGCTGTTCTCCGTCAAGTAGTTTTTTAGTTAATGCACCAACAGACAGACAGACAGACAGACAAACAGACAGACGGACGGACGGACCGACAGACAGACTGACGGAATTGGAAAAGCTATATTTTCGTAATCTACATGTTCTGAAACGTGTAAATTCGAAAAAATCTCGGAGGGTGATTTTTCTCGAATACAATACTTCCCTTCGGTATGCGAGAGAAGTAGAAATTGAGAAAAAAACATATTTGGGGTGTTTTCAAGTTAGTACTTATAGAGAAACAGCTCCCACTAAAATTTCAAAATTTTATCTTCAATATAACGGAAATAGTTGGATTTTTTTTACGTGACTCACTTTAAGAGGGTGTACTTCCTCAGGGAAGCATTTTTGTACTAGGGTAAGTTGGGTTCTAAGGGCTCAGTATGAACCCGGGAATTTCAGGTTTCCGTCCGAGAACTCAATTCTGGGACACCCTGTATATATTTAGTTATATAAAATGAATTAAAATGTTATTACAGTCTACTTTAAGTCAAAAAGTGTACACGTTGCAAGTAAAGTATATTTTAGTTTCATTTAGATAAGTACCTAGCTTTCTTCTATGTTTCTCTCATAATACTAATTTATTCCAGGTCACCAGAACAATGTTATATTTAGAATAATACAGTATATTAAAAGTGTACATATGTTTGCCCCATTTGTATAGTTGACCGTATTTTCGGACCCTTGTATCTATCAATGGCCCGTGTATGGCACTAATTTTCTTACCTTTAACATCTGTTTGTAGTTGACTTCATTGTATAACTTTGAAGCGCAATATATTGTTTTATTGTTAGTACATACATGGTAACAAGGGCATAGAAAGGCATTTTGGTTTAAAATGAACTTTTTAAAACTATGACTAAATTTTCTAACAGAAAGTTAAAACATTAAAGTTGATAAATTCTGTCCTAATATGTTACATTAGAAATTGTCATTAATTTCTTTTCATAAGGTATGAAGTAAAAAATTTTCTAGTAAACAAATCTTTAAGAATTTATGAATTAATGAGTAATTGGATTTCCGGGTGTGGTCCCACGTACTTATTAGATTCCTAGAGGGGTACCAAGATATCCAAACGATGGCGACGTTTCCGTAAAATCATATCTGCCATCCTCAGATGATAGCTGTCTACTGTTGAGCCCCGTTGCTCAAACTAAACTGTTTCAATTCGTTAAGAAATGAGTTTCTGGAAATATATATCTTGAAAATTACAAATTATGTCAAAAACTGTTAGGTATTTGTACAACTTGAAACATAGGAAATTACCTTTACCTTAAATTTGAGATTAATCCCATTTAAAGATTGTTCAAGATATAATTTTTTTAAGGTTTAGTGTCTTTTCATTCCTCTCTAAATATCAAATTTCAACATGTATTTTTCGTGAATAACTTAAAAACCCAAGGGTCTACGTAAAAGTGGTTATTATAACGTTGAAAAGTAATTCAATTTCCTACAATCTGGTTAATCTATAATATAAATTGTCAAAGTTATCGCTATCGAAATTGAAGTATTACTTTCAATTGCTAGTCCAATAATTATAAATATTTCCATAACAAAAAGTGTTATCTGAGATTTTCCTTCAGTAACTGTTAGTGAAGGGATTATACATAAAAAAAACCACAAAAATCAGTTCTGGGAGTACCGCGCAACCCCCCCAAAAAACCACCCCTTCGGTGAAAAGTGCCTTTTTTTACCAATAACTCGTTAACCGTTGCAGATATAAAAAAATTCATCATAAAAAAAGAAAGCTTGATTAATTGTCTAAAAAACAGTCCTGTTGTAATTTTCTTGTATATGCCATGGTTTTCTAGAAAATCGATATTGAAAAAAATTGCAAAATTTGTATTTTAATGCGTACGAATTTTCGTTTATTTGAATTTTTTTGCGCGCGGTTTATAGAAAAAATTGAATTGCTCGAAAATCAAACATGCTAGGAAGAAAAGTCAAAATGGGTTATAAATACTCTTTTGTGTTTCCATTTTTGATGGTTATTGATATCTATTAGTATATAAAAATAACAATATAATATAGTTACCTCTTGATTTTATGCACTTTTAACTATTCACAGGCCCATAAAAAATAACTGACTTTAATATGAGTTATAAATGCATTATCTTTTAGTTCAAGGTAGTACATCAATGCAAAAAAGTTAGGAATAAAAATATTCACATTTACAAATTTACCAGCATGTTGAAGTTAGCCAAATTTTGACCAATTTTTTATTGTTCCCTAAAAATAAAAAAGACCCAGAAATCTTGAAAATTCAGCTCAAAATTTTTTTTCTAATCATTTCAAAGTTAAAAATTTGTAAAAAATATCATCAAAAAATTTAATATGCAGCATTTGTTGGATTTTTTGGCTAAATTTAACAAGCTTTTAAATTTGTAGATATGATTACTTTTATTCCCAACTTTTTCTGCATTGAAGTACTACCTTGAACTAAAAGATAATGCGTTTATAACCTATATCATGTTCAGTTATTTTTATGGGTCTGTGAATAGTTAGATGCACAAAAAATCAAGAGATAACTATATTATATTGTTATTTTTATATACTAATAAATATCAGTGGCCTTCAAAAATTGCAACACAAGAGAGTATTTTATATCCCCTTTAAAGCCCATTTTGATTTTTCTTCCTAGCTTGTTTGGTTTTCGAACAATTCAATTTTTTCTAGAGGCCGCGCGCAAAAAATTTCAAATAAACGAAAATTCACGAGCAATAAAAATACAAATTTTGCAATTTCTGTCAATATCGATTTTCTCGAAAACTATGACATATACAAGAAAATTATAAGAGGACTTTTTTTAGGCAATTAGTCAAGCTTTCTTTTTTATAATGAGCAATTTTTTTTATATCTTCAAGGGTTAACGAGTTATCAGTAAAACAAGGCTTATTTCACCGAAGAGATGGTTTTTTTGGGGGATTGCGCGGCACCCCCAGAACTAATTTTTGTGGTTTTGTGATGTTTAATCCTCGCACTAACAGTTACTGAAGGAAAATCTCAGACAATATTTTTTACGAGCTTCTGGTGTATTTTTTACTTTACCGGCTGGATTATGCGTTGTGACAAAATAGTTCATTAAAACTTTGTTGTATCTTTTGAAATAAAACCGCTGCCTAAGAAATCACTACTTCCGCATCCAGATTTCCCATCCATGGCTCTTCAAAAGAAAACATCTTGACCATATTTGCACTCCAGTGTGGAAATAATTGGTCATAGAATTTTAATAAAAGGGCATTGCCGAATGCCAGTCAAACCTCCAGAACTTTCGGACGCTGCCGAATACTGGGGCAAAATCCGGGTGCCTCCGAATCCATGTTAAGAAGGTGTCAAATCCAGATCCGGGCGCTGCCGAATCCATATTCGGACCCTGTCGAATATCATAGTAACTTCTGGGCGCTGTCGAATCCAAATTAGGGTGTTGCCGAATCTATATTTGGGCGCCACATAATCCATATTTGGATGGTACCGAATACCAAGGTGACTTCCGGGCGCTGCCGAATCGATATTAGGATGCTGCCGAATCCATGTTCGGACGCTTCTCAATAGTGAGGTAATTTCTGGGAGCTGCCGAATTTATATCCATGCCAAATCTGTATTCATAACTCAATTTTTTCAAATGTAACACCCTGTATGTTTTGTCTTAAACTGATTCAGAAATCAATTACTTACACGCTGAAATCCGCATACATTTTTTTCGACACGAAATTTTCAAAAATCATCATAGAAAATTGGTTGCTATAATATAGGTACAAAATTAAAAATCGTCAATTCCATTTTTTGGAAATTCATATGCAAGGTCTAAATATACTACAAAAATTTATGTATTGTAAAGAAATCAATTTTTATTACACTTTTAGAGCACCAAAACACGAAAAATTGAAGATTTTTTTCCATTTTTAATAATTAATAATATTGAAAATATCAACTTTAAAAGTTATCTAACATTTCTCATTGAAAATCAGTCAAAGAATATAAAAAAAATATTTGAATGAAAAAATGCAAGATTCCCTTTTGTTAGAAACAAAATTGTTCTAAATAATATCAGATCAGGTTACCGTCTAGTAACATGAATTTTCTCTAGGTGTCTCCTGAACCGAATCCATAAAAAAAAACTACGTCCGAACTGTATTCGAAACTCATATGCCCATACTGCCTGCTCTATAAGCTGACATGCTTGAAACGATAAGGAATGAAGATCTAATTTTAAAATGGTGGTTCTTTTTAAATGAAAAAGTTCTCTACCTGTAAACAATTTTTTTTTTCGATAAAAGAGCCTTACATTTCCTCAGAAAGCATATACAATGTGTCAGGGAGCGACGCATGATTAAATGAGAAATTCATTTTTTGGTAGAAATTAATTGGCAGAATTTCAATTTCGGGAAATCTTATGTCTTGAAAATTTACAAAAAAAGTTATTATTATATCTAATACATGGATAAAATTAAACAAATCCATAGCAAATTAGCAAAATTGCATAGTTTATCATTCCAAATAATTTTAATTAAAACATACTCCAACTTAGAATAGAAAAACAAAATATCCAATATGGGCAGAAGGTTTTAAAAATTGGGGTTCTTATTCAGTTTTTCTATTTTTCTAAACAATATTTCTTTACAACATTTTGTCCTATCTCGTACAGAAAAAGCACATTACCAGAGGAAAAAATTACTTTTTTGTAAATTTCTAAGACGAACTTCATGTTTCGAAATTTAAATTGTGACATAAATTCGTTTTTATTCTCAGAAGATGAAATTTTAATTAAAATATGTTAAAATTTCTTTACGACTGTGTCGACAGACTGCAGATTGTAATACTACTCTTCTAGACAAATACGATAAAGTAGCATAGCATATATCTGACAACATTGCGGGAAGTCAATTAAACCTGTAATTTTTGTATTCGGATGCTATTTTACGCATCTATTAAAATATTCATAAGGATGTCAATTAAACCGTAAAACAGGTAGGATGCTAAGTTAGCCTTTAAATAAATTTTGTGTATACCAGTGTGTATATTGACGGATGCCAAGTGAGAACGTTATTAGGTTGGACGCCAACCAATACCGTATATAAGTATATATATATATATATATATATATATATATATATATATATATATATTTGAGGATTTAGTTCTTGGGTTTCGGTTCATTAAAAGTGGAGGTTTTATGCGATATGCATTTATTTCATTATAATTTTTGTAAACGTTTCGGTGATTGTTTCCACCTTTTTCAATACAGGACAACTAAAATATATTTTATATGAATTTACATTTAATTTAATTTTGAAAAAATAGAACATACCTTGAAACAATGATGAGTTGTGGCACTATTGAACTAATTTCATTTTTTTTTTATTAATATACTAACTTATTTAAATGGTTAAATGCACAGATTTTTTTTGATGTTATTGCTTGCACTTCTTTAACAAAACTGATTTTTACCGTTTCTATTTGGTATTGACGGGCCTGTTTATTGCTTTATTGGGAAAAGTAGTATCCGCACATGTTACTGTCTAATATACTTTAGGTAGATTCAGTGGCGTGGTTTGTTGTTTTTCATTGTAGGTTTTGATGATTTTTAATTTAGAAGATTATTGTATATTTTATTTAAATTTTGTGTGTCTGTTTTGTCATTTATACTGTTTGGGTGTTTTTTAATTTTGATCATTTCTAGGATTTCTCGTTTTTTGGTGTGCGTTTCTGTAGCTAGTATTTCTGTCTTGTCAAAGTTGAATTTATGTTTCATAGTTTGTGTATGTTTAGTGAGTGCTGTTTTGTTTAATTTGTCATATTTATGGCCTTGTATTCTTTTTTCTAAATGTTGGGAGGTTTGTCCTATGTATACCTTATCACAGTTGTCGCATGGAATTTTGTAAATGACATGAGTTTTTTTTGATTGTGGTGTTTTGGCTTTTAGTTTACTAAAATTTGATTTTAGTAAGTTGCTTCCTTTATGACAGATGGATATATTATGTTTTTTAAATTTTTTCCCTATTTGCTCTGATAGTCCTTTTGTGTAAGGTATAGCTATGTATTTGGTTTGTGTGTTGTCGGTTTTAGTTTGCGTTAACAGGGGGGTATTGTTGTAAAATTTGTGTATTCGTTTTTTAAAGATATTATTGAGGAAGGAGTCAGGGTAATTATTTTTTGAAAGAGCAGTTTTGGCTTTTTTGATGGCATCTTCTCTATATTCGGGGTCTGAAAGCATGCTTGCTCTGTCAGCAAGACCAATGACAACACTTCTTTTTTGGGAAATAGGATGATTTGACGTGAAATTAATGTATCGTTCTGACCAGGTATTTTTAGTAAACCATTGTGTTTTAATTGTGCAGTTAGTTCTCATTAAGGAGAGGTCTAGGAAATTTAGTTTGTTGTTATTTTCTATTTCTATTGTGAATTGTAATTTACTATTATAGGAATTAAATAAGTTTAGAATGTAATCAGTCTTGTCCTGCGGAACAAGAGTGATACAATCATCGACATATCTATAAAAAAATGGTATTTCGAAATCTATTTTTGGTATGATGGTATTTTCTAGGTCCTCGAGTACAAGTTGTGCAATTACACTAGATATTGAGGCTCCCATTGCACAGCCCTCAATTTGTTGATAGAAATTATTCTTATATTGGAAATATGTTGAAGTCAGTGCGTAGTCTAAACCTTCAAGAAAGGCTTGCAATGGTAACGTTGTATGAGGTGCAATTTCTTGCCATTTTTTTTCCACTATATTTTTAGCAAGATTTATCGGTATGTTTGTGTATAGTGAAATAACATCCAGAGATATAAGAATGTAATCTGTCGGAATTTGTATATTTTTAATTTTGTCTTTGAACTGCCATGAATCTTTAATGTAGTAATTGTTTTTGTTAATAATGTTGGATATGCTGGATTTAAGATAATCTGAAATATTTTTTGCGGGAGATTGAATGCATGAAATTATAGGTCTAAGTGGGGTATTTGGTTTGTGTAATTTCGGAAGTCCATATATTTTAGGCGGTAGAGAGTTGTGTATTTTGAGGTTTTTTGCTGTCGTAGGTGAGATGTAGGCTTTGTTTTCCCATTTTTTTATTATGTCGTTATTTTTCTTTTCAAGTTGGTTTGTTGGGTCTCTTTTTAGGAGTTTATATGTCAATTGGTCTTGTAGTAAGTTGTTCATTTTGTCATCATACTCACTTTCATTCATTATTACAGTTTTATTTGATTTGTCCGGTTTTAAAATGAGTAATTGTGGGTTATTTTTGATAAAATGTTTAGTTTTTCTGAGATTTTTGTTGAATATTTTTTGTTCTTTTGTTGTTCGTTTTTGTTTGTTGGTATAGTTGGTTATTGTATTGTATAAGTCACTTCTAATTTCGTCTTTTTTATTATTGTCATAGTTTTGGATACTACTTTCCACATTGCAAATTATATCATTTATTGGAATATTATCGGCTTTTGTTATAGGAGTAGCGTAATTTGGCCCGAGGGCTAATATTTCTTGAACATTTTCCGGAATTTCAGTGTCCGTTAAATTTTCTATCCAATTTGGAAAGTTATTGTTTGTTTGTTTTGGTGCTTGTTGCTTTGATTTTAAATTGTTGATTTTTTTGATGTGCCTGTTTTTGATTGATATAAATTTTTTCTCCTGTTTAGATTTTTCAATTTGTAGAAAGCTATTGAATATGTCGGCGGGTAAAATTTTACTTAAGTTGTTTTCTGCGGTTTTTGTATCGTGTTGGGTTTTCTTTAAATTTATATTATTTTCTGAGATAAGTAGATTAATTAAATCAATTTGGAATTTTTTGGTTACCACGTTTTCGAATCTTTGTTTCAAGTTTACATTATTAAAGTGTATATGTTTTAGATTGATGTTTAGAAATTTTGGGTTTAGATTTTCATGCTTACAACGTAATAAAAATATATTTCTATTTTTTTGAGTAATAAATTTGGTGTTTAAGTTTGAGAAATATTTCATTTCCTTTACTACATGTTGTCCGTAACATTCTTCTATGTGTTGGTAAAATGGCATCTTTTCCCCGTGCCTATATATTGTTTTGAAAGAAAGGTTAGTTTCTTTGGTTGTTCTTGAACCTTGTTTATTTATATATTTTTGAGGATTTAGTTCTTGTCATTTACAAAATTCCATGTCATTTACAAAATTCCATGCGACAACTGTGATAAGGTATACATAGGACAAACCTCCCAACATTTAGAAAAAAGAATACAAGGCCATAAATATGACAAATTAAACAAAACAGCACTCACTAAACATACACAAACTATGAAACATAAATTCAACTTTGACAAGACAGAAATACTAGCTACAGAAACGCACACCAAAAAACGAGAAATCCTAGAAATGATCAAAATTAAAAAACACCCAAACAGTATAAATGACAAAACAGACACACAAAATTTAAATAAAATATACAATAATCTTCTAAATTAAAAATCATCAAAACCTACAATGAAAAACAACAAACCACGCCACTGAATCTACCTAAAGTATATTAGACAGTAACATGTGCGGATACTACTTTTCCCAATAAAGCAATAAACAGGCCCGTCAATACCAAATAGAAACGGTAAAAATCAGTTTTGTTAAAGAAGTGCAAGCAATAACATCAAAAAAAAATCTGTGCATTTAACCATTTAAATAAGTTAGTATATTAATAAAAAAAAAATGAAATTAGTTCAATAGTGCCACAACTCATCATTGTTTCAAGGTATGTTCTATTTTTTCAAAATTAAATTAAATGTAAATTCATATAAAATATATTTTAGTTGTCCTGTATAAAAAGGTGGAAACAATCACCGAAACGTTTACAAAAATTATAATGAAATAAATGCATATCGCATAAAACCTCCACTTTTAATGAACCGAAACCCAAGAACTAAATCCTCAAAAATATATAAATAAACAAGGTTCAAGAACAACCAAAGAAACTAACCTTTCTTTCAAAACAATATATAGGCACGGGGAAAAGATGCCATTTTACCAACACATAGAAGAATGTTACGGACAACATGTAGTAAAGGAAATGAAATATTTCTCAAACTTAAACACCAAATTTATTACTCAAAAAAATAGAAATATATTTTTATTACGTTGTAAGCATGAAAATCTAAACCCAAAATTTCTAAACATCAATCTAAAACATATACACTTTAATAATGTAAACTTGAAACAAAGATTCGAAAACGTGGTAACCAAAAAATTCCAAATTGATTTAATTAATCTACTTATCTCAGAAAATAATATAAATTTAAAGAAAACCCAACACGATACAAAAACCGCAGAAAACAACTTAAGTAAAATTTTACCCGCCGACATATTCAATAGCTTTCTACAAATTGAAAAATCTAAACAGGAGAAAAAATTTATATCAATCAAAAACAGGCACATCAAAAAAATCAACAATTTAAAATCAAAGCAACAAGCACCAAAACAAACAAACAATAACTTTCCAAATTGGATAGAAAATTTAACGGACACTGAAATTCCGGAAAATGTTCAAGAAATATTAGCCCTCGGGCCAAATTACGCTACTCCTATAACAAAAGCCGATAATATTCCAATAAATGATATAATTTGCAATGTGGAAAGTAGTATCCAAAACTATGACAATAATAAAAAAGACGAAATTAGAAGTGACTTATACAATACAATAACCAACTATACCAACAAACAAAAACGAACAACAAAAGAACAAAAAATATTCAACAAAAATCTCAGAAAAACTAAACATTTTATCAAAAATAACCCACAATTACTCATTTTAAAACCGGACAAATCAAATAAAACTGTAATAATGAATGAAAGTGAGTATGATGACAAAATGAACAACTTACTACAAGACCAATTGACATATAAACTCCTAAAAAGAGACCCAACAAACCAACTTGAAAAGAAAAATAACGACATAATAAAAAAATGGGAAAACAAAGCCTACATCTCACCTACGACAGCAAAAAACCTCAAAATACACAACTCTCTACCGCCTAAAATATATGGACTTCCGAAATTACACAAACCAAATACCCCACTTAGACCTATAATTTCATGCATTCAATCTCCCGCAAAAAATATTTCAGATTATCTTAAATCCAGCATATCCAACATTATTAACAAAAACAATTACTACATTAAAGATTCATGGCAGTTCAAAGACAAAATTAAAAATATACAAATTCCGACAGATTACATTCTTATATCTCTGGATGTTATTTCACTATACACAAACATACCGATAAATCTTGCTAAAAATATAGTGGAAAAAAAATGGCAAGAAATTGCACCTCATACAACGTTACCATTGCAAGCCTTTCTTGAAGGTTTAGACTACGCACTGACTTCAACATATTTCCAATATAAGAATAATTTCTATCAACAAATTGAGGGCTGTGCAATGGGAGCCTCAATATCTAGTGTAATTGCACAACTTGTACTCGAGGACCTAGAAAATACCATCATACCAAAAATAGATTTCGAAATACCATTTTTTTATAGATATGTCGATGATTGTATCACTCTTGTTCCGCAGGACAAGACTGATTACATTCTAAACTTATTTAATTCCTATAATAGTAAATTACAATTCACAATAGAAATAGAAAATAACAACAAACTAAATTTCCTAGACCTCTCCTTAATGAGAACTAACTGCACAATTAAAACACAATGGTTTACTAAAAATACCTGGTCAGAACGATACATTAATTTCACGTCAAATCATCCTATTTCCCAAAAAAGAAGTGTTGTCATTGGTCTTGCTGACAGAGCAATCATGCTTTCAGACCCCGAATATAGAGAAGATGCCATCAAAAAAGCCAAAACTGCTCTTTCAAAAAATAATTACCCTGACTCCTTCCTCAATAATATCTTTAAAAAACGAATACACAAATTTTACAACAATACCCCCCTGTTAACGCAAACTAAAACCGACAACACACAAACCAAATACATAGCTATACCTTACACAAAAGGACTATCAGAGCAAATAGGGAAAAAATTTAAAAAACATAATATATCCATCTGTCATAAAGGAAGCAACTTACTAAAATCAAATTTTAGTAAACTAAAAGCCAAAACACCACAATCAAAAAAAACTCATGTCATTTACAAAATTCCATGCGACAACTGTGATAAGGTATACATAGGACAAACCTCCCAACATTTAGAAAAAAGAATACAAGGCCATAAATATGACAAATTAAACAAAACAGCACTCACTAAACATACACAAACTATGAAACATAAATTCAACTTTGACAAGACAGAAATACTAGCTACAGAAACGCACACCAAAAAACGAGAAATCCTAGAAATGATCAAAATTAAAAAACACCCAAACAGTATAAATGACAAAACAGACACACAAAATTTAAATAAAATATACAATAATCTTCTAAATTAAAAATCATCAAAACCTACAATGAAAAACAACAAACCACGCCACTGAATCTACCTAAAGTATATTAGACAGTAACATGTGCGGATACTACTTTTCCCAATAAAGCAATAAACAGGCCCGTCAATACCAAATAGAAACGGTAAAAATCAGTTTTGTTAAAGAAGTGCAAGCAATAACATCAAAAAAAATCTGTGCATTTAACCATTTAAATAAGTTAGTATATTAATAAAAAAAAAATGAAATTAGTTCAATAGTGCCACAACTCATCATTGTTTCAAGGTATGTTCTATTTTTTCAAAATTAAATTAAATGTAAATTCATATAAAATATATTTTAGTTGTCCTGTATTGAAAAAGGTGGAAACAATCACCGAAACGTTTACAAAAATTATAATGAAATAAATGCATATCGCATAAAACCTCCACTTTTAATGAACCGAAACCCAAGAACTAAATCCTCAAAAATATATAAATAAACAAGGTTCAAGAACAACCAAAGAAACTAACCTTTCTTTCAAAACTATATATATATATATATATAGATATATATATATATTATTTACTCCTTCACTAAGCTACATAACAGCATACATATCGTTTAATTTGGTTTTTTGAGATCATTACCAAAGCCAACGGTGGTAGACTTTTTTCGCAGTATTGTTGAAATAAATAGTATATTTTAAAATTTAACTGTAAAACTAATAAATGTAAGAAAACATACTTATTTAAAACAAAAAACAACATCGTGGTACGATGAAGTTAAAGTGCGAAGAACAGGTTTTAATTATGCTGTGAAAACGATCGGGTTTCTTAAAAGTAAAGAAGTAGGCCGTGCGTGACATTTTAGTTTCGCTCGATACTGTCTAGAGAGTTCATCTCGATAATTTTCCAACAATTTATTTCCAAAATATGAAATGTTCATTACAAACTTCAAGTCATAAGGTCTCGTAGTTTGTTTATAAATGGACATAACGCACAAAATGTCAGCATAACTCGGCTCCCAATTGGTGTACATAAAAGTGTATATTTTTTATATTGTTCATATTTTTGTGTACTTTTAATATACATTGTGACCAATTTTGAATGGAAACACCCCTGTAAAAAATATGTCTATCATCTGATTTTAACGGGGCTTTTTTTAAAAGATAGGCCATCGAAAGCTCATTTCAATTTTCAAGATCTACTATGATTTTTCTTTCAATGTCAACAAAAATGGACAAATTTGATTAGCGATTTTCTTTTACAAAATCTAACTATACCACTGGATTCAGAAATATCTCAATTGGGTAAATCTAAAATTTCGTAAAAAAATATTAAATAATGACAGATTTATGACAAAATTAATGTAGGTAATATTTTATAATAACTTCTACATGATTTTTTCTAAAATGAAAAATAAACAATAGAAAGACAACCTAAGTGGGTAGTTTTGATAAATATTGTCTTTTTATTGAGCAATGACAGATAATAATAGGGTGCCATGGAAAACAAATTTTAAAGTCGGACGTCATATACTCAGAGTATATTGTTATTGAAATTATAAAATGGATCAATAATGTTATCAAGTATTAGTTTATTAGTTTGAAGTTATAATTATGGATACTCTAAATGTAGTAGAAAAAATTGAACTTGTGCGCCTTAGAGGAGATAATGACAGAACTTTAGGAGAGGTGTGAGATATTTAATAATAGGCACCCGAATAGGATCAACATCACTAAAAGTACCGTTTCTAAAATAAGCAAAATTTTTAATGAGTGGCGCTGTGACAAGGCTTATTATAAGAAAGGATAATGTACAAGGAAGACCCAGGTACGAGCAGACCGTTTTAAATTATTTTAACAACAATGCAAACGCCAGTGTAAGAGTAGCTAGCTTAGATTTGACTTTACCTGGAGAACGTATTCGCAGATGAAAAAAAAATAAGGTAAAACCATTCAAACACAAGTTTTTACATACGTTGGAACCTGGTGATGATGAAATTGTGGTCCCAAGGAGAGTATCTTAATAACATCTTAATAACAGAATTTTTTTGAAAACTACGTTATTCAGCGATGAGGCAACTTTGTCCACAAAAGGGGTGGTATCGTCACAAAATTGTATATTTTGGGCTACAGAAAACCCAGAGTGGGTCATTAATTTTAAAAGACAATATTCCCAAAAAGTTAATGTTTGGTGTGGGCTACTCAATGAAACAATCATTGGTCCTTTCTTTTTTTAAGGTAATATGTATAGCATGCAGTTTTTACAGTTCCTAAGAAACGAATGTTGGAATATGCTACATGAACTTTTAATACAAGAAAGAGTAAATTTACACTTTCAATTAGATGGCAGCCCTGTCCATAATACCAGAGTGGTTACCAGATGGCTTAATACTAACTTTCCCAATCGATGGATAGGTCGAGTTAGCCCGTTAATTGGATAGCCACCCCGATCCCCAGACTTGACGCCGATGGACTTATTTTTATGGGGTTCAATAAAATCTAAAGTTTACAGGTCACGCTAATCAAATTTGTCCATTTTTGACATTGAAAGAAAATCATAGTAGGTCTTGAAAATTGAAATTTATCTCTAAATTTTTGTCATAAAGTAGAGCATTCGATGGTCTATATTTTAAAAAGCCCCGTTAAAATCAAATAGGCACATTTTTTACAGTGGCGTTTCCATTCAAAATGGGTTACACTGTATTCTAATAATTTTTATTTTTGGGAAAAAAATTGATCAGTAAGATGCATTTGTTTAAAAAAAAAAATTGAAAAATGAAACAAAATTGGTTTTAAAAAGCTTAAAATTTGTGTTCGTTAATATCACTGAAAAGAACATAAAAAAATCTACCATCTGAAATAAAAATGTTTGTTGTACGATTTGATGCCACTAAACAATCGACGATTCAATTTTCGACTTTGCAGTTGCCTTTTAGGCTTTATTATAAGTATTTTAAATTGAAACTTGGCCTGGCAGTTTATCTCTAATAGGGATATATTTTTCCAAAGTTTCGGTAAAATATTTGCATTATTGTTCAAGTTAGCATTAATTGTTTAAGAATGGCCTCTCTAAAATGTCTACGTTTCGCGACTTAGCATATTGACCAAAAATTTTCGAAAAAATCTGGTTTGCTTCACAATTTCGTTGTGAATAATTTGTTTTAACTAGCTGAATTTTTACTGTAGTATATGTTTGTATAATTATATGGCCACATTCTCCTACAAATTAAATGGTATTATTTCCCAGTCCTATGCTCGGAAATTGTCGGTCTCACGGTAACACCTTTCTCATTACTAACAAACTAATTTTGTTCTTTTTTCTTTTGGGAATAAAGCGTGGAACCCGATTTTGCTACTGTACTACAAAAAAGTGGTATATATTGGAAAAAACTTAATAAAATTTATTTTGAAAGTCTCACTACTGGATGTTGAATGTTTTATAATGTAAAGAATAAATAAGCATATAGAAAATACATATTGATCAATTTTGTTAAATTTCAACTGGATTTGTCCTTTAGTTTACACTAACTTACTGTCCAAATTTCAATACAATCGGACTTTTCGTTCTTGAGTTATGCTTACAAAAACGTGCAATTCTGAGCGTTTGATACGGCAAGGAAAGCAGGGAGGCGCAAAAGACGTTTGGGTTTAACTTAACCATAACTTTTTTTACACTGAAGTCCGAGAAGCAATTATTTCATTAAAAACAATTATGGTATTTTTGGCAAAATTTTGTCGCTGACTTCTTTTTAAATTTCAACAAATAACAATTGTTCCTCGATGACTCAAAATATCACTACATAAAAACGACAACGTCTTATAAACTTCTAATTAACCTCAAGACGGAAAGCAATTGGAAACAATTTAAGTGCACCATTGTTATAGCCAGATACTGACAATCATTTAGCAAACAAAATTAGTTCGATAACTTTCATAATAACGAAGATATGACTTAAAAAGTATTCAAAAATGTGTATTTTAGATTTTTCGACTTTGGGGTAAGATTGACGTTTAGGGGGTTTCACAATTCCGAATGCGGCAGGTGAATTTCTATGGGAAACTATTTTCACTTTTCGTATTTCATTCGAGGACCTACGGTCTCTTTTTACAGGCGCTTTTCAGATGGCACAGTTCCCTACTATTATATAATATTGCCCAATTAAGTATGGTTTTGCAATGTAACAATATTATATAATATTAGGGAACTGCGGCATCTGAAAAGCACCTGTAAAAAGAAGCTGTACGTCCTCGAGTGACCTACGAAAAGTGAAAATGGTTTCAGATAGAAAATCACCTGCCACATTCGAATTTTGAGGTCGTGTTAATATTTGGAATTGTGAAATCCCTTAAAAATCAATCTTACCCAAAGTCGAAAAATCGAAAATAAACTTCGTTATTAAGAAATTTATCGAACTATTTTTTTTTGCTAAATGATTATCAATGTCAAAATGTCCGTCCGTCTGCAATTACCTACACGCTAATATCCATGGCGACCATTTCTTTTACGACATGAATTTTTCAAAAAATGTCGAAAAAAGTAGGCATTATGGAGTATAAGAGTGTAGGTAAGTGATTGCTGAAATATTTTTAAGTAAAAACGTATAGGGTGTCCCATTTGAATACACTGAGTGACAGTTTATGTAAATGTAAAAAAATTTCATAATCGTGGAGAATATCCTGTAATAGCCCTATTTACTCTGTTTACATTAATCTGAAGGTTCTTGCTTTTATTGATTACATCCGTGAAAATTAATGTACCCCTTTTAATGAGAGCAATTTACACTATGTGCGATTACCAAGGAGTACTATTTATCAACATTGGGCCTAACTCGTTTCATACGTGGACTGTTCTCAGATATGTGTATGGTAAAGGTTATAGTTCAAAAACTTGCCCCATTTTACTTTGCCACGCCTACTGATTCATCGCGGTGCTCTAACTTCGATGACACTAGTTTCCACTAATTTGTAAATGAAACACGCATTTTTCAACAACAGTTAATCTATATTTACGCAACAATAATGCGAAAATAATCTGTTTAGAAATATAACAAAAATAATTGATACTTAAATTAAAACAAAAGAAAATGCAACTTAAAATTAAATAAATAAGAAAATAGGCAAATTGAACCGTGAAAAATTACTTCGTTAATGGGAAAACCGTTTACCATGAAACACAAACTGATCTCTAGAAGGGCCAAAAAAAATACAATACCATTAACGGGTATGAAGTTAATTATTTCTGAAGACTATACTTTAAAAACCAGTGCAGAAGTCGCCAGTTACTAGCGACAATTCGAGTGAGGTAAAGTTTAATTTGAACTCTAATGAAAATAACTAACTTTTAATGCAAAATCTCAAAAACACAAATACATATACTCGGTAAACTAAAATTATCACTATAAAAGTAGAACGATGTCACACCATCAGAAACTGATCGAATAGTAATATTTTTTCCCCAAAAATTTCCTGGGTCAAATTTTAGTGAAATGGGGCTGGGTATTTATGAATTACTTGGGCCAATGGGCTACGGACCCGCCCCCGTCTAAGCTTAGTGTGGACCTGGCGGCACGCGCCCCCTGGATTCCAATAAGGGACAAAATAACTTCCCGTTAATAACACATACTACGTCGATCTGGCAGCAGGCGCCATCTGCAGTGAATATGGCTAAAGGCCCCAAATATAAACATCCCTTTAATAACAACTTTAAATATGCTATATCTAAGCTAGATAATTTTCCAACGAGATGAAAAATGGTTCTACCGATACCCCAACTAATTTGAACATTAGTTTGTTTAATCCTGTTCACGGTTAACTGTGTGATTAATCTCGCGATTTGCTATTTTCAATAAAACGATTTGACAAGGACGTTAACCCAGTCGAACTTTCTCATGGCTTTGAAGTTATTAGCTCCAGGAAGGTCCATATTGGGGTTGAAATAAACTCACTCGGATTTTGAAAATAACACACAAGGTTTTACAATTGCTGCCCGAAAAGTTCTTGTCGTCGACACGTAACGATTGTGAAGCTATAAAGTTATCCGAGCTTATTAATTTTTTTAAAACCCTTAATATCATTTTGTAGTCTATGAAGTACTGCCTCAACTTTCTATAAATCGTGCTATCCTATGAAAGATAACTATAATTCCTTAACCCTTTTTATTGCATTTGCAACAATCCTGTAGAATAAGGTTTGTCTGTGAGAGGTGTGAAAGTTAGTACGTGGCCTTGACTACTTCACAGTGAAATGATGGTCAGATTTGTGAGAGTTTCCTTTTACAGACTTTACTATTGACCGCTGCAACTGCATTTTGTATTGGAAAAAGTGGGATAACATGGCAATGCCGCAGTGTAAATTAAAAAGTGATATAGTCTCCATAACAAATTAAGAGTCAAAATAAATATATAAAAAAATATTGGGTATTTCATTTAAAAAGATCAAGATGTAAACTTTCTTGGAATTCGGCGTATCTCAAATCGGTTTCTGCCAGTATCTGGACAAATTCCACCGAATACAGGGTGTAATTAGTTTCATGTCATTAAAAAAAACTGGTTGTAGGGAACGGCAAGACAAACAAAAAAACCTTATATAACATGGGGTCTAAAGCTCATAGTTTTGGAGAAAAAAAAATAAACAAAAATTTCGCAAATTTTCAATAAAATTTTTGAGAACTGCTGGAATATTGAGATAGGTTTAGATCTAGATCTGATCTGAAGAAAACTATACTCTAACTCTCCCTTGTGCAATATTTTAGTTACTGGTGGTGTTTCCTTATGTCACACGTCCAACCCGCCGTTCATTGTTTTTGTTATTTTTGAATTTTGCGTCATTGTGTATTTATAGTTAAGATTTATTTTATTGACTTACTGTTCAAGTTGTCAAATTCTTGATTACGTACAGACACAACTTACTTGTTCGTTCTTTTTGTATTCCTTTTTGGCTTTTGCACCAAGTTTTTATTTTATTTTTCTTTATTGACAACGTTAGTTGATAGTTTAGTGTTTATTGTTGAACGAAGTGCGTATGTACTTAATTCGACGTACCGAACTGTGTATTGATACAGATGCAGAGATTTTTAATCATTCAGGTAGGTAGTAAGCTTTTAACCCAGGACACTCATTTATGTTACAAATGTTAATAAACCACATTTAAATTTTCTAAATTATAAACAATCCAATATTTTGTTCCAAATTAAAAAACACACATGTAAAGAAATGCTCTGTTTAAACCTCTATGGCCATATTTGCTTGCAATTGTGCACGAAGAGAGAACGAATTATTTACCTCTTTATACTTGCCTCAGTTCAGTTGAGGCGGTACATCAAAGGCGGTCGATGATCCTTTGACACCGCGTGTGCCGGCCAGCACGTTATTATGACAATTTAAAAGTTGTATAATTTGGAAGTACAAGTCCATCGATCAAGAAAAGCAGTGGTTCTGAATAGTTGTCTACCATAATATTAAATATGTTAACCTAGATCAGTGTTTTTCAAAGTGCCCCTAGAGGGAAAAGTCATAAAGATTTTTTGTTTGTCTCCATTACCAGTTTTTTTTAATGACATGAAACTGATTACACCCTGTATATTGCTAACGAAGTTATCAGAAAATTGTCAAAAAAACCTAAAATTTGTTCATCTCAAGGACAATTAATTAAGTGACAATGGTGTAAAAAGGGCTCCTATAATTGACTTGACTCGAGCTTCTCAGAATGAACTATTGCCCATCAGTGATTTAAACTTAATAGAGAACAAACATCATGTGATTTTTTATACCCACACCTCTCCGAGACATCCCTGTTGGAAGTGAAACCAACGTTAATACTGATATTACCACTAGTCTAAGACGAATTCCAAATACTGTCAAATGAAATAGCCCTAATAGCAAAGGTAGTATGTTATTACATTTAAACATTCAATGTATTTCTAACAAAACTAATGAACTCGATGCATTTCTGGGTGAATATAGAAATAATTTTCATAAATTATGTTTAAATGAGTATTGGATGTTAAGAGACGATATTCTTGGTGTAAGTTTAATTAACTATAATCTCATATTACATTTTAGTAGGACAGCTGCTGCACACGGTAGTGTTGCTATATATGCCCTTAAAAAATATCACTGCAATGCGTTAAATCAAATTAGTAAATTATCTATAGAAATTCATTGCGAACTGTGTGCGGCAGAATTCTATGACTTCATTATTATGACAGTTTGGCGATCACCAAACGAAAATCTAAACATAATCTTAGAAAAACTTTCCTGTGCATTAGATATACTAATGAGAAAGAACAAAGATTTAATAGTTACCGGTGACTTTAATGTGCTTTTTAACACCGATGAAAATAACGTTCATCTAGTGCTTAACATTTTTAATTCTTTTAAACTAACTGCACTAAATTCAGAAAAGACTAGGAAGAACAACTATCTCGATAATATATTCGTTAACATGGACACAAGTATGTCTAATGTGAGAGTAATTAACACTAGGTTATCAGACCATCTAGGTATCACACTAGAGTGTAAAAAAGGCACTGTTAAGGTCAATAATACAAGAATAAATTATAAGCCTGTAACTGATGTGGGATTATTAGTCTTACATAATTATCTAAGTAATGTTAACTGGGACTTTATTAAGGAACGAAATGTAAGTATCAATGACAAATTCGAAAATTTTCTGGGCATTTTAATGCAGGCAACTGATGTCTCATTTCCAGAAAAATTTAAACTAAAAAATACAGATTCATCATTTAGAATAAACTGGTTTACTGATAACTAAAAACAAAAGAGAAATACACTACACCTGCTGCAAGACTGTTATAACAACACTCCAACTGAAAATCTACGTAGTATTATAAAACAATATAAAAGTGCTTACCGCAATGATTTGATAATTGCAAAGAAATTGGCTCATGACAATTTTATATCGAACTCTAATAACCCACAACGTGCAATGTGGAAAATAATAAACAATAACAAAAAAGGCAAAAATCCTGAAATCAATATTCCTCCCAATGAGTTCAATAGTTACTTCACAAGCGTTGCTAGCGACATAGTAAGCAAGCTTCCTCCTTGCCAAGTTAATCATAGTAGCTTTTTAAAGAATCTAAATCCTAATATTACTATAAAAAAAAACATTTCACAGAGGTAACTTATAACGAAGTTGCCGATATAATCAGTAGACTTAAATCGACCAATAGTAAAGATTCTTATAGTATAAACATGAAAATTCTAGGCACAATCTAAAAAAATTATTCTAGTTCCTTTAACAAGTCTTATTAATATAAGCATAATGAATAATAGTTTTCCTGATATATTGAAAATCTCCAAAGTTGTACCTATACACAAAAAAGGATCTAAAAATGATCCCGCTATCGTCCAATTGTTATTATCCCCTTTATGGCAAAATTTTTTGAAGTAATATTAGAGGATCATATCACTAATCGTTTTGAACAAAATAACCTGTTTAACCCCCATCAATTCGGTTTTAGGGCCAAACAATCTACAACGCTGGCTATTCATTCTTTAATTAAGATCATTAATCAAGGTTATGAGGATGGTTTGTTCGCATTATCGAAGTTTCTAGATCTAACAAAGGCCTTGGACTGCGTCTCACATGAAACATTAATTGACAAATTAAAGTTTTATGGATTCAGTAGCAATAACTTTGATTTACTTAAATCATACTTAAGTAACCGATATCAATTTGAATCTTGTCAACATGTAAATTCTAACCTCCTACCAATAAAATATGGAGTACCTCAAGGATCAGTGTTAGGCGGATACTTTTCCTATATATGTAAATGATTTACCAAACGTTGACCTAGATGCAAACTTTGTTCTTTTCGCTGACGATACAACTGTGACAAAATCCTTTAATGACATCAAGGACTTAATCGCCGAATTAAACTTAAAAGAAATCACTGTTCAAAATTGGTTCTCAGCGAATCAACTAGTACAAAATGATTCCAAAACAGAAAATTTGATTTTTACATTGAGGGATATAGATGGTGTTGACGTAAATATTAGTAAGGAGGTAACATTTTTAGGTATATATCTTGACAAAAAGTTAAGCTGGGAACCACACGCAAATTACATTTGTAAAAAGGTCTCAAAAAATATATGCTTATTACGAAATCTTACATACAATGTATCGCAGAAAATATTAATAAATGCCTATCATGGTTTAATTCACTCAGTCATTTCTTATGCAATTTTAATTTGGGGACATTCATCTGCTAGTGGTAAAATTTTTGCGACTCAAAGAAAAGCAATCAGAATAATCGCTGGCCTTAACTTTAGAGATGACTGTAGAATGAAATTCATTAGGTTAAGTATTCTCACATTACCATGTGTTTATATCATGCAATGCTTATTGTATATAAAAGAAAACGAGGCGAACTTCACTACGCACAGTCAAATTCACAGATATTCTACACGAAATTGTGATAAAATAAATACAAATTTTTTGAGGCTAAAGCAGACACAGGTAGGGACCAATTATTTTGGGATAACTTTCTATAATGTGTTGCCTGTCCATGTAAAGCAACTCGACTTAAAAACGTTTAAAATGTCGATAAAATTTTTTTTACTCAGAAGTGCGTCCTATTCATTTAAGGAATTCTTAGACGCAGATTTCAATGAAATTTCACGCTTGGTAATTTTGGGGTTCTCTCATTATTAGTATTACCTAGATATTCAGTCTTGAATTGCATTTTATTGTACTTTTAATATGGTGCCGTATGTACGTATTGTTATGAATTACACCCCCTTGGAACTAGAAATTGATACGCCTATGCCTAATATTGATTGACTGGAAACTTGCAGAAAAAGATAGACTTTTCTAGAATGTGGTGAGAGAAGCTTCTTGATTGATCTGGAGGCAATTTCAGAGTATATAAGGCGCGAGTACCGGCGCAGAGGAAGAAGTTTACTAAAGTGAAGTTGAAGCTAAAAAGTGAGGTTAAATATAAAGTAAACAAAGTGTAAAGGTTATTTAAGAAGTTTTGTATAATCAGTAAATTATTAAATAAAGTGTTAGTGTTTATCTCTTGTTGAAATTATTTTAGAACCCACGGATTCATACAGGGTGTTTCCTAAAAGGTGTAAAACACGCAACAATATGTATACCCAACTAGCACAATTAGTGGCGGGAACGTAGCAATGACTATTGTAGGCACTTTAAAGTGTTTTGGTACTAGTCACAGGCACGTAATAGGAACGTTCCTAATACGTGTTTATGACCAAAATGGGGAATATTTTTTGATGACGATAACGTTCCAGCCACGTTACTGGAACTTGTCTGGCTATGTTCCAATGACGTTGTTGCTCCGGAGCGGCGACGTGGCGGCGTAGACGCCGCAAATTTCAGAAAACTTTATCACACCCTACTCTTTCAAATCGATGTTGCCCCTGCTTTGTCTTGCAACCGATTTTATTATATTTATATTTCATTCTTACATATGATTTTTGTTCTTGTTCATTTCCCTCACTCAGAAATTGTATAGAATATCAGGAGGTAATTAGGCAGCAAAACTTGTGCCATTTTCCAATGGTCTGAGGGTCAAAATTAAAACGAATGCAATTTTACTGACAAACATAATGATAAAACGTCCGAATCTAACCACGCGCCTTTAAAATTTGCATTTTTAATGAAAATACTGTTTTTAAAATATGTAATGCCATGCGAAAATATGACACACTAGATACCGAAACCTATTTTTTATTGTTCTTCGGAACTTAACATTACTTTTTATGTATTAATTTGTTGTATTTGGTGAAGAAATGGCGATAAACTAAATTTATTAGTCAATTGTGAAATTATGGTTCATGTGTTATAACAATGGCGTCGATAATTTTAGCCATTAACATGGCGTATTTCAGAAAATGTGGCTTTAAGGTCGTTTTCACCAAGAAATGCTACTTGAAAATAATTGCTACTTGGCGATAGTGACGAAAACTACAAATACGTAACTTTAAAGTTATATTTACCACAAATCTGCCAATGGAACTGTAGCATCACTTCAAAATCGTAGCAAAGTTGTTACTAACACAAATTACCTCTTCAAAGTTGCCGCTGCCACTTCATGGTTACATTTTTCCCGATATTGATTCGGAACGTACCTGTTAGCCGTACGTTGAGGTCTAGACTGAACGCGTTCCTAGCTTTTGTTGTTTATCATTTACCTAACTTCACATTGAAAAACCTATCAGCTGTCGCAATTTACTTGTATGCAGCCATATATCAACGACTTAATAAACAGAAACCTTGTTGGTATAATATACTATTACAGTGATAGATAACATAGAAGAAAAGGTAGGTGTAATAAAACTGTGTTGAAATATTAAATTTTGTTGCCTTATTTTGAACATAAAATGTTGCATAGCATAATATAGCAGCATATAATTCTAGTCTAGGTTAGGCAAAGATATTATAGGTTAGGTTTGTTGCATTAACTAGATGGTGAAATTTACTTCATGGTAAATTTTAGAGGTGATGTGCACTTTGTAGTAGCCGTACACAGTTCTGTAGGTAGCAGTAACGTCATTAACACCTATGAATATTACTTACAAGTTCCACTACTTTAAAGAAATAGTGAAGGTTCCCAGAATGTCGCGGCAACTATTAAAGCATCTTGAAGGCGATTGCAACTTTGAAGTCACATTTCAGTGATGCGAGTTAGTCGTTGCTACTATAGTTTACCACCTTCAAGTTCTGAAAACCCGAAAGTTGTCCCACCGGTAACTACCACGTTCCCATGTACCACGAAAGCTACGTAGAAGTTGCATAACTATAAAGTAATCATTAGTGGTAGAAACTACGAGGCAGGGACTGTAGACTTGTCAAATGAAGTTATTTTTACACCAAAGTCGTAAATTTAGTCGCAATTACGTAATGGTTACTCATACGAAGCTCCTATCTCAGTTACTGTCACTTTGGTGCTAGTTGGGTAGGTTTCACTGTTGTATTGATGTTTGATAATTGTGTTATCACTCACTCTTTATCTTTATCTTTATCTTTATCTTTATCTTTATCATCATTAGTGTTAAGTAATTTTATATTGCATTTTTTTCTTTTTTATCATTTAAATTGTTGTTTGTGCTTATATGTTTTATTGTTTCTAATATGTTCTACTCATTTATATATATACAGGGTGATTCACGTAGGCCATTCATTAGAAGTTTTTTAACTTGCAGTTGGATTAGAAACTTGAAATTTGGTACGCAGCCATAATCGATCATGCTCGTTCTATCTAAAATATTTTCAGTCCTCCAACTATACAGGGTGTGCCAAAAATTGGTACCAACTTTCTTATTTTAAATGGAAACCTATATTTTTCTTTACATGGTTCGATTGGTCTTCTAATTCTGAGTTTGGAGAACCTAAATTATCTTAACTTATCTTTTACAATTTTTGACATATGTCCAATTTTTTGAAAAAAATTGCCGCTGTAGTAGTTTACGAACAAATTCGTATCTCGCAAACCTTTCAAAATTATGAAACCAAACTTGTGAAGCACTTAGCTGGAAGTCCAGGTTAACTTTTGATGTCCCATCGGTGGTCCCATTTTGTACCATATGGGCGCAATCGATTTTCAAATGTTGCAATCAAAAATTGTCAAAAAGTCAATTTTTTTAAATGGCACCTACTATTTTTTTTCACACCATTCGAAAGAAAATTGAATTTTAGGGTGAGTTACTTAAGCATTCCCTATACCTAACTTCACCCCATATCGAGTTATTCAATAAAAATCAAGATATACCTTATCTTGCCGAGAGATTCCTTACTTCATCAAGTATGCCATGGAAACAAAAGACAGTTGTAATAATTTTCAAAGAAAAATATGGATTCTTATTTAATTACACACAACACCAACAAATTATTATTAACGAACAAGAACAATGTTGACGAAATTCTGACGTAAATGTTCAATGTGACCACCATATTTTTGTTCAAATATTCTATTATTCTACTTTCAACGATTGCGTAGCACATCTTTGCGCCTACCATTTCTGACGCCAGAAATCAATGCAAAATTGAATTTTAGGGCCACTTTTATTAACATTGTGTATGTCTATCTACAGTCGTTTTTGAGTTATTGACATTTTTTGAAAAAAATATTGTTTTTTTTTAGTAGTAGTAGTAGGCTTTGAAAACAATCATTTCATTTTAATTTTTATTCAAAAATCGTATTGCAATAATAAATAATAACAACAAAATAACAACAAATAAACAGATTAACAAAATAATTATTTCAATACAAATGCTCAATGTGTGCACCGTTTTCACTGACAGAATTTCGTCAACATTGTTCTTGTTCGTTAATAATAATTTGTTGGTGTTGTGTGTAATTAAATAAGAATCCATATTTTTCTTTAAAAATTATTACAACTGTCTTTTGTTTCCATGGCATACTTGATGAAGTAAGGAATCTCTCGGCAAGATAAGGTATTTCTTGATTTTTATTGAATAACTCGATATGGGGTGAAGTTAGGTATAGGGAATGCTTAAGTAACTCACCCTAAAATTCAATTTTCTTTCGAATGGTGTGAAAAAAAATAGTAGGTGCCATTTGAAAAAATTGATTTTTTGACAATTTTTGATTGCGACATTTGAAAATTGACTGCGCCCATATGGTACAAAATGGGACCACCGATTGGACATCAAAAGTTAGCCTGGACTTCCAGCTAACTGCTTCACAAATTTGGTTTCATAATTTTGAAAGGTTTGCGAGATACAAATTTGTTCGTAAACTACTACAGCGGCAATTTTTTTCAAAAAATTGGACATATGTCAAAAATTATAATAGATAAGTTAACATAACTTAGGTTCTCTAAACTCAGAATTAGAAGACCAATCGAACCATGTAAAGAAAAATATAGGTTTCTATTTAAAATAAGAAAGTTGGTACCAATTTTTGGTACACCCTGTATAGTTGGAGGACTAAAAATATTTTAGGTAGAACGGGCATGATCGATTATGGCTACATACCAAATTTCAAGTTTCTAATCCAACTGCAAGTTGAAAAACTTCTAATGAATGGCCTACATGAATCACCCTGTATATATATATATATATATATTGCAACCACAACTTCTCAGCTGGCTGCCGAGGAAGCTATGAAAGCGTAGCAACCAGTTAGCTCAGGGCTGGTCGAGGGTCACTAGGTGGCGAGAAGAGTTATATATTTTTGTTTCTTAACGATTATTTGCTTGTCAAATTTACCAAACAAAACTTTAATAAACTATACAAATTTGGACGCCAGCGTATTCAGTAAATAACACTCTTGCAAACTTTATCAGGGGGAGAAAACAATCAAAATCAAATATAAAACACATAATATATTAACATAAGTATAAAAGAGCGAAAATTTTACAACACTTTACAATTTAGTAGAAATATTAATGGTGAAATTTGATTTAATTAGTTAAACAACAAAAATTTAGTTTAGAAAAAAAATTAAATTTGAATATTAACAAAAAAATTACAATGAAACGATCAACTGGTTTACAAATTATCTTCTGACCAAAAGTTGAATTTTGCACATAAATTTGGCTACTTAGCTTAGCGGAGACGTGGAATCCCGACGAGGTCTGTTCCTGAAGATGGCCACGGGTACCCGGGAAGGACGTAATATTCAGGTCCTGACAACGCTGATTTCCAGGAGACGCTGCGTCGGAATAGTATCCAATACTTTTAGGATAACTCCAAATATTCAAGTTATGCCTTGTGCCTTGCTTCAATGGTGGTTTGGTCCAGGATTTTACATGAAAAAGGGGAATGTAAAGAACCAGTTGATAATATAAAAACTTTAAAATGGGGGGAAAAAAAAGATACAAGAAAACTACAAAAACCTATGGTGACGAAGGTCACTGCAAAACCAAACTATCAGCAATTTAATAAAAAACCTGAGTCTTGATAAAATTTTACTTTACTACTGAAAATGTATGAATAAACTACTGATTAATATAATATATGAAATTAATAAATAAGAAAACTCTACTCTCATGAAATTTTAGCCGTTTACAAAATGGCTGACTGGTTATGACCAAAAACTTTAATGAAGGTAACAAAATTTAGTTAGAATTAGAGAGAAAATATCTGAATTACTATCTGAAAAAAACTAATACTGTAACAAATATAGCAAACAAAATTATGGGTTTAATCTCTAAAAAAAAAATTAACTAATAAAAAATTATATCTTAACCTCTTGTACTAACACGAGGTTAACTAAATGCGACAAAATGACTTTAGGTTTCGACTTTTAATGAGATAAGATTGTCTACACAGGATTAAGAAACAAAGATTCTAATTTATCCTTTGATTAATTTCCGAGTTTAATCCTCGTACAAATAATCTAAATAATGACAAACACCACGGTATTGTGTCTCAAGCGACCACAAAATACAAAATTGCCGCGATAATTAATGAATTAGCATGTGTCCAAATGGACGACGACATCACACAAACATGTGTGTTAATAAAATTAATTATTATACGGAATATCCTTTAATTCCCAAAAATAACTATACAGCAACGTTAACTCAATAATATGACATCATTTAATAATCAAATATATTCAAAATATCAAAGGATTAAAGAAATAAACGTGAAAATTCGTTAAAGAACAAGTACCAGTCTTTACTCACCTAGGTCGAAATCAAAAGTGAACTAGCAGGGATATTTCAAATGATGGTTCTACCGCGTTTGCGCACTTGTTGCGACTTCCGGTCGTTATTTCGGCGGGTAATTCAAATTTATTTAGCACGGGTGCTTAAACGAAAAAAATATTTTTTCGTTACACCACGGAAACTACCGAGAAAATTTTTTTTTTTTTTTTTTGAACTAAGTTTAAAAAATTTTTTTTTTTTGTAAAAGAAAACACCCTATACATCACGCTATTATCGTATAGTTTAATTACTCGAGGAGGGACGTAAAAAATGAAGAGAGCAGGAAGTAGTGACAAAAAAAATTTTTAATAACCAACCTTGTATAATTTCTAATTATACAAGATAGGTACCACAAGAAAAGTTCGTTTACCACTGGACAAAGTCCTCAACATCACCAATTCCGAGACTATTCAACAAGAGTCCACGTATAGTCAAAGAGATACAAAAAGAGGAAAGGTAATTTGACTCACACCCATTCTGCGCTAAGTCAAGTTGCATGAAAAGCCTCGATAATGAGTGTTGCTCGACAGCACACGAAAAACTTTTGAAAATTCCACCCGGAAGAGATAATGCTTCCCCCAGAGTAAAATGAAACTAGAAAAGAGAATAAGAAAAAAGGAAGGATTAAATGTTTTAGGGGAGGACCACTAAGGATCAGTCCCCACAGGCATTGTGGTGAAATACCTGAGTAGCGTTGTAGCGGCTGCCAGTGCTAAAATTGGTAGAGGCATAAGCACACCTAAACCACGATACAGGAACCAAGTTACCTGCCTAGATACAACAGTAGAAGAAATGTCCTAACTGTTAACAAAAAGAATTGGATATAGCTCCAAGGGCTTAAACTAGAAGTACGAAACAACTAAACCTTATTGGATACATCTCCAGGCTAAAACTAGATGTTCGCTACAACTAGGTGACAAAAAAGGACCATTGTTCGGGAATACTCCTGCTTTCGGCGCGATGAACAGTGTCTCGACAGGGCGATAAATCAAGGGCTGAGGTGAAGCGGGGAGGAAGACCTGTCTCGAGGAACGTCAGACGACCTAGGCCACTCCTGACTGACAAGCCCCCTGGCCTACGTGTCCGCTCGACCCTCCTTGACCCTATATATATATATATATATATATATATATATATATATATATATATATTGCTGTATCCACACTGTGGAACACTACCTAAGTATCGTGTTTGAAATCATAAATAAAATTCGCAAATCTGTATGTATTTTAGGAAATAATCATAACAGTTTTACTTTAACGGATCATACAGAAGCAGGAATATCTGTGGTTTATATAATTGATTCAAGTTCACTTATTCTCAGCGAGTAAGATGCAGAGAATGAAACTTGATATTGAATACGAACAAAGTATTTAAATAAACATAAAATGAAGTTATTTTAGTTTAACAAGGTTATTCTAAATAATATATAATAAAACATGAACTTATAGAGAATCACAATCTCATTTAAAATGATTTAGAATGAAATTGGAAAACAAAAAAGTAAATTTTATAAAATCTGACATGCATGTCAAAACTTAGGGCTAAAAATCATATTTTGTGTAGAAACACTGTAAATCTACACAAAATGAATATTGAATGAAAGACTATCAACAGTAGTTGCAGTGCAGCGTAATTATTTTAGAAATAGTAAGTCCATATATTACAAAACACTGAATGACATTTTAAGTTTTCAGATATTTTCAAATATCATTGCAGAAAGGTGTTTTGTAAATGATATTTCACATCATGCAGAAAGAAAGGACTAATAGTATGATGTTAAATGTTTGTTGGCGTATCAATTTCTTGTTTTAGTTTATAATATAAGTATTCTGTCAGTATGGAAACTGCAGTACGTTTTTAACTACTAGCATTTTGTGTTTATCATTGCTATTCATCTAAATGTATGAATTAGTATTTATTTGAGATTGGAATTGTTAATTGTAGTTATAAGTAGATTTTAAGAAAGTGTATGTAATATGTCAATATATTTCGAGTAATTATAATTATTCACTTAATCCTGAAAAGTAGAATAAGAAACTTATCAGGAAAAATAAAGAATTAAAAACAGTATTCACTTAAGGTAAAGAACAAACAAAACTGAATAGTTTAAATTTTAAATTAAAATTAAATTTTGAAATATTAGATCAAAATAGAAAAAAACAATTGAAATATTGGAAATTAACCCATTGAAACGACTAAAAATAACAAATCAGTTGATCAGACACCGCTGAACAGCGAGCTGCGAGAAATATTCATCCTCGAATAATTAATAAATTGAAAAGAGGAGAAAAGTGGTGAATAATTTAAAGGTTAGAAAATTACAATCCAGATATATTGATATCAAGAATAAATTGTAAAAGTTGATTAAATATAAGAAGTGAGTATACTTTGAAAGTATTAAGAAGTAGATTATCCGGAAAGCAGATTTAGAAGTATTTGTTAATTCAGTTAGCAAATTTATATGGTGAAGAAATTTCAAACGTCAATCAAGTGATAGAAATATTTCAAGGAAATCTTGAAAATAAATTGGAGGTTATAAACAAACGTCAATCCAGAAAAGAAGAAGAAGAAGCCTTGAGAGGTTTAAAAAGTCAGTCAAGTGACATAATATTTCAAGGATCATAATAACCAGTTTGAGGTTATAATATTATTACTCGAGTCGAAAGAAAGACAAGGTAAAGCTTTACTATATCAGAAATCCATGGTACATATTTATTTTAAATAAAGGCCATATTTATCATTTTAGTTAAGTTAGATTTTGTTATTTAAATTTGTTAATTACATTCCAAGTTCAAATTTGTTAATAAATTAATACTTTGTTCGTTCAATACTGAGTTTGATTTATTTAGATTGTTATCTTGATCGATGAGCATTTATTGAACCGACTTCGTTGGACCCTGAGTAAGAGTCATTCTATAGATTGTAGATGGTCATGCTAATGGTGTTCTATAGTCTATAATATTAACAGCTTTTAAGAAACTGTTTGGCGCTCAATAAAATCATTTCAATTTACTTTCAAAAAGTAATTTCGAACGTATAAAAAATAAAATAGATATCAGAATATAGAACAATATATATATATATATATATATATATATATATATATATATATATATATATATATATATATATATATATATATATATATATATATATATATATACATATATATAATTTTTTTTTCTTAAACAATATTTATATTTACATTTTACATGTACCATACATTTTTATGTACTACTTGACTTGTGTAAATACTCTGAGTATAAAACACCAATAAACAACTTACTTACTTACTTAATATGTTACATCCATGTTCATATTTGGCTGATCCGATCTGGATAAAAAGTATCATTACAAGTTCTGGACTTCGTGTGGGTTCGGGAACATATTGATTTAAACAGCTGAATTCTCGATTTTTGTCTGCCATGCTCTAAGGAACCGCATTAATAATGCTTTTAGCTGAAACAAACGTATCAGATAATTGCACGCTAGCTCCCATACCATAAATAACATACACGCAAAAAATTTTTGTGTAGCAGTGACACTGAAATGGTTTCAACAACAAAATACGTGCTATTCGCTAATCATATTAGTAAAATTCAGTACTTTGGTGTTTGTGGAAACAATTTCAGTTCATTTGATAACAATACTGAACAGTTGTAAATAATTAAAACTTGTTTGTTTTTGCAGTATGACAACAGTACATTTTGAATCAACTCCACGTATGTCAACATATCTGTTGGCTTTGGTTGTCTCCGATTTGACCTGCACTTCCAGGTTTATCGAAGATGTCGAAGATAACGAAGATACCGAAGATATCGAATATATCAACGATATGAATATTATTTTGCAAGTATGTTCAAGAGATGAATTTGCACCGCTACGACATCTAGCATTGAATATAGCACCTAAACTATTAAGAGAATTGGAGTTTTTCACCGACTACAGTTACGACAATCATCTTGGGAAATTGGATTTCGTTGCCGTTCCTGATTTTCCTTCCGGCGCCATGGAAAACTGGGGTTTGATAATATTCAGGTAAAGATAATTAACTTTGAATACACATAAATCCCATGAAAATAAAAAATTGATCAAAGATGATAATTGGATTAAAAACTGTCTTAGCCTATGCCAATCTTTTGTAATAATCATTTATGAAGTAAAATTTTTTATGGCGAGAATAAGCATGAATGGGTGAAAGCAACTCGGTCGAGTCTGCCGGCAGATTGTCCTCCACTAGTCTAACGGCGCGGCGCACAGTGTGGACAAAATTTGCTCTAAGGCTCAATTTTTGAGATAGCGCCTTGAAATTAAAAAGAAACTTTGGAAAGGAATCTGGAATAGTGAATCACTGCGGTACTTTTGATTTTTTTTTCTTGCATATCCCGTCCCATAAGCTTCCATGTATTTGTTGGCACTATTCAAAAGTGGTGTTATCAGCTGAAATTTTCAGGATCTTATACTTTTGGTAAAAGGAACCTTTTGACAATCATAGAAGTTATAAATAGCGACATTAAAAAAATATGTAAATATGGGGCGATTCACGTGTGACGTTCGTTAGAAGTTTTTCAACTTGCAGTAGGATGACAAACTTGAAACTTGATATGAAGTGACAATTGACCATGTCCGTACTACCTAAAGTATTTTCATTCCCCCAGCTATACAGGGTGTGCCAAAAGTCAATACCAATGTGCTTATTTTAAACAGAATACCCTATATACTTTCAACTTATCGAAATGACCATGGAATTCTGAGCCTAAGCATGTAGCATACCATATACCTAATCCCAGGAATTTTGAAAATATTTGACATTTTATAATAAATTTGACAAGTGCAACGGTTTGCAAGAACCGTTATAACCTACTTCGTGTAGGGCATCCTCATTTGCTTTTTGGCACGTAGAAGAAACACAAGATGAGCTAGTTTCCGCAATTAAAATAAATAGTATACCAAGTGTTCCATTCTTCACGTTACATTTTGTCAAAATCAAGTCTAATTTTTTTTTAATTTAAACTGTACACTGTACACTGTATTTTTTTAAGATATTGTAGATTTTCTTAAATGTTCAAGAACTTTTAATAAAAATTGCTATCAACTTAGCCATGATTAGAAACAATCATTAATGTTAGTCATTCTCTTATGTCAACAAATGCCAGCACGTTTAAATTATATAGGATATGGTACATGTTTGAACTCAGAATTTTATTGTCATGTCGAACAGTCGAAAATGGGTGTCCCAATTAAAATAGGCAAGTTTGCACCGACATTTGGCACACCCTGTATAGCTGCAGGACTGAAAGTATTTTAGGTAGAACGAACATGATAGATTATGGCTGCATACCAAGTTTCAAGCTTGAAATCCAGCTACAAGTTGACTAACTTCTAGCTAACGGCTTACGTGAATCACCTTGTATACTAGGGTGGCCCATAGCTATAGGTAATTTTTCAAAAGTTGAAACTGTGGTGCTCCCACTCCCTAATCCTATTCCAATCAACAAAGAAACGGCTTGTGCAGAACCTCGGCTCGGATTAGGGGTCGAGCTTGAGCTCTTTGTCCCAATCATCGCTGTAGACCTGGACCGGCCTCATAAGGGGTGGGCCTGCTTTTTCGCCTGCCCTATCTGCAAATGCGGACGGTGTAGGCGATGTTAGCAGACCTCCCAAGATATAAAATCTCGTGAAGAGCGATTTTGTACCAAGAGTTACAAAAGACGAAAACTCGATGTTTGTAAAAGAAAATCATTTTGGTGCAGAATGTACTTCTTTAGTTGCTGATATTTGCTGAATGATGACAAGAATTATCAGTGTCGTCACTACCCTCACTACTCTGGCTGCTTGATCTCGAATCATAAGTTTTAAATGTAGCAATCTGATGAGTAGCAAAATGTTGATCCATTTCTTCACAGGTACTATTTCCTGGCAGTTTCCATTGCAGTGTGATTCAGTGCTCTTTCTGGTCGTCCATTTTGGCGCTGAAGCATTAAGAAATGCTTATCTTCTTCAATTTTGCTGTTGAATGAGCACTCTGTATATTTTTTTGGCCAAAAGTTATCAGGTTTTCTTGTAATAATAGCAATAACTATATTCCGATTATTATTCTCAATGTCATTTCGTAATTAATAATTTTTTAGAGCGACCGCCATGCACAAATAACGAGGGAAGTTCTGTGTAAATACCTTTACCGATTTTTTTTTAATATGTTTAGAATGCCATGAAACGTGAAAATTTTAAATTTGAGCAAAAAAAAATTTCCATCTATTTTAGTTGTAAAAAAATTTTCACAAATGACGAAAAAAATTTTCTAATTTTTTTTTTCGGAAATAGGTTTAGCGTGTCATGAAACGTGGAAATTTTAAATTTGTGAAAAAAAATATGTTCACTCTTTATCCCGTTTAGATGGTCCACCCTGTATATTTTCCAGTGAAAGTTTAACCTTTTCTTCACTGACAGTAAGGTCAACTACCTACCAAATTTGACTACTCTTCGTCAAGTAGTTTTTTAATTAATGCACCAACAGACAGACAGACTGACGTAATTGAAAAACCTATATTTTCGTAATCTACGTGATCTAAAACGTCAGAATCCGAAAAAATCTCGGAGTGTGATTTTTTCTCGAACACAATACTTCCCTTCGGTTTGCGAGGGAAGCAAAAATTTTTCAAAAATATTGGTAAAAGAAATTTCAAATTTTTTTTTTAAATAAGTTTAGAATGCCATGAAACATGAAAATTTTAAATGTGAACAAAGAAAAAAATGTTTTTTAACTATTTTAGTGGTAAAAACTGTTCAAAAATGTTGGTGAAAAAAGTTTTCAAAATTTACTTCCCTCACATAACGGAGGGAAGTATTGTATTCGAGAAAAAATCACCCTCCAAGATTTTTTTTGGATTTTGACATTTCAGAACACGTAGATTACGAAAATATAGGTTTTTCAATTCCGTCAGTCTGTCTGTCTGTCTGTCTGTCTGCTGGTGCATTAAATAAAAAACTACTTGACGGAGAGGAGTCAACTTTGGTAGGTAGTTGACGCTACTATCAGCGAAGAAACGGTTAAACTTTCAATGGAAAATATACAGGGTGGACCGTCTGAAGGGAATAATTAATGAGAAAAAATCAATTTTGCTCAAATTTGAAATTTACGCGTTTCATGACACGCTAAACCTATTTAAAAAAAATGAAAATTTTTTTCACCACCGTTATTGAAAAAATTTTTGCCATTGGAATAGATGGAAATATTATTTTCCTTTGTTCATATTTAAAATTTGCACGTTTCACGGCGTTCTAAACCTACTAAAAAAAAAAAATCAGAAAATTCTTTAAACATTTTTGAAAAATTTTTACCACTAAAATAGATGGAAATATTCTTTCTTTCTTCAGATTTCAACTTTCCACGTTTCCATGGCATTCTAAACTTATTCAAACAAATTTAAAAATGCTTTTGAAAACGTTCTTATTTATCACTATTCACTACTACAGAATAGAAAAAAAATTTTTTTTGCTCAAATTTAAAATGTCCACGTTTCATGACATTCCAAACCCATTTCGGAAAAAAAAAATTTTTTTTCACCAACATTTTTGAAAAAATTTTTACCACTTAAATAGATGGAATTTTTTTTCTTTGCTTAATTTTAAAATTTTCACGTTTCATGGCATTCTAAACCTATTTAAAAAAAATTAATTTGTAATATTTTTTTACCGCTACTATAGAATAGCAGGAAACTTGCCTTTCTGCTCAAATTTAAAATTTCCACGTTTCATGACATTTTAAACCTATTTCAGAAGAAGAGAAATCGGTAAAGGTATTTACACAGAACTTCCCTCTATATTTGTACATGGAGGTCACTCTAAAAAATTAATAATTACGAAATGACATTGAAAATAAGAATCGGAATATAGTTATCACTATTATTACAAAGAAAACCTGATAAGTTTTGATAAAAAAATATACAGAGTGCTCATCCAGCAGCAAAAGTTCAATACTAAATAACAGGTGCCACATATGGAAGGCTTGCGCAAATGCCTTTACAAATGTCCACCATGACTCAATTATTTCTTTGGATGACCACCCTGTACATTTTTCAATAAAAGTGTAATGGGTGCATATGCCAAATGTTATTGCCATCTGTCACATTTTTAATTCCACATTCACGTAGTGGAGATATAATAGTGGTGGTTAAAAAACTTCATTTTTATTTGAAATTTTTTAAATATGTTGGTAAAAAAAATTTCTAAATTTTTTTTTCTGAAATAGGTTTAGAATGTCATGAAACGTGTAAATGTTAAATTTGAGCAAAAATGAAAGTTACCTTCTATTCTATAGTACTGGTATTTTTTTTTAATGGGTTAGAATGCCATGAAACGTGGAAATTTTAAATTTGAGCAAAAAAGACAATTTTTTGTATCAATTTTAGTGGTAAAGAATTTTTCAAAAATGTTAGTTAAATCAATTTTTTTCCCGAAATAGGTTTGGAACGTCATGAAATGTGGAAATTTTAAATCTGAGCAAAAAAATGTTCATCTTTTCTATAGTAAGCAGTGACAAATAGATCAAAAATTTTTTCAGAAAAATTTTTAAATATTTCAAAAAATTTTTTAAATTTGTTTTAATAGGTATAGAATGCCATGGAAACGTGAAAATTTTAAATTTGAACAATGAAAACAAAATTTGCATCTAATTTAGTGGTAAAATTTTTTTCAAAAACGGTAAAAAATTTCAAAAATTTTTTAATTTGAAATAAGTTCCATGAAACTTGGAAATTTTAAATTTGAACATGGAAAAAAATATTTTTCATCTATTTTAGTGGTAAAATTATTCAAAAATGTTGGTGAAATTTTTACTTCCCTCGCATACCGAAGGGAAGTATTGTGTTCGAGAAAAAATCACCCTCCGAGATTTTTTCGGATTTTGACGTGTCAGATCACGCAGATTACGAAAATATAGGTTTTTCAATTCCGTCTGTCTGTCTGTCTGTCTGTCTGTCTGTCTGTCTCTGCCTGTCTGTCGGTGCATTAACTAAAAAGCTACTTTACGGAGAGCAGTCAAATTTGGTAGGTAGTTGACGCTACTCTCAGCAAAGAATTGATTAAACTTTCACTGGAAAATATACAGGGTGGACCGTCTAAAGGGAATAAAAAATGAGAATTTTTTTTTTGCTCAAATTTAAAATTTCCACGTTTCATGACACGCTAAAGCTATTTCAGAAGAAAAAATTTGAATTTTGTTTTAACACTAAATAGATGAAAAAAAAAATGTTTTCTTTGTTTCATACCTGTCGCACACCGAAGGGAAGTATTGTATTCGAGAAAAAATCACCCTCCGAGACTTTTTCGGATTTTGACGTTTGAGATCACGTAGATTACGAAAATGTTCTTTTTTCAATTCCGTCAATCTGTCTGTCTGTCTGTCTGTCTTTCTCTTGGTGCATTAACTAAAAAACTGTTTGACGGAGAGCAGTCAAATTTGGTAGGTAGTTGACGCTACTGTCAGCGAAGAAATGCTTAAACTTTGACCGGAAAATATACAGGGTGGACCGTCTAAAGGGAATAAATAATTAAAAATTTTTTTTCTCAAATTTATAATTGCCACGTTTCGTGACATGCTAAACCTATCTCAGAAAAACATTTTTCACCAATATTTTTGAATAATTTTACCACTAAAATAGAAAAAAAAATTTCCTATGTTCAAATCTAAAATTTTCAATTTTCATGGAATTCTAAACATATTTCAAATAATTTTTTTAAATTTTTTACCGTTTTTGAAAAAATTTTTACCACTAAATTAGATGGACAATTTTTTTCACGTTTTCATGGTATTATATACCTATTTAAACAAATTAAAAAAAAAAATGAAATATTTAAATAGATGAAATTCTTTTTTTGCTCAGATTCAAAATTTACACGTTTCGTGACAGTCCAATCTTATTTCGGAAAAAAAAAATATTGAAAATATTTCGCATCAACATTTTTGAAAAATTTTTTACCACTAAAATTGATGGAAAAAATTTTCTTTTTTGCTCAAATTTAAAATTTTCACGTTTCATGGCATTCTAGACCTATTACAAAAAAAAATACCACTACTATAGAATAGAAAGAAATTTTCCTTTTTGCTCGAATTTAATATTTCCACGTTTCATGACATTCTAAACCGAGTTCTAAACCTATTGTAGAAGAAAAAAATTTGGAAATTTTTTTTACCAACGTTTTTTAAAAATTTCAAATAAAAATGAAGTTTTCTAACCACCACTATTATACCTCCACTACGTGTACGTGGAATTGAAAATGTGAGAGATGGCAATAATATTTGGAATACGCACCTATTATACTTTTATTGAAAAATGTACAGTATTAAACTTTTGCTGTTGGATGAGAACTCTGTACATTTCTTTGACTAAAACTTATCAGGTTTTCTTTGTAATAATAGTGATAACTATATTCCGATTATTACTTTCAATGTCATTTCGTAATTATTAATTTTTTAGAGTTACCGCCATGCACAAATAAAGAGGGCAGTTCTGTGTAAATAACTTTACCGATTTTTTTTATCAACATTTAAAAAAAAAAATTTACACTAAAATGAATTAAAATTTTTTTTTTCTTTGTACAAATTTTAAATTTCCATGTTTCATGCCATTCTAAACCTATTAAGAAAAAATTTTAGAATTTTTTTTCCATTTTGAAAAAAGTATACCTACAACTAAAATAGATGGAACATTTTTTTTTTCTTTGTTCGAATTTAAAATTTCCATGTTTCCGTGGCATTCTATACCCATTCAAACAAATTTAACATTTGTCTTAAAATGTTTAAAAATTTTTTTGAAAAAATTATCACTGCTTGCTATAGACTAGATGAACATTTTTTTGCTCAAATTTAAAATTTCCACGTTTCATGACACTCCAAACCCATTTTGAAACATTTCTTTAACCATTTTGGAAAAAAATGTACCACTAGAATAGATGGTAAAAAATTTGCTTTGTTCAAACTTAAAATTTTTACGTTTCATGACATTCTAAATCTATTTCAGAAAAAAAATTGAAAATTACTTTCACCAACATTTTTGAAAAATTTTTCACCACTAAAATAGATGGCAAAATATTTTTTCTTTGCTCAGATGTTATATTTTCACGTTTCATTCTAAACCTACTTAAAAAAAAATACAAAAAATACCACTACTGTAGAATAGAATACAACTTTCCTTTTTGCTAAAATTTAAAATTTCCACGTTTCATGACATTCTAAACCTATTTCAGAAGATTTTTTTTAACATTTTTGAAAAATTTCAAAAATTTAACCACCACTTATACTTCCACTCCACTACGTGAATGAGGAATTGAAAATGTGACAGATGGCAATAATATTTGGTATATGCTATTATACCTACTGAAAAATGTACAGGGTGTTCATACCAAGAAATAATTCAGTCATGGTGGACATTTGTAAAGGTATTTCCGCAAGCGTTCCATATTTGGCACCTGTCATTTAGTATTGAACTTTTGTTGTTGGATGAGCACTGTATATATTTTTGACCAAAACTTATTAGGTTTTCTTTGTAATAATAGTGATAACTGTATTCCGAGTATTATTTTCAATGTCATTTCGTAATTATTAATTTTTTAGACTGACCGCCATGCACAAATAACGAGGGAAGTTCTGTGTAAATGCCTTTACCGATTTTTTTTATGAAATAACTTTAGCGTGTCATGAAACGTGGAAATTTTAAATTTGAGCAAAACAATTTTTTTTTCATTATTTATTCTCTTTAGACGGTCCACCATATATATTTTCCAGTGAAAGTTTAACCATTTCTTCGCTGGCAGTAGCGTCAACTACCTACCAAATTTGACTGCTCTCCGTCAAGTGGTTTTTTAGTTAATGCACCAACAGACAGACAGACAGACAGACAGACAGACTGACTGACGGAATTGAAAAACTTGTATTTTCGTAAACTACGTGTTCTGAAGCGTCAAAATCCGAAAAAATCTCGTTGGGTGATTTTTTCTCGAATACAATACTTCCCTTCGGTATGCGAGGTATTACTTCCACTTCACTACATGAATGTGGAATTGAAAATGTGACAGATGACAAGAAGATTTGGCATATGCACCTATTATAATTTTATTGAAAAATATGCTGGGTGGTAATCCCAAGAAACAATTCAGTCATGGTGGACATTTGTAAAGGTATTTGCGCAAGCCTTCCATATTTGGCACCTGTCATTTGGTATTGAACTTTCGCTGTTGGATGAGCACTTTGTATATTTTTTTGACCAAAACTTATCAGGTTTTCTTTGTAATAATAGTGACAACTCTATTCCGATTATTATTTTCAATGTCGTCTCGTAATTATTAGTTTTTTAGAGTGACCACCATGCACAAATAAAGAGGGAAGTTCTGTGTAAATTCCTTTACCGATTTTTTTACCAACATTTTTGAAACATTTCAAAAAAAAAATCGGTAAAAGTATGTTGGATGAGCACTTTTTAGAGTGAGCGCCATGCATAAATAAAGAGAGGAGTTCTGTGTAAATACATTTATCGATTTTTTTTTCTGAAATAGGTTTAGAGTGTCATGAAACGTGAAAATTTTAAATTTAAGCAAAAAAAATGTTTCCATTATTTATTCCCTTTAGACGATCTACCGTGTATATTTTCCAGTGAAATTTTAACCATTTCTTCACTGACAGTAGCGTCAACTACCTACCAAATTTGACTGCTCTCCGTCAAGTAGTTTTTTAGTTAATACACCAACAGACAGACTGACTGACTGACTGACTGACAGAATTGAGAAACCTGTATTTTCGTAATCTACGTGATCTGAAACGTCAAAATCCGAAAAGCGCTCGGAGGGTGATTTATTCTCGAATACAATACTTCCCTTCGGTATGCGAGGGAAGTAAAGATCTAAGGCCTTGGCTTCTAGTATATACACCAAATTCCAAGTTTCAGTTCTCTTAACAGCCTGCTTTATTTATTTTCTTCTATTTACCCCTATTTAACCCCCAATCCTTCAACGGAATCACCTCAAAATATAATCTAATTCTAGGTATCGTTATAATATATACGTGAACCAAGTTTCAAGTGAATATCTCAATTCTCTTATCAACCCCTTTTATAATGGTTATGGAAATACTATTTAAAAAATCGGTAAAGGTATTTACACAGAACTTCCCTCGTTCATGGCAGTCTCTCTAAAAAAATAATAATTACGAAATGACATTGAGAATAATAATCGGAGTAGAGTTATTGCTATTATTACAAAGAAAACTTGATAAGTTTTGGTCAAAAAAATATACAGATTGCTCATCCAACTGCAAAAGTTCAATACTAAATAGCAGGTGCCACATATGGCAGGCTTGCGCAAATACCTTTACAAATGTCCACCATGACTGAATTATTTCTTGGGATGACCACCCTGTACATTTTTCAATAAAAGTATAATAGGTGCATATGCCAGATGTTATTGCCATCTGTCACATTTTCAATCCAACATTCACGTAATGGAGTGGAAGTATAGTGGTGGTTAAAAAATTTCATTTTTTTTAAATTTTTCAAAAGATGGTAAAATAATTTTCAAATTTTTTTCTTCTGAAATAGGTTTAAAATGTCAAAGGTAGACATTTTAAATTAGAGCAAAAAGGAAAGTTTCCTTCTGTTCTATAGTAGTGCTAAAAAAAGTTTAAAAATTAAAAATTATGTATTTTTAAAATAGGTTTAGAATGCTATGAAACGTGAAAATTTTAAATTTGAGCAAATAAAAAAAAATTCGATCTATTTTAGTGGTAAAAACTTTTTGAAAAATGTTGGTGAAAAAAATTTTCAAAATTTTTTTTCTGAAATACCTAGGTTTAGAATGTCATTTAAATTTGAGCATTCTGGTGTTAAATTTTTTTCCAAACTGGTAACAAAATGTTGCAATTTTTTTTTCCGAAATTGGTTTGGAATATCATGAAACGTGGAAATTTTAAATTTGAGCAAAAAAAATTTTTTCGTCTGTTCTACAGTAGTGATACATAAATGGATTAAAAATGTTTTCAAATTTTTTTAAAAATTCTTCAAAAACATTTTTAAATTTGTTTGAATAGTTTTAGAATGTCATGGAAACGTGGATAGTTAAAATCTGAACAAAGAAAGAAAAATTCTATCTTAGTGATAAAATTTTAAAAAACTTTTTTTTTAATCAGGCTTAGAATACCATGAAACGTGAAAATTTTAAATTTGAAGAAAGAAAAAAAAATTCATTTTAGTAGTAAAATTTTTTTCAAAAATATTGGTGAAAAAAATTTTTTTTCCTGAAATAGGTTAAGCGTGTCACGAAACGCAGAAATTTTAAATTTGAGCAAAAACAAATTTTTTTCATCTTGGTAAAAATTTTTTCAAAAATGTTTGAAAAAATTTTTCAAAAATTTTTTTTCCTGAAACAGGTTTAGCGCGTCATGAAACGTGGAAATTTTAAATTTGAGCAAAAAAAATTTTTTTCACTATTTATTCCGTTTAGACGGTCCACCCTGTATATTTTTCAGTGAAAATTCTACCAGTTCTTCGCTGACAGTAGGGTTAATTACCTACCAAATTTGACTGCTCCCCGTCAAGTAGTTTTTTAGTAAATACACCAACAGACAGACAGACAGACAGACAGACAGACCGACAGACAGACAGACAGACAGACTGACGGAATTGAAAAACCTATATTTTCGGAATCTACGTGTTCTGAAACGTCAGAATCCGAAAAAATCTCGGAGGGTGATTTTTTCTCGAATACAATACTTCCCTTCGGTATGCGAGGGAAGTAAAAATCTGAGGCCTTGGTTTCTAGTATACAGATTCGGAAATTGTAGTTGGTGATAGTAAATGTGTATCTGCGCAGATAAACCACACCTTGCCGTAGATGAACGTAGGGCATTAGTGTTCGTCCATAGCACCGCGCTTGGCTTCGTCCTTGATCCTACGCATTCTTCCTCCAGTAGCCTAGCCGTAAAGACGTGGGAATAACATAAATGAATCTTAATTTCGTTAAAATGCTTATATACAACTGTTTATACAACTGCTGAAAACAGTGCAAATTGTGAAGTGGTACTTTGGGGGCCATTCCATTGAAGACACAATAAATTTATTTACTTTGGCATTTCAAGACAGACCTATCACCTCACTTCGTTAATTTATTTGTGATAATTATCAGTTGATTTTAATTTCTGAGAGTTATTTAATTTTATTTTAATGCACTATTTTTATTTGGTTTTTAATAAGAATATATATTTATATATTTTTTTAAATTATTAGTTGTTTTTAATTTCCGTAATTATTTAATTTTATTTTAATGCTTATATTTTGCTTTTAATAAGAATTGTTATTTTATTCTCATGGCCTTTATGGCTAAAAAAGAATCTGCAGAAATATTTTCAATAGAAGAAATTATTTGTCAAAAATGTGACAAATAACTTCTATCTAACTTTTTGACGAGATATTAGTCTCATTCCGTGTAGAAATTATTAGCGACGTATACCTTTCCTCAGTTCATATGGTGTACTGAACTCAATGTCGACTGGATTACTTTCAGAACCTACGTTCACGAATTATGTAGCTGGGCGTTTATTCCCTATATTGCGAACTACAATTTCTCAATTTGTATACACCAAATCCCAAATTTTTGTACTCTTACCAGCTTGCATTACTTATTTTCTCCTATTTACTCTATTTACCCCAAACCCTTCAGTCGATAAGTTAAAAACAATCCAATTCCAGATCTCGTTATAGTTATAAAATTTCAAGTCAATATTTTAAACCCTTCCGAGATATCGTGCACACAAGACAGTTACAGACTGACAGACCGATAGACAGGCCGAGAGCCAGGCAGACAGACCTACAAACAGACAGACATACAGACAGACAGACAGACCGACAGACAGACCGACTAACAGACCGTCAGACAGAATTTATTTTTCGCTCAAATTTTAAATCTGGACGTTTCATGACATTCTAAACCTTTTTACAACCAAAAACGAAGTGATTTTTTTTATGTTTACTATAGTTCTACTTCACTATGGCGAATGTGGAAGTAAAACTAGGATAGCAACCATTTTTACGGTACGTGACTTAACCACTTTTTTGCTTGAATAAAAGTTAACATATAAATATGTAATAATATTGTTCCGCAAGGGCGCATGTGTACTGCAACTTTGTTGCATAAAAGCGCTAGTGCCAAATTTGTTAATCGTTATATTTCGAACGATCGAAATTGCATACCAAACCCATTCAATAATACTAATGTTCGCTATCGGAACTTCTCCAAGAAACGAAGTCGCCAGTTTTCGAACAGACACTCGGATCATGGCGATGGAGCGGACTGTGGTCGAGGAAGGTTCGCGAACCTGGAGCGTAAGACGTATACACTGCAAAAATTGGTTATAGTAACCGTTACAACCCATGATTCAGATACAGATACAGAGCGTATATCAGTGAGTACCCGCCTTAATATTATTATCACTAACTAAATGGTGGACTGCATAGATATATCGTCGTGAACTTTTTGGTAGCGGGTTTAATATAATACTCTACATAAAAGGCAATTTTTCTCGATTTAGCTTCATTTTGGTATCGTTTCAATTTAAACACCAGAGAACCAGAGAGCATATTATTTGCAACTTTAACAATAATTCGAAATTGCCGCAAAGAGATGCTCAAATTGAACCTAACAATATTTATATTATTACCTACCGGAATGTGATTTTAGGAACCTTTGGTCCCTAAAATTATCCGAATTTGAAATCACTAATTCGCCTGGTCTATTGGGTCAACTTTATTTAATTTTGCCTCAATGTTGAAAGGTACGGAAACAACGTCATGTTTGTATTTGTTCAACAAACACGAGATGATGAACTTCAGCGTGGTTATTTTCAGCAGGACGAAGTAACAGCACATACAGCAGGATAAAATATAGCTTCTCTCCGTGATTTTCTTGATATGATAACCAACTGATAAGTTTATTTACACAAGTTGAGTTTACTCTAATGAACTATTTTGCTATAGCTTAGTCGAAACATAAGATCTTTAGAACCCCTTTAATTTGCAAGAGCTGAAACCAAAAATTAATGAAGAGTGTGAAATTATAACGCCATTAATGCCACAGCATGGTTTTCACAGCGTGAGGAAGCGCACAAACTTGTGCATTGAGCAGGGCTGGGGACAATTTCAACAGTTTCTGTAATTTCGCCTTGTGCTAACACGTTAATAGTTTTTTCTATTCACTTATTTAACGCCGATTTATTTTCGCTTCTAAGGCCAATTACTGGCGCCAGGAGATGAACCACCCACATCCTGGAAATTTTGCCAAACCTCTTATCTACTAAAGAATACAGATTTTTTACATGCCTAACATTTAATAATATATTATTCAGTTTATTATTATTATACTTCTAGAATTTAACAAACATGTGCACATTATTGCAGATGACGTCAGTGTGGGAAGTAACTTAAACAAATTGGCCATCGTTACAAAAGGATGACAAAAGCTAAGACAGCAGTTTTTAACTCCATGACCATATTTGACAAAGACAATTTTCGATATCATGGTGTTAGTAATTAGCTCACTCCCCAGTAATCGAATGCAATTAGGTTTTTACTTCAGAACCCCGTTACACTGAATGAATTTTCATGATTATTTTTCCATACGGTTTCTAATACTGAGTACAAAAAAGTCTACCCTTTAAATATTGCTACATGTTACTTGGTGGTGATTCACACCCCCTTTAGAGGGGTAGGCAAAAAAGTAAAATAGTAACCACCGAATCTGATATAGAATCATATTGTAAGTAAAAAGGCGGTTTACCTTCAATTTTTCATGAAAATTTATATTTTCCAAGTTATAACTCTTTAAAGATTGCGATTTTAACTTTAAAAAATTGGTACCTTGAGACTGTTTTTCATAGATAACTCAAAAGTCTTACACTTATGGAAAAGGTGGCATGGTACAAAAAATAAGGTTATGAAATTACAAGTATTTTATTTTTTGTTAATTTCTATATTATGATGAATAGTTATAAAAATATGATAGGCGCTCGAACGATTATCGGTCTAGATATAATGTTTAAATCTCAAATATGTCAGAAACAATCAGTAAGATGTTAAAAATACATATAATAGAAATTAAAGGGCTTTAACTTTTTTATAGGATTTCTTTATATCCTTATAGCTTGAAAAATAACAATGTTATGTACAATACAATGAGTGCTTTGTATTTTTTTCTTTTCTAAGAAAAAAATTAGGATTTTCCTGCTGCTATTGGCCATATAATGCAAATTCAAAAAATCTGTACCAGTTTTTATAAATATATAGCATTAATAATATGATTTAATTTGTTGGCATTTTTAAAGCAATCGTTTTTAAAAATATACCTACCTTAAATTAAGAAAAATTTTACGATTGTGCTGAAAAAATTCCTTTTTTTAAACAGCTCTAAAATAATTACATTAAAGGAAAATATGCCAATAAAAAATAATAAAGCTTAACAAGCGATATATTAATTTGATTATTAAAATATTTGTAGAAATAATAGTTTCGCAAATATGACATTACAAATATGGAACTTTTAGTGCAAAGAAATACATTTAAATCTCATATTTCTTCAAAACTTTTAATAAACTGAAGCACTCAAAATCAGAGCATGTTGACAATACTATACCGGGTGAGTCACGAATTGCGCTCGCCCCGATATTTCCTAAAATATTTGGAATAGAAAATTGAAATTTGGAGGCCTTATTACACGACTAAAATGCCATCTTTTCAATAAAAAATCAAGTTTGGTGCACATCCGGTTTGACCGGAAATGCCCACAACTTTCGATTTTTAAATGGAACACCCTATATATTTTTACATTTTTGGAATCTAGAGGAAATTTTGAATACAATACATCCATTTTGGTCACTTTTTGATAAACATTAAAAATTTTATTAAAAAATCTATTTCTGAATCCAGAGTGCTGTGGTACCCAAAATCTATTTTAGTTTGTGTGCTACGTTACTTTAAAAATAAAAAGAGCAATATTATTGCATTACTTAATTCTCTAGAGGCGTTTAAAATTTTTAAATGTGATTTTTACCCACTAACTCGTTTTTTTAAATGGGAATTTAATCGTTCACCAACATTTTTAAATACCTCATTTTCATACGAATCTACTGATACCAAAATTTTGAAAATCCGCTCAGAAATATTTGAGATTTCAGTCAAAATACAATGCAACCAAGCTTTTAGAAACATGCGGCTAATAGATAATAGATTAGTGGGCTTTGGAAACTAAAATGGCACATTTCTGTGTAAATCTGGTAACCTAATAACATTGGAAAAATCATAGTAGCCATTGAGATAGTGGGTAGAGAATTAAGTAATGCAATCATATTGCTCTTTTTATTTTTATAGTAACGTAGCACACAAACTAAAATATATTTTGGGCACCACAGCATTCTGGATTCAGAAATAGATTTTTTAATAAAATGTTTAATGTGTATCAAAAAGTGACCAAAATGGATGCATTGTATTCAAAATTCAAATTTCAATTTTCTATTCCAAATATTTTAGGAAATATCGGCTCGAGCGCAATTCGTGACTCACCCGGTATATTAATAAAAACTGGTACAAATTTTTAAAATTTCTTTTCTATGGCTAATGACAGCAGGAAAATCCTAAATATTTTATTGAAAAAATTGCAAAACACTCATTGTTTTGCACATAACATCGTTATTTTTAAAGCTGTACGGATGGAAAATAAATCATATCAAGGAGTGCTTTCAGCACTTTAATTTTTATTAGATGTATTTTTAACATCATACTGATTGTTTCTGACATACTTGAGATTTAAACATTATATCTCGACTGATAAACGTTCAAGCGCTATTTTTAAACATAAATCATAATTTTAGAACTATTCATCATACAGAAATAAACAAAAAATAAAACAGTTGTAATTTCATAATCTTATATTTTACACCATACCACTTTCTCCATAAATGTAAGACTTTTGAGTCATTTACGAAGAACAGTCTCAAGGTACCAAGTTTTTAAAGATAAAGCCATAATCTTCAAATAGTTATAAGTTGGAAAATATAAATTTTCCTGGAAAATTGTAAACCATCTTTCTCTTACAATCTGATTCTATATCACATTTGGTGGTTACTATTTTGCTCTTTTGCCAACCAGTTGAGAGTTCAAGTAAAAAGCTGCAATTTTTAAGGGTTAAACTTTTTGTACTCATATTAGAAATTCAATGCAAAAAAAATTATGAAAATCCATTCACTATAACTGGGTTCCCTCATTTTTTACGTTTTGTGTCTAATTGCACTCGACTACAGATTGTGTGATAGACTTAGGCCCAATGTACCCCAAAATGGAAAATGTAAGATAAGTACAAATATTGAGTCATGTAAAAGAGGTCACGTATATTGAATATCATGCTTCGGCAACACTTTTTATTTAGTGCCAGATTGTTTAAATAATTCGCAAAGCCGAGACAATCAGTTTTACTTTCACATCCACGTAGTGGATTGGTACAGGTATGTATTATAATCTGATTGAGAATGTAAACTGCGAAAATAAGTTGAGCAACCTAATATGATTGTAGAGAACTTAATATTTGGCTCATATACTAAGAACCAAGGCCTCAAATTTCTTTATAATATCTGCCTCAAATATTATTAAAATTCTGTGATCAATTATTTCCACATGACAGTGCAATTATAGTCGAGATATTTTCCTTTAAAGAGACTTGGATGGAAAATCTGGATGTGAAAGTAGTGATCCCCTAGGCAGTGGTCTTTTGTAATAAAAAGAAACTAAGTTTAGAAAAAATGTTTTATGACTAGTGTAGCTAGTAAAATAACCTACAAAACCCAACAAGAAATTTTCAAATCGGTTAATTTGTTCATCTGCAAAATAGAAAAAATCGTCAAAATGGCCTCTTACTTCAATTGTCAATAACTAATGATAAATTAAGCTTTGTGAGTTTGAAGCTATCGGAAGTTGTACGTCTCAATATAGTTAAAAAACGCAGAAGAGAGTGACCGCCAAATTTGCATGTTTTTGCATAGTATATAGAGGGCCAAGGGAAAAAGCAAAATAAATCCTGTAGGCTCAAATTAAACCTTGAGAAATATTAAGGTGAACATATTTTTACTATTTTGAAAAAAATGCAAACGTCGCCCACATTTAAGGGTAGTATATAATGAATATTTAAAAAATAAAACAACTATTATTACTCAGATTTTACATTGTATGATTTTTTTACGGATTATGTATTATTCTGTAGCGTATTTGGAAGAGTTTAGGAAATTGTCCTACAACCCTCCAACACTTTGTAATAATTGAAATACCAACCCTAGAAAACGAAAAAATTCATAAATCCTACCCACATGATACAATCGTCATGGGATTTTCACCAGAATTATACTAAGACTATTTGAACCCATATCTACAGGAAAATTGAGCTACCACCCTCCTACCCCTTGTAATAATAAGAGAATCACCCCCGGAAATAGAAACAATTCGCAAGTCCTAACCACATGATAAAATCAACATGTGATTTTAACTAGAATTATTGTTATGACTAGTAGAACTCACATCTACCAGAAAATTGTGCTACCACCTTCCTACCCCTTGTAATAATAACAAAATCACCCCCCGAAAGAGAAACAATTCGTAAGTTCTACCCACATAATTCAATTTATATGATATTTTCGCTAGAATTCTTGTTATGACTAGTCGAACTCACTTGTACTAAGAAATTATGCCACCACCCTTCTACCCCTTGAAATAACACGAAAAATACCCCGAGAAAGAAAAACAATTAGTTAGTCCTACCCCTATGATACAATAGACTTAAGATTTTTGCTAGAATGATTATTATGAGTAGTCGTTCTCATATCTATAAGTAAAATGGGCTACCACCCTCCTGCCGGCATAAATTCTCAGCAGAGCAACAAGTCTGAGACATCTGGATTTTCTCGAGTTTTTCTCCATAAATCGAGTGACATTGGTCATTGGAGAAACTGACACTCATATAACCAGACCTAAATTCTTCCAATTACGCTAAAACATAATAATAAATAACACGGAAAAATGCATATGATACAGAACCAGAGTAAGTTATTACTGTCATGCATTATCCCCACTTTATGTACTGATAGATGATAATGTTAATAAACCAGTCTACACGTGATCCTTGTATCATTCACATCACCTCTGACATGGCGCAGTCGGCAGTTGAACTAATTATTTAATTATAATGTGTTAAACGTACAGAAACTGCATTACAAGTAGAGAGTAAATAGTGAAATGAAGTAATAAAATAAGTAAAACTTAATTTTAAACAATTAAAATAATAAAAGGCACAAGAGCTGATACAAAATGGCGGATCAAGCTGTAATAAACGTTAATGAGAAAATACCTGATGAAATGGACTTCAATGGTGACCTCAGTAATAACTATACATTTTTTAAACAAAAATTTGAAATATATCTCCTAGCATCGAGACAAGATTCCAGTGATGAATATTATAAGGGCTCGCTATTTTTAAATATAATAGGTGATAAAGCTGTAAAAATTTATAATAATTTTGTGTGGGCTCCTCCGGCCAAGAAAAATAAATATCGTGATATACTTGACAAGTTTGATGAGTACTTCATACCACAAAAAAATGAAACATATGAACGACACGTGTTTTTTATTCGTGAAAGGGATCCTGGTGAGTCAATTGATGTGTATGTAAACGAACTACGAGGCTTAAGTGCAACATGTCAATTTGGAACTCTAACTGATAGCTTATTAAACACCGACTTATATTAGGCAACAAAGACGGTGCGCTAAAAAATCGATTACTTCGCATTCCCAAATTAGACCTCGCTTTGGCAATATCAACGTGTAAAGCAGCTGAGCAAGCAGATAAACAAGTAGAAGACATTTGTAAAACTATCAGCTCTGTGCAGCTAGATGTACTTCAAAGAGGTTACAAAAATAATAGTCCTAAAACGAAAATGGGAAAAGCAGTAAATCATCGTCCATTTTACAATCATTGTCAAGTCTCCCACCAAAGAGCTGAAACTTCCCCACCTCGAGGTTCACGTGATATTAAAAAAGGATTTCAAAATGAGTTATACGCATCTACGTCACAGTCAAGGTACCCAAATTCACCAGTTTACGCATCTAAAAATGCGCACGCCTCCAGCTCAATGCCAAGACAGCGATCGTCCTGCTACCGATGTGGTTCTTCTCATCCCTACCATGCAAGGTGCCCTGCAAATAACTTCCGTTGTAAACAGTGTAATAAATCTAATCATTATTCTCACATCTGCAAATTTCGAAATGTGAACGTGCTTAAATGTGAAGAAAACTTCTCAGATGATTCAAGTTGTAACGAATTTGAGTCTTTTTTAGGTACTATTGAATCAACAATTTTTTTATTAGATAATAAAAACGAATGGTATGAGCAAATGATGTTAAATAATAAAATTAAAATTAATTTTAAACTTGATACTGGGGCTCCAATAAATGTTTTACCTTACATACATTTTGTAAAGCTGAAAATTCCCATTGACACCAATAAAAGATTGTTACAACTTATGGAAATGAGATTATAAGTGTATGGAACATGCAATGTATTTTGTCAAGTTAGAAATATGATTAAGAACGTTAAATTTCACATAATTGAAACACTTAAAGATCCTATTTTGGGGTTAAATTCTATTAAAAAATTTAATTTATTACAAAGGAGTATTGATGAAATTAAAATTGAATCTGATTTGAACATATTAAACAAATACAATGATTTATTTGTAGGTACGGGTAATATTGGAACCTATCACATCGTAGTTGACACAAATATTAGACCAGTCATTCACCCGCTAAGAAAGGTTCCATTCAAACTGCACGATAAGTTGAAATTTAAACTAGAGAAACTAGAAAAAAATGATATTATCGAAAAATGTACTGAGCCTATACTGATTGGGTCAACTCGATGGTAATAGTTCAAAAACCTAATAAAGATTTGAGAATATGTATTGATCCAAAGGACTTAAATAAAGCAGTAAAACATTTTCACATACCAACGTTAGATGAAATCATTCACAAATTAAAAAATGCTCATTTTTTTAGTGTCTTAGATTGTAGCAATGGCTTTCATCAGGTGAAATTAGACAATATGAGTAAAGCATTATATACTTTCAATACTCCATTTGGGAGATACTCTTTCAAGCGCCTCCCATATGGTCTGTGCTCAGCACCTGAAGTTTTTCAAAGACTTATTAAACAACATTTTGATTCCATAGAGGGAGTTGACACCTACATTGATGATATTTTAATATGGGGGGAAACGTTGGAAGCTCATAATGAAAGGATAAAACGAGTATTAGAAATCTGTAGAGAAAATAATATTAAATTGAATAGGACAAAATGTAAGATAGCAATAGAGGAAATAAAATATATGGGGCATACATTAACATGACAGGGTATAAAACCAGGCAATGAAAAAATGAAAGCCATTCAATGATCTAAACAGTGTTGCTTAATGGTAAGCATCACTGTTAGATTTAGTGTGTGGTGCTGGCGTCTTAGGCCGGCTGCTATTCGCCGGACTTTAGGCGTGAATGCCTTGCTAGCTGTGACCTGTTCCACCACATTTTGGATTCGAGAATCGTGTTGTCTGGCCAACTGTATCTTGCCTTCGATCTTTTGTACATGCCGCTTAGCCTTATCGATACCGCCTTGGGGCCCTGGTTGCCCTTTCGCGGGGAACGAGTTGGCTAGCAGCGTTGTACACGGCAGTGTTGATCTGCCAAATGTCGACGTGGTAGCTCCTCATCGATGACAGCGTCCATCCGTGCCAGGTCTTGTGGCTTCAGGGTAGCCCTGCTGCATCTTGACCGAGTAGCCTGGGTACAGCATTTGGAGCTCGTACCGGAGATCACGATATTTGGTCCGTTTTTCCTCCTCCTTCAAAGCGATGTTTGGCTCAGCAGGTGCTGAGAACTCGATCACAAACATCACCTTGTTTTGGTGGTCGAGGAGGACTATATCAGGCTTGTTGGCTTGAATTAGCCTGATTGTCGGAAACAAGAAGTTCCAGTAAATTCGGCACCTCTCGTTCTCGACAACGGACTCGATGTCTCCGGGGACGTAAGGCAGCACTGGTGTCTGGTCTAATCCGTACGAGTGCCGTAGATGGTAATACAGCACCCGTAACGCCGCGTTATGGCGATGGATGTCGGCCGAAATTGCATATACCGGGCATGCAGATAGTAAATGCATGAGCGATTCCGGCGCCTGACGACAGGTCCTGCAGTTAATATCAGGAACCTCTACATCCATTATGCGGCTTCGGTAAACCAAAGTGTTGATTACACCATCTTGGCAGGCCACAATGAATTCCTCGGTCTCCGACTTTAGCCCAGCTGACCTTAAAAAGGCGAATGTCAGCTTAGTCGATAAACCCAGTGTTTCTAGGTTCTTATAGAACACCCCGTGCATGGGTTTATCGACATGCTGCCTAAACAGATATTCCTGTTCGGTAGCTTTTATTTGGGCCTTCAGGCGAGGTGGCTGCAGTTCAGTGACTGACTCTGGCCTCCTCGTCTGTTGTCGAATACGAGACCAAGTTCATCTGCGGCTCGTTTTGCCGCCTAAACAGTTCTGCACCTACTCCTGCATTTTCGTGATCTCTCACTAATTGAAGAAGCGGGTCTGAGCTCCTTAGGATGTTGCATGCCATACTTAGTGCTACTCTGCCATGCAGACACTCCAGACCCAAAAGTCCTCGGCCCCCCCGTTGACGTGAGAGGTACACACGAGGAACGGACGATCTAGGATGAATACTCCTATTGATATTCATCATCTTGCGGGTACTTCTATCTAATTGGCGCAACTCATCTACAGTCCATTTGACCCCAAAGGAGTAGAGCAGGACAGGAACGGCAAGCATATTAGTCGCAGACACTTAGTTCTTCCCCGAAAGTTCTGATTACCAAATCTTTCGGAGTAGGCGTCAGTACTTGCCGCGGAGAGATTCTTTAACTTGCTGCACATCCTGGATGTGATGTTGCACACCCAGGTATGTGTAGGTCTCTCCGGCATCCAGATGTCTTAGGATGCTTCCGTCTGCGAGTTGCGCATCTTCAGCAAAGTCCCCGCGTCGTCCTCTCTTGAGGTGGACGACCGCACACTTGTCCAACCCGAACTCCATGCCAATGGCCAGCGTGTACTCCTCGACCACCCTTAGAGCATTCTGAAGTTCATGCTCTCTGGAGGCATACAGTTTGAGGTCATCCATATAGAATAGATGAGTGACCTTATGCCTCCGGTTGCTGGGTGGTCCACAATGGTACCCGCGAGTTTGGCGGAGTTCAACAGATAACGGCAGCAGTGAGATGCAAAACAGGAGGGGACTCAGAGAGTCTGTCTGGAAAACTCCTCTTCTGAATACCACCTGCTCTATTGTAACCTGCTGTGCACCAGATGCTATCGTCAAGCGAGTCCTCCAGAGCGGCAGTAGTTGTTCTATGCATCTCACTAGTGGCTCTGCTACTGCAAGACATTCGAGCAAATGCACCAGTAGTTCGTGCGATGTAGTGTCAAATGCCTTACGATAGTCAATCCAGGTCATATACAGGTTCCGCTTGCACTGCACAGAATCCTGAGTAATACGGCGGTCTATCAGCAGGCTGTCTTTGCAACCTGCCATGCCCTTCTTGGCGCCACGCTGCTCGTAAATCTGCTGGAAGACCGGATCAACCTGCCTTAGTGTCCTAGCATACAAGATACGTGTAAATATCTTGTAGCAGGAGTTCAGACAGGTGATTGGCCTATAATTCCTTGGATCGGACAAATCTCCCTTCTTGGGGATTAGCACGGTACGTCCCTCAACAAACCAGTCCGGAATCTGCTGCTCCTCGTTCAACCACGAGTTGAAAACTCGAGCCAGACGACGGTGGGTGGAAGGGAATTTTTTCCGCCTCCAGTTGTTTATGCCGTCTGGACCCGGAGCAGCGAAGTTCTTAGTACCAACAAGAGCTTGTTGAACTTCCTCCGAACTGATTGCCGGGCACACTTCTTCTGGCTCTTCAAAGGTTCTGCGGCAGAGAGACTCGAAGTGTGCGATTGCTGGAGTGTCGCTATCGAATGGACGTGTCGTTTCGTAGATTCCCTTCCAGAATATTTCGACATCGGCTACAGCTGGCGCATTGTCGATAACACGCTGTGGCTCTTGAAATAGGCGGGAAGGATTCGTACGGAACAATGTATTTTGTTGCATACTCCTTACCCGCCTTATTATATTTTTCTTGACAGTCATGAGCGCTCGAATCCGATCTAAACAGTGTTGCTTAATGGTAAGCATCACTGTTAGATTTAGTGTGTGGTGCTGGCGTCTTGGGCTGGTTGCTATTCGCCGGACTTTAGGCGTGAATGCCTTGCCAGATGTGACGTGTTCCACCACACTTTGGATTCGAGTATCGTGTTGTCTGGCCAACTGTATCTTGCCTTCGATCTTTTGTACACGCCGCTTAGCCTTATCGATACCGCTTGGAGCCCTGGTTACCCTTTCGCGGGGAACGAGTTGGCTAGCAGCGTTGTACACGGCAGTGTTGATTTGCCAAATGTCGGCGTCTTCTGGTACCTCCTCATCGATGGCAGCGTCCATCCGTGCCAGGTCTTGTGGCTTCAGGGTAGCCCTGCTGTTAAGGCTAACACTCGTTCTTAAGTTAACATGGGTGTACCTTCTGGGTCGTTCCCCGACAGCCGCTATTTGCCGCGGTGCTTCCTCCTGCTGACGGGGTGCCCTTACATAACCTGATCTGCGCAGGAAGGATACCTGATCTCTGAGTTGTTGTTCAGAGAGGGTGCGATGCTCTGGGTGCAGCTGACACCAGACCTCGCGCAATCGCGCCATGTACCCCTTACGCTCAGGTTCGCTGCTCTCGTAGCAGGTCAGCAAGTCATCCCGAAGTTCCCTCGTCCATTTAAAGCGTCCATGTCCATTGCGTGGGTTGTTACCATTGAGACCATCCGGTATGGCCCCTCCAACTTGTCTCTGACCCCCATCCGTATGGGGTCGGTTGTGAGGAGCCCTCTCTCTGCCGTTGGAACCAGAGATATGGGTAACAGAGTGGTTAGCCCTGAGACCCACGTCCGACATCTGTCAGGCAGAGTTACCTCTGCCTGTCCAGGTACACCGCGTGGAGGCTGCCGTTCCGCTTTCCGTACCCTTATTATTATTATTATTTTTTTTTTTTCACAACTAATAGTTGGATTTCCTAGTTAATTCATGATTAACCGGGGTCTTGACGACCAACGATTTGCTCATGGGCCAACACCCTACGAACAGTGCTACAGGTGTCTAAAATTGTAGCTTTTTGAGCAAGCCCTATCACTCTGTGGTGGTCAGTTATACCCAGTTGGTTTAGTGTTCTAGGCAGCCCATTTCCTGATATTACTATGGGCACGATGGACACCTTCTCCAGCAGGTAAATAGCTTTTAATTCGTTTGCTAAGTCGTGATATTTAGAGATCTTTTCATTCCTTGCTTTTCTTATATTTTCGTCCAGTGGAACTGTAACGTCTATAATGTGCGCACATTTCTTTCTCTTGCTCATGAATAATATATCAGGTTTATTGTGCCTGATTTCCTTATCCGTTACAATTCCAGCGTCCCAGTAAATTTTTGTTGTTTCATTTTCTAGGAAGGCTTCTAGCACATAATTGTAGTATTATTATTATTATTATTATTATTATTATTATTATTATTATTATTATTATTACTATTTTAAGGTTCTTGCAAACATTAATTTGTTTATTAAAAATGTGCTTTCGTAAAATTGTCCATATTTTTTATAGACATTGTAAAATAACGAACCAAAGTGGAGTTTTCTTGACAAGTTGTACTATTAGCACAGATATCAGGTGCATGTCAAATTTAATTGGTTTTCAAAAAACGGAATAACTCATTTCTCTTTAATCGTACGCCATGGGGACTGGGATCAGCTACGATTTTTCTGCCTATTGAAAAAAAGAATGCTCTGCACCACTTGGGAGCTGAGATCATTTTAACGCAGATGTGAATTAAAAAAATTGACTAAATAAATATCTGCAAAATTATAACAATAATACAATAAAAGACGTAATTAAACATAAATACTTACCTAAATATTAGTAATGTTGTGCACGTTTAGATTGACGGTAATGACGTTCCTAGAAATGTAATAACAAAATGTAATATAAGTCACTTGGACCAATTTTGTGAGTATGCCCAAAGTCATTTTTTTCACGAGCTTCCCCCAGTTAGAAAAAAAATCTCGTTCTATGATATATTTTGAAGCGTCTGAAAGCAAACCTGCGCGCCGTAGAACCTCGCTGCTGCCACTGCTGTGACGTCGTCACTCATGCATCCACGCGCTCTAAAGAAATTACGTCGCTCATTATTAAGCTGCTGTACAAAAATCACTAGCCACATTTATTTGAAATTCTCCCATAATGCACAGCAAGTCTCGATCTACTGTGTTAATTTCAAATAAAAAAGAGAACTTGAATCAGCTACAAATAAAAAATATAGTATCTCAGCTCCCAAGTGGCTTACAGCGATTTTTTTTAATTCGCAGAAAAATCGTAGCTTTAAAATGATCCTAGTCACAATGACGTAAGGTTAAAAACAAATGAGTTATGTCATTTGTTTATGACTTTGAAACGCACGTGTATTTGCAACCCGATTTTAAACAATTAAATTTGCGAAAACCAATTAAATTTGATGTGTACCTGATAATAGACTTATTAAAAAGATTCGTTAATCTACAACGTCTACAAAAAAAAATAATAAACAGAAGATTTTACGAAAGCACCTTTTTAATTAACAAATGACTTTTTGCAAAAATCTTAAAAAACATCCATTTGAAATTTCTTGCATTTTTAAAGTACATTGAGACGTACAACTTCTGCTAACTTCAAAGTCTCAAGGCTTAATTTATCATTAGTTATTAAAAAAACCGGTTTCTAAGGAATCACTACTTCCACATCCAGATATTTCATGCAAGTCACTTTAAAGGAAACATCTTGACTAGATTTGCACTCTAGTATGTGGAAATTATTGGTCATAGAATTTTAATAATATTTGGAGCAGATGTCATAGAAAAGTTTGAGGCGTTGGTTTCTACCATATACGTTAAAAATGAAGTTTTTAGTTTACCCACTTATTTTCCCCTATACACAACCTACCACGTCCCACTCCTTCAGTGGAATCATCTCAATCAGATGTCATTACAATACATACGTGTACTAACTTTCAAGTGAATATCTCAATTTTGTTATCAAACCTATTAATAATGGAGCGGAGATGGTGGTGTTTGGAAAATATTAGAAAGAAATCTGAAATTCCACATTTCTGTACTCTTACTAGCCTGATTTCCTTATTTTCCCATATTTCCTCCTATTTAATCCTCAACCCTTCAACGGAATCATCTCAAAATATAATCTAGTTCAAGATGTCGTTATAATACATACGTGTCCCAAATTTCAAGTGAATATCTCAATTTCATTTTATCAACCCCTTTAATAATGGATTAAGGGTAGGGTGGTGGTGGTGGATTGAAAAATATTACTAAAAAATCTGAGGCCTTGGCTTCTAGGACATACACCGAATTTCAAATTTCTGCACTCTTACCAGTTTGCTTTACTTACTTTTCCCTATTTACCATCAATTACCCCCACTCCTTCAAAGCAATATCAAAATATGATCTAGTTGAAGATATCGTTATACGTGTAACCAATTTCAAGCGAAAATCTAAATTTAATTTTATTAACTCTTTTAATAAAGGAGTGGGGTGGTGGGGGGATGGAAAATATTGTAAAGATACCTGAGGCCATCGCTTCTAGTATATACACCAAATCCCAAATTTCTATACTCTTACCAGCTTGCTTTACTTATTTTCCTCTATTTAACCCTATTTAACCCCCAACCCTTCAACGGAATCATCTCTAGTTCCAGATGTCGTTATGGTATATACGTGTACCAAATTTCAAATGAATATCTCAATTTTATTTTATCAATACCTTTAATAATGGACTAGGAGTGGTGGAGGGTTGAAACATTTTGCAAAAAAATCTGAGGGCTTAGCTTGTAGTACATACATCAAATTTCAAGTTTCTATACTCTTACAGCTTGCTTTACATATTTCCCCATATTTACCCCTATTTACCCCCCAACCCTTCACCTGATATCTTCAAAGCACAATCCAGTACCAGATCTCGTTATAATATATACATGTATACAAAATTTCAAGACAATATCTTAAACCGTTCCGGAGAAAGCGTCAGGACAAAAAAAAGTTACAGACAGACGGAAATTTTTTTCGCTCAAATTTAAAATTTCGACGTTTCATGACATTCTAAACCTATTTCACGAAAAACAAATTTTGACATTTTTTTACGATTAAGTACTATACTTCCAATCCACTACGTAGATGTGGAAATAATTGAAGTAAGAGACCATTCTGATGTTTTTTTCGGTTTTGCAGATAAACAAATTAACCGATTTGAAAATTTCTTGTTGATTTTTGTAGGTTATTTTACCAGCTACATTTGTCATATAAAACATTTTTTTCTAGAGTTCTTAGTTTTTTTTATTTACGAAAAACTGATTATCTCAGATCTGCGAATTATTAAAATAATGTGGCACTAAACAAAAAGTGTTTCCCAGGCATTTATTAAGCATTAAATATTCTTGGCCTCTCTTACATGGGTCAATTTTTATACATGAAGTATCTTGCATTTTCGACCAAATCCTAGTTCGATTACACTAAGATGATTTGAGCTAGCATTAAATAATTCTTACACAACATATTACACAGTAGTAGATTTCTGCTAGTAGAAAAGTATTAAAAATACTTCTCAAAGCACGGTCGAAACATAAAACAAAATGGCATCAAAGTTGAAAAAAATTTGGAAATCACTTTGCAAAGTACAAAGAAAAACGTAGACGGGAAAATTAAAGCGCACAAAATTCTACTTCAAAAATATACTTACAACAAATATCACATATATAGCCCCTCATTGCGTAAAATAAGAATCAAAGTTACGCCAGTCAACGGGCGAACGCCAAAACAACTTTTCCGTGCGCATCACCACGTCACCACAAATATTTTAATAACTTTTCAAAAAGTGATCGGATCGTAATAGTAATTACTTCACGGTATTAGTAACGCAAGAAGCATATAATGATACCAGTGCTTTAACACATTTTATTCTTCCTATACTACATATTTTTTTAAATACACAGAAATTGTCAATGATATCCCATTGTAGAAACAAGTCAAAAGTCTATAAAACCACATAAAACTATGGCTACGTTGGTACCCAAAGTAACTGGTATCTCAGGAATTGTTTACTTACAAACTTGTTTCTCAAGAGCTTCTTCTTAATTTGTTTTGCTCTGTGCTATTAAGCGAATTAGCGAATTCAATACCTAATGAAAAGGCCGATGCCGCCAGAAAACAATTAACTCCGACCAAATCAAGTCAGAGTTACATGTTCTATAATGATTAAATAGTGCCAAAATTTCACTGTTATGTTTTTTATAAGCTGTTAAAAGTAACATAACCCAATTTAATGGTATTCTATAAGTAGTATAGGATGAAATAAAATAACTTAAACGTACAATGACTAGATAACAAAGTACGTACGAAAAAGTTCTAATATGCAATCGAAAGCACAGATATTTATCTCTAGCTCACCGTAAATCACAATTGGAAAAAATATCCACGTTCCTGCTGAATGCGAGTAATGATGATAAAATATATAGATTTATTTTCATTTGTATTTTTTTTTCATGCATCAAAGTTAATTTTTCATCATTTGCGTACATTTTGAAACTATAGAATTCGTGAAAACTGCAAAAAATATAAAGTTAACTCATTTTCTGTCCAGATTATTTGTACATGCTTGTCATATTCGGCATCAGCGACATCGAAAATCCCTACAAACCAATTTTCAGTTGAATCGGATCATAAATTATGAATATCATTCACCATTTTGACGCTATCATTTTGAATTTTTAAGTTCAGATCTCAAATTTGCAACTGGCGACCTTGACTACCTTCAACTACCGATTTGCAGTCGAGTCAGACTATAAATAATAATGCTGGTCCTCCATGTTGACGTCGCTATTTTGAATTTATAATTTTTTATCTCAAATTTGTAATTGGCGACCTAGATTACCTTCAGCTACCGATTTTCAGTCGAGTCAGACTATAAATGGTAAAGTTTCTCTGCTATAACGTCGCCATTTTGAATTTATAAGTTTTGATCTCAAATTAGTAATCGGCGACCTAGATCACCTTCAGCTACCGACTTCAATCGAGTCAGACTATAAATGATAAAGCTGGTTCTCCGTGTTAACGCGGCCATTTTTAATTTTTAAAATTTGATCTCAAACTTGTAATTAGCGACCTAGGTTACCTTCAGCTACCGATTTTCAGTCGAGGTCGACTACAAACGTTAAAGCTGGTCCGCCATGTTGGCGCCACCATTTTGAAAGTTTAAGTTTTGTTCTCAAATTTATAATTGGCGACCTAAATTACCTTCAGCTACCGATCGTCAGTCGAAGTAGAGGATAAATATTAAAACTGTCCGCCATGTTGACGCCGCCATTTTGAATTCGTAAGTTTTGATCTCAAATTTGTAATTGGCGACTGTGATTACCTTCACCTACCGATTTTCAGTAGCGCCAGTTTATAAATGATGAAGCTGGTCCGCCATGTTGACGCCGCCATTCTGAATTTTTATGTTTTGGTCTCAAATTTGTAATTGGCGACCTTGATTTTACATGAATGAGATAACAGGTCCGGTAACTGCTCAATATCTTGTTAGCTGTCTTGGGGCTCACGAGAGGGATGGGAAAATATGTTTGGTAGACGCGCAAGTGGATTTGGGAAAGTGCGGCAGCATTTTGAAAAGACCAAAATTTCACAAAATTCTGCAATTTTTGTTAAATATTGAAAAATATGCAATAAAAATGTCTGCTGTTTTTGTTTCATATATCTAGAGATGTATTACAAACAAGAAAAGCCAAACAGGAGAAATTTTTATTAGTATACAATTTCTTTATGCTAAAAAAACGAAAGAAGATTTTTGGCGCAGGACTTGAATTCTTCAATATCTCTGGATAACTCAATAATACGATATATGTAGAGCTGGTTTACACACAGTAAACGTATGCAATGGGGTTGTCGTTTACAGTACATGTCATGCAAATAACCCCCGCCCCCCGACCTCACCCTCAAACTTTCAGTACTCCCTAAATTTGCCCGATAAACTATTTCTTTTATTTCCTGGTTTCTTATGGGTTCCTAGCGAGTTGTAATTTTTTTTCTAAATCTTCAGTTTGAAACAATATTTCTGTTCACAAAACTCGATATACGCAGGATTTTAATTTTTTTTTATTATGTATAAAAATAAATTTATTCAATGTAAACATTTTTCTCTTAGAATAATATTGCTCTTGACAAAGTAGTATTTAGAAGGACCGTTTAACATCACAATGTGTAATTATAAAAAAATCAAAAATTAATCTCGTCAGCACAGACTTCTTCATCTGCTTCATCTATCACATGTGCCTAATATAGGTAGATTATCAGTGTTTATATCGGAGCCAGCAACTGTCGTTAAATACTCGTGAGTTTCTGTAAAATCATACGGTAGATGATAATATTGATAAATTTAAAGAATTGTGAATAAAAGGAACATAGATTGATATCTTTTGATACTTCTTCTGGACACTATTTCTTTCAAAATCGCTTAAAAACCAGAAAATTCGAGAGGTAATTCTATATATAAATTGGGTTTATAAGGTACAACGGCGCAGCCGAAGGGCTCGAAATAGAGCATTAACCACGAAGAGTTGACGCAATTTTTTTTTATCGGTACACTTTGAAATCCTAAATACTGGTATTATTACTCGAAAAAATGGAAATAAGAATTAAGAATGTGAAATGGTTGAATTCGTGAGGTGACATCAGAATACCTGTCAATGTCATGGAAATGAGAAACACAAACATGTATTTGCAATCTCTCACATAGGATTAATTATTGTCACTACAGTTGTTACTGATTGTATATTGCTTTAAAATGAGTTTTAACATTGATTACGTAAACACAAACGAAGAATCGCGGTTAATTCAAGAATTCGTGTCAGATCAATAATTAAAAAGATGACATTTTGACTTCACATTTCTCGGGTTGTTAATGTTGTCATGGTAACTTTAAAACACGCTCGTTTTTAAAACTTGGATTTATAATAGTAATAATAATAATAGTAATAATCTTTATTGTCCATAATAAATAAATGACCACAAAAAGGTCTAGTCAAACTAGTCAAATAAACAATTTTGCGAGGAACTTCCTCATCCAGACACATTTAAAAGAAAAACCTAAACTACTAAAACAACACATATAGATAAAATATTTTAAAAACATGGGTCAGTTGAATATTCAGTCACATTATAAAAACACTTTTGTAAAAGAAATTGACTAACTAACTTTTTAAATCATTTTAAATTGAAGACACCTTTAATTTCAACTGGAAGACGATTAAATAATTTTATTGCCATGTACCTGGGGCACTCCTCAATTTTGCCAGGTAATGTAATGGAATACGCAAGTTTTCACCATTTCCTGTATCGTAATTATGATGAAAATCGTTAGTTTTAAAGGAATCATGGTTAGGTTTAACATAATATACTATTTCTAATATATACAGTGTGGACCTAAAGAAACGCACAAAATTCATATCTTTCGTATGTGTCATTTGTCAAAAAAATCCTCGAACAGGTCGATTCTAGTTTTGTAAATGCTACATTATGTCACTGTGCCAAAATTTATGACGTCATTGGTTTTTGAGTTATGACGTCATCATACATTTTTTTTAATGGAAACAGAGATTTCCGTTTACTGTTCTTGGTGGTATATTCCTTTAGCTTTCTGGTGATATGAAAAAAATTGATATTACCTAAGCCATTCTTTTGGAAAAAAATATTTTTATTGATTGATACCTTACATAAGTAATTGTGAGAAAAGAATCACCTCCATCAAATTGCGACCCTCCAACCATTTCGCATTGACAAAGACGGGTGTAAACACTTTGCACGCGGTTGTGAATCATCTCATGGGCAATTCGTCTCACCACCAAGCCAATTCTGTATTTCAATTCTTCTATGGTACCCGGTCTGTTAAAATACACCCTTGACTTTAAGTAACCTCAAAGAAAAAAGTCTAAGGGGGTTAAATCCGGTGAACGCGGGGACCACTCAATCGGACCTCGACGACCTATCCACCTTCCAATAAAAGCGTCATCTAAACACTGACGCACTGTTATCCCAAAGTGAGATGGGGCCCCGTCTTGCTGCTGAAACCATACGTTTTCAGCAGGAATATCTTCATCTTCATTGTTCGGAAACTTAACTGCTAAGGCTGGCACTAACTCAACTCGCAAAAACTGTAAATATCTTGCGGCCGTAAGATATTCTTAAAAAAAAGGTCCCAATAAACGATCACCAATCATACCTGCCCACGCGTTTACTTTCGCCGTGTATGGGCTTCTTGAGTCCAATGAGGATTTTCGCGTGACCAATACCTACAGTTATGCCGATGTACAGTCACCTTTAAAGAAAATGTAGCTTCATCAGAAAAACAATGTCCTTTAAAAAAATTGGGTTTTCATCGCACAAGGTCATCAACTGTTCACAAAACTGTAAGCGCCGATCTGGATCGTCTTGATTCAATTCGTGGATTAATTGCACTTTGCATGGATGGTATTTTTCTTTTTTCAATAGACGTACAACATAAGTTTGACTCACGTTATGATTTAAAGCCAGCTGCCTTGTCGAAAGATAGTGGTTTTCCTCACTTCCTAGAAGAATATTTAATTTGGTTTCGTTGCTTGTGCTAGGGCGACCAGATCGAGGGAGATCAGCTACAATGCCAGATTTATCATATCTAGCCACCAATCTACAGTGGATCTAGGAATTTGCCTTTCGGGATACTTGGAAACATCACATGCTTCCTGATGAATTCTCAGCCTATCGCCATATCCAACCATCATCAAAAGTTCTACGCGTTTTCTTTCACCTAAATGTAGCATTGCATTCACTAGTTTTACACTGTCTCAGAAGTGCCACAAAACTGAGGTTCCACACGTGCCAGGAATAAAAAAGTTATCGAAAGTGTCTGTATCTTACTGTTGTTAAGGTGATTGCTTTTTTATTATTTTCTTTGTTTTGTTTTTATGTCATGTTTTCATGCTAGTTAAAACAAAAATGTAGGCAACAAGATTTATCAGACCATAAGAAAGTGGAACATTACTCGTGAATTTGAGAAAGGTAAGCTATTTTTACATAAAATGTCATTTTTCCAAAAGAATGTGTTACGTGCTATTTAGCGTTGGTAACAATAGGTATGTCCGACTAGAGACTCAGTGGAGTCGGGAGTGGGTATTAAGTTTTTATTTCTTAAGTTAGTTCAGAAAAAAACTATTATCTGGGCGCCAAGTAATTTCCTTACATCACATACCTTACCTACTGACTGAAATTACTAAACTTAGATCTGGCTAAACAACAACAAAATATTAAGTAGGCTTTAATAAATCAACAACCCAAATCAAAATTAAAATACAGTATATTTATTGCACACCAAAAACATATAATAACTAACAGCTACCGAATAAAATCATACGCAGTAAATCTCGAAAGCATATACACAGATATGTCCATATACTTATCTAGGTTACGTAACAAACAACAACAAAAAAACCTAGAACTCCCCTGTCTCTCGAGAGGACAATCCGGGATAAAGGTAACTCCCCATGAATAAAAAAAAATGATCGGTTATACAATGCCTTTATGCCCAGATTGACACACTACAAAAATTAACTACGTAGCTATTTAAAAAAATAATTAGTCTAATACCAAACGTGGGTATCTAAAACAAATATAGCATAGAGCTCGCTTTGTAGGCCTATTAAATCATGAATAAAAAAATATCTAATAAATGGGAGATATCTTCAGCAAATAGTATTAAAAAAAAATCCACTAGGTGGTACTTATCGTAGTGAAGCGGAGGCGTGAGGTTTACGCTGGTATCCTATTCTGGGGCGGCAATTGCTACCAAATTTCTGCCCTCTTATTCCTCCTTACAGCCCAATTGAGGTATTTTCATATAACTTATCATTTAAGCAGGTACCCCTGTCCATCACCCTCGACCAGACAAAAAAAAAACGCCTAAAATGCATTACAACCAAATATTATCGCGAAAACTTTCATATGAAGCAAATTTTAAGTAAGATAATGAATTAAAGGAAAACTCACCTCCCGTGCTATAGGCCCTATGCACAAAAGAGACGTTTTAAGACTTCCACAAAAATTCCTTTCAAGAAAAGATCCACAAATTTTAATGTTTACGGACGATATATTCACCCATCTACCAATATCCACCTAATTATATCGTCCCTATTTAGATTCTAGTGATAAAGCCGTTTGAAACGTAAATTTTGATTTTTATTCCTTCACTAGTTTCTATTCTTTACTTCTCGCCGCAGAATACTAATCGTAGCTCGACTCGGCGATCGCTATCAAACCGATAATACTTTTTGTTTTAAAAAAGAGTTCTCAATAAAAACACGTAGGAAAAGTAGTAACTAATAAAAAATATAAATAGTTATTAATTGTCTAAACTGCATTTACTGCTTATGTACCGAATATGCAGTTTACCATATACAGGGTGATAGAAAATTGACGCAACTTGCATTCTAGATTAATTATCCTGTTGTTCGAATTTTAAAGACAAAATTCGTAACACTCCACCTTCACTTCGATAAAAAAAAGTCATTTTTTTTCTTAATCAACTTTGATGTCTTGAATATGCCAACTACCCAAAGATTTCCCTGAATAAAAATCGGTTAACTCATACACGTTTGGCGATATCTTTTCCTTGACTTTACATTTTATATATTTTGGCGCTAATTTCGAGGAAAAATAATTAGCTGCGTCGGACAGAACATAATTTCGTTTCCAAACGACTTGACCCGTTATTAATGATATAGGTGTTCTTCTCCTTAAATTATACCGATTCGCGCTTTGGTCATATGCTTTATCTAAACGGATCTTTACCTTATCACAAATATCTTTAAGTTCTCTGACATGAGAAGCCCAATTTTCTCTACTGTCAAAGTCCATCTCTTGATTTTCCTTAACCTGACCAAACTTATTATGTAATTTACCCGATAGATATATCTCTCGACCAAAGTTAAGAAATGTTGAACTGAATCCCGTAACTTCGTGCACCGCAGTTCGAATAGCAAAACCAAATTTATGTAAATTTTCGTCCCAAGTACGATGATCATTATTAACATAAGAACGGATCATTGTTTTAATTACTCGATTTACTCTTTCCGTTGGGTTTGCTTGAGCGTGATAGTAGGCATTGAACATAATTTTACAGTCATACGAGGTTACCATTTTACGAAAATTATTACTGACATATTGACGACCGTTGTCACAAATAATACGTTCTGGAACGCCATAAATCATAAACACATCTTTTTCTAAATGATCCACAATTCTCTGACTCGTAGCTGACTTTATAGGAAACATTAGGGCATACTTTGTGAAAAGATCCGCCACCACCAGAATATATCTATTCTGTTTTCTACTTAAAGGAAAAGGACCCATGAGATCGGTACAGATTACCTCCCATGGACGAGAAATATTTCTCTTGTGCATAATTCCATAAGGTAATTTTTGTTCTGGCTTTTGGGACTTGCACATATCACACTGTTGAATATATCGAGCTACATCGGAATTCATTTTAGGCCAATAATATAGAGAAGCGATTCTCTTCTTAGTTTTAAAATACCCTAGATGACCCGAATGTGGAGCATCATGATTCTCTAAAAACACAGCCTTACGGAGCGGTTTTGGAATCACCAATTTCCAATCATCATCACTCCTAGACGACGAAGACAAACCTACTAATTTATAGACCTGACCTTCACGAATACACCACCCTGGATATTTATGAGGGGCTGACTGGATTCTACTCAGAAGATTGCGATACCAAGGATCATGTTGGTCCGAAGTAACCTCGATGTAACTGACCGCCCTAGAAAGTGCGTCGGGAACAACATTGGATTTTCCCTTTCGATGGACTATATCAAAGTCATAACTTTGCATTCTCAATGACCAACGAGCCAAACGACCAGAGGGATTTTGAAGTTTGTGCAACCACAACAAAGAGTAATGGTCCGTAATGACCTTAAATTTCACACCTTCTATATAACATCTAAATCTCTCTATACCCCATAATACTGAAAGACATTCTAATTCTGTAACTGAGTACTTCTTTTCTTGGGTAGTTAATGCTCTACTAGCGTAGGCTATCACATGTTCACCATCCTCAAAATTTTGTGTTAAGGCACATCCTAATGCTACTTGAGATGCATCACACTGTATTGTAAATTGTCGAGTGAAATCAGGACAGGACAATATAGGTGATGATACTAAACATTGTTTCAATTGTAGGAACGCTGATTCCTGTTCCACACCCCATAAGAATTTTTCATGCTTTCTAGTTAATTTACTTAAAGGAGATACTAAAGAAGCAAAATTAGGTACGAAACGCCTGTACCAAGATACAAGACCAATAAAGCGTCGTACATCTTTAGCACATTTGGGAGTGGCATAGTTAAGCATACTGTCCACCTTCGAAGGATCGGTACGAAGTCCATGCTCATCTACTACATAACCCAAAAATTTAAGTTCGGATTTGACAAATTCGCATTTTTCTTTATTTACCGTTAGACCGGCAGACAACAGACGATCAAAAACTTTTCGAAGAATGTCTAAATGTGTAGCAAAATCTTTTGTAGTAATTATGATATCGTCCATATAGACGAATACGGAACCTTCCAAGTCCGCACCTAACACAGTGTCAACAAAACGTTGTAATGTTGCCGGCGCATTATGTAGGCCGAAAGGCATACGATTGAATTGAAAAAGACCCCGGTTTGGAACAGTGAAAGCAGTCTTATCTTTACTAGAGGGATCTAATAAAATTTGGTGATAAGCACTTTTTAGGTCTATTGAGCTTAAAACTTTTGCGTCCCTCAACCTATCCAAAATACTATTTATATAAGGAAGAGGATATGCATCTTTCTTAGTGACTTGATTTACTTTACGAAAATCGATACAAAATCGATATTCATTGTTAGGCTTTTTAACCATAACAATAGGACTAGACCAGGCCGATTTAGAGGGCTCAATAACACCTAACCGTAGTAATTTATCTACTTCATTATTAATTTTTTCCTGAATATATGGCGAAACTGGATAGTACCTCTGTTTAATTGGACGACTATCACCAGTATCAATTACATGTGCCACACCTTTTGCGCAACCTAAATCTGTACCCATTTTATTGAAAAAATCAGAAACTAGTTGATCAAGTTGAGAGCGTTCCTCTGCCGTAACCGTAAGCAAACTAATTATTTTATTACAAGTTGATAAATCTACCTCATTCTTTGAATTTCCAAAATGCCACGAATTATTAGAAAAGTCCGAAATAATGTTCATATCTTTCCAAAAATCAATACCAAAAATGATATCTACATCTATATCTAAAACAACTAAAGCTCTAATAACTTTAATCCTACCTTCTAATTTAATAGGTAAACTAACTAATCCTAAAACATCACACCTTCCGCCATTTGCTACTGTGACTAAATACTTATTTTTTTCTAACCTAACATTTAAACATTGCAGTTTTTCCCAACCTGGCTTGCCAATAATCGTTTGAGATGCGCCAGAATCAAGTAAACCGAAAAAATGTACATCTAAAATGGTAACACTTAAATAGGGCCTAGGATCATTTTTATATGAAGAAAATAAAGCGTTAATTTTATTAATCCTGTATTCAACTGCTACAAAATCAAGCCATGATTGCCACGATTCATTCACCGGCTTTCTGGAGTGGACCGTCGACCGGTGTGCTGACGACCACTTAGCGCGTTTCCCCGAAAACAAGGACAAGTATATTTGGTAAAATTTTCTTTACCACATCGAAAACAAAATTTTGCTTCCCGAGGCTTTTGACAATCAGTAAAACTGTGCCCCGATTCTTTACAATTCCAGCAAATAATACTGTTTACTACATGGATATTACGATGACGACGTATATGATCATTTGAAGTTAACAAACGTTCTCTATAAGACGAAGAAGAACTTGGAAAGGCTAAATCAGGTTCAAGTATAGGTATTCTGTCATCAGGTAACCTATTTGATTGATTAGCTAAATTGCGAGACGCTTCTAACTTTTTACAAGTGGTTAACAAATTGTCCACACTATGAATTTCTTCAAGACCAAGTCTATGAATATAATATGGATCAATAGTTCTACGTAATATACACAATTTTTCGGCTTCTGATAGAGGATTTCTCAATCTGTTAAAAAGATTTAACATGCATGCGAAATAAGAGCCTACACGTTCGGTACCATCACGACGTTGATAATGTTTCCGAATAGCATTTTGAAGTTCATAGTCATAATCGGCATCTAAATATTCTTCCTTCAAAAGTTTAACAAACTGAGGCCAAGTTTTAATTTTTGATTTAATAGAACTATACCATAACCTAGCGCTACCCCGGAGCAAATCGCATAAAGATTTTATAAGTTCATCCTCAGATACGCCACGAGCCTCGCGATACTCCTCAACACGTTCAATAAAAGCATTAACACTTAAAGCCTCCTTATCATTCGAGTCTCCACTAAAATGAATATTCCATTTATGAACCGGTACAAAAAGTTTATTATGAACCTGAACCGAAGTTGATTGTAAATACTGGGGTTCATTTAAGTCTGACCCAACCGGCAATACAGTAACGTTGGTCGCCTCTGAAGCTAACAGTTTATCATCTAAGTTTCGCTCTATTTCCCCTAATTGATCAAATAAATTTTTTATGGAATTATTTAATTCTCTAGCGGCTTCGTTTTCTCCTGGTTTTAATCTGGTTAACCTATTATATAAATGTTGTAATTTGGTTTCTATATACCGGCCTTCCTTACTATTTTGTTTCACTACTTTGCTATTGATGTACGCCTCTAATTCAACGATTTTTGTATTACATATATTAATTTCAAAAGCAATATCCGGTTGAAAATTTTCCTTAGTAGTGACTTCACCAAAATTTTCGGATTGCAATTCCTCTCGCAACTTTTTCCGCATCGCCGCCACTGTTAATGACTGTATATCAGAGTAGCCCCTAACTTCTAGTTCATAAAGTAATTCATCTCAACTTAATCTATTACTATCCATTATAAAAGTGACAATAAAAACTCGAAAATAACTGGCAAAAACAAATAAGACTAAAAATGATCAAAAAAATATCAGTTATTTACTGTACGTTTTACTACCGTAAATTTAAATGAAAGTTAATAATTATCAACTCAGTAAGGGCAGCCTCACGTATGCATTCATTAATAAGTACCAAATAGTGTTCAAGTTACAAAAACATTTTAAAGTATAAGTATATTGAACCATGAAATATTTTCTTGTTAAATTCAGAGTAATTAATAGGTCTATCATATAATATAAATATCACACAAGAAATACCTGCTTTATCAAATACTTATCAGTATATCGAAAAAAGAACATCTAAAACAATACCCCATATTTTACCAAGTTCACTTATAAACTATTTATTACTATTTTATTAACTATTTAATAAAGTAAATTATATTTCGCAAATTCTCAGTATGGTAATTTTAATTTGGTTGTGATTTTAGAACGATTTACTTCACTATAAAAAGTTTAAGTATATACCTTATTATCAAAAAAAAGTGGTATTTAAAAAAAATAGCCCCAACGTTATGGGCGTCAAATTAATTGTTACGTGCTATTTAGCGTTGGTAACAATAGGTATGTCCGACTAGAGACTCAGTGGAGTCGGGAGTGGGTATTAAGTTTTTATTTCTTAAGTTAGTTCAGAAAAAAACTATTATCTGGGCGCCAAGTAATTTCCTTACATCACATACCTTACCTACTGACTGAAATTACTAAACTTAGATCTGGCTAAACAACAACAAAATATTAAGTAGGCTTTAATAAATCAACAACCCAAATCAAAATTAAAATACAGTATATTTATTGCACACCAAAAACATATAATAACTAACAGCTACCGAATAAAATCATACGCAGTAAATCTCGAAAGCATATACACAGATATGTCCATATACTTATCTAGGTTACGTAACAAACAACAACAAAAAAACCTAGAACTCCCCTGTCTCTCGAGAGGACAATCCGGGATAAAGGTAACTCCCCATGAATAAAAAAAAATGATCGGTTATACAATGCCTTTATGCCCAGATTGACACACTACAAAAATTAACTACGTAGCTATTTAAAAAAATAATTAGTCTAATACCAAACGTGGGTATCTAAAACAAATATAGCATAGAGCTCGCTTTGTAGGCCTATTAAATCATGAATAAAAAAATATCTAATAAATGGGAGATATCTTCAGCAAATAGTATTAAAAAAAAATCCACTAGGTGGTACTTATCGTAGTGAAGCGGAGGCGTGAGGTTTACGCTGGTATCCTATTCTGGGGCGGCAATTGCTACCAAATTTCTGCCCTCTTATTCCTCCTTACAGCCCAATTGAGGTATTTTCATATAACTTATCATTTAAGCAGGTACCCCTGTCCATCACCCTCGACCAGACAAAAAAAAAACGCCTAAAATGCATTACAACCAAATATTATCGCGAAAACTTTCATATGAAGCAAATTTTAAGTAAGATAATGAATTAAAGGAAAACTCACCTCCCGTGCTATAGGCCCTATGCACAAAAGAGACGTTTTAAGACTTCCACAAAAATTCCTTTCAAGAAAAGATCCACAAATTTTAATGTTTACGGACGATATATTCACCCATCTACCAATATCCACCTAATTATATCGTCCCTATTTAGATTCTAGTGATAAAGCCGTTTGAAACGTAAATTTTGATTTTTATTCCTTCACTAGTTTCTATTCTTTACTTCTCGCCGCAGAATACTAATCGTAGCTCGACTCGGCGATCGCTATCAAACCGATAATACTTTTTGTTTTAAAAAAGAGTTCTCAATAAAAACACGTAGGAAAAGTAGTAACTAATAAAAAATATAAATAGTTATTAATTGTTGTGGCTAAGAAAAGAAGGTTTACCTCGTTGTTCAAATATTGCCCAAGTGTTCAAGTGTGGGCCACCCTACGAGCGACGTGGTTAGCGTCACTGGTGTAACCTGGCTAGCACAGTAAAGATACGGAGAGCAAAAGGGGGTGGAGTTCAAAGCTTGGGCGCCATTGATTACTAAGGGTAATCAAAGAAAATTAAAGATATAGATAAACAAAATACAAAAGTTACATATATACAATAGTACTATATTACAAAAATATTATATTACAGAAAAATATACTATCACAGCACCAACGATACTGTATAGCAAAATATCTCACAGAAATATATAACAAAATAGGTACTATATTACAACAACCGAAGCTCAAGATAAGCTTGAGACTTTTACGAGAGCCAAATTAAATATATTACAGAGAGATGACTCGTAGATTGTATCAATTATGAAACAAAAGTATATATTACAAGATAATAAAATACTATAATACAAGTGACTATATTACAATGTGCACCACGGCAAGGCAAATCTGAGGCGTGTACGAGAACCAAAAATATATTACAAAAGATACGTCTCGTAACTTTCACCTCACACTAAAATCTTATATTACAACAAAATTAAATAAACTTGAGATCTTTTACGAGACACAAAATAACTATATTACAAAAGATAAGTCTCGTAAATTTATCTCAAAATTTATAAACATTAGACACTCTCGTTACAACAAAAATTGAACCACGACTTACTATATCAACAACAAACGTGCATTATAGTACTACAATAAGATATTGATCATAAGGAAGCACGACAAAAGCAACTACGAAACAATACTACGGCGAAGTATTTTTGCGACAACGAATTCAAGATACAAACAACTACGAATCAATATACAACAATGGATTTAATTATAACAACGGGTTTAAAATGCAAATGGCCAAAAATATAATAGATTTGACTTGAATCTAATATGTTAAATTTAGACACTTTTGGCTCTAATAGCTCAACGATCATGTGAAAATAATCCCTTTTATTGGTAACGATTAAAAGTACTTATCTTTTATTTTGTTATCCTGATGGAGAGAACTCCTAGATTCGGTCCTATTCTCCGATGATCATGGGTTTAATTTCACACGTGGCCGCCTTAATCCCATTGTGAGGTTATGAAGTCGTAGAAGATTGTCGCCAAGACAAAATGAAGAAAATCTCTTCGCCCAGAATATTTTCGTATATTCCAATTCAAAATGTAATATAGAAAGGTTGACTTCAAATGAATATTACTGGCTTAGTAGAAACGTAGTAAGTCTTAGAACTTGAATGTATTAATCTTGCTCAAAGCAAATAATATAACGTGGAAATACATCGACGTTAATGGCATTAGACGTAATTAAATTTGATTAAGAAGTAATTCTTTATAAGAAAATACTTATCAAAAAAATTTGTAAAAGAAAATCGTTTATCAGAAAATTATAAGAAAAACTCATAAGAAAAACCTAAAACAATATTTCAAATGTTAGATGATATTTACCGGTATAATAATTAAAGCCTTACCTCATGTGTACATCACGAGGTTTTTCAAATTCTATTATCCCCTTTACAGGTCAAGCGAAATTATAATACGTCTTATCAGTTCAATGGTTCAATGAGAAAGAGTTTCACCCGGCGTTATTTAGTTGAAATACCTTTGCTCTTGCGCGATCTAGTATTTGCGAACTTTAACTACTGACAGATGACGTACGTTCATCATAGTCTAAGCAGTAAGGGACTCTATTAGTACTAAGGTTGGTGGGAATATATTTCCGATAACTTATAATTTTTTTAATAATTATTAACAGTGTAACAAAGGATGCTATCGAGTATTCCGCGTGTTACAATATCTCGCAGCCCCCATAAAATATATATTTCATATATATATATTTTTTTTATATAAGAGATTATTTCCACATCACATAAATCATATATCAACCTTATCTAACTATAATACAACATAATACAATTTACATTTATAGAGGCAACTTACATAAATCCTAAGTACAACATATATCAAATAACACAGATGATTTGGTCTATTTATCAACATTCTAACAATTATTTACCAAATCTAAAGAAGCGTTATCAATGGAGGTATCGTTATGCATGGCCTTTAGGTCTTTTATATGATAACGACCAATGCTCTTCCCTTCTTCGTCTTCCAACTCATATATTATAGGCGAAATTTTTCTAATTATTTTGCATTTAATGAACTTAGGAGCCAATTTAGCTGAAAAATAGTTACCAGCGTCACTCAAAACATAGTTCCTTTTATAAACTATATCTCCTACTTCAAATTCAACATCTCGTTTCCTTAAGTTATAATATTTTTTATTTCGTTCATAAGCTAACTTTATTTTCCCCGCTACGTTTTTATACAGATCGGGTAATTTACTTAATTCGTTTACAATGATGTCGCGATTTGCAAATTCATATGGAGATAGGTTTCTACTTTTGATCTTACCATAATATTCTCCGTTCCAAGGGATATGTCTTCCAAACACTAGAAAATTTGGGGTATACTGTGTCACGTCATGCACAGTACTATTTATAGCACTCATTATTTTAGGGATAGGTAAGTCCCAATCACGTTGACTTGTCTTAATATATGACCTTATGGCGGTACCAATAACACGATTAGAACGTTCAACATTATTAGTTTGCGGATGATATTTAGCGTTGTACCATATATTTTCTACCTGATATGTTGTTAATAATTTTTTGAACTCCTTCGAAGTAAACTGTGACCCATTATCGAGTACAATAGTTTGGCATACTCCAAAAATTAAGAAAACATTTTTCTCTAGGTAAGTACAAATATGCTTTGCAAGAGCACGCTTTAAAGGATGTATAAAAGTAAATTTGGTAAACCAATCAACAATAACTAAAATATAGCAATTTCCTGATTTTGATTTAGGAAAAGGACCCATTAAATCAATTGATATTAACTGAAAAGGATGTGACACATTTTTAGGATTACCCATCAAACCCATTCGTCCTAATTGACTAGACTTTTGTTCATTACAATTTCGGCAGTTATAAATAAACTTTTTAACATCATATTTCATACCTGGCCAAAAGTATTCTTCGCATAAGCGATTATAAGTTTTATTTACACCTAAATGTGCCGATAACTCATTATGAAATTTTTCTAAGAGTTCTTTCCTCTTTATTTTTGGAATTACTAATTTCCATTGTTTTAAATTAGTATTAATGTTATGTTTCTGTTTTACATATTTATACAAATTATTACTGTCTACGTGAAAAGATGGAAACTTCTCAGGATTACTTGAGACATTTTTAATCATTTTTGAATACCATTTATCGTGTTGAGCTATATCTATCGTATCTAACTCAATTGGTGGTCTACTTAATGCATCAGGGACTACATTTAATTTTCCTCGCCTATGTTCAAATTCGATATCATATTGAGATAATTCTACAGCCCATCTTGCTAATCGACCAACTGGATTTTTTAAATTATTTAACCATAAAATAGATGAATTGTCAGTTATAACCTTAAACTTGGTTCCTTCGATGTAACAACGAAACTTAGATACGGCCATAAGAACACTTTTTAATTCTCTTTCTAAAATAGTATAGTTGCGCTCAGATTTAGTAAACGTTTTAGAAAAATACGCTATAACATGTTCATTATCTCCCTCGCCTTGAGTTAAAATGGCACTAGCGCTATGATCACTAGCATCGGTTTGTAAAGTAAACATTTTAGAAAAGTCAGGCTTAGCTAATACTGGAGTTGAAATTAAACGTTCTTTTAATATTTCAAAAGAATTCTGCGCCTGATCAGTCCATACTATCTTCTGACCTTTTTTACGACCTTTAATTACATCATTCAAGGGAATAATTAATTCTGAAAAGTTATTTATAAAGCGTCGATACCAAGATGCCATACCGATAAATCGTCTCACCTCAGTGGTATTTCTAGGGGCAGGATATTCAACAATAGCTTTGACTTTATCGGGATCACTATGTAAACCATTTCTATCTACGACATAACCTAGAAATTTCAAGCTTGGTTTGCAAAATTTGCACTTTTCTAAATTAATAGTGAATCCTCCAGATTTTAAAATTTCATAAACCTTTGTCAAGGTTGCAAGATGATCATTAAAAGATTTGTTCACTATAATTAAATCATCAAGGTATACAAAAATATTACTATTAATGTCAGACGGATCAAATAATCTATCCATTACTCTTTGAAGTGTACTAGCACTTGATATTAAACCCATGGGCATTCTAACAAACTCAAATAGACCTCGGCCTATTACTCTAAAAGCTGTCTTTTCGCAACTTTCCTCGACTAATTTAATTTGGAAAAATGCTTGCTTGAGATCGATAGACGTTAGAAAGTGTGCATCTCTCACTTTATCTAGTATACTGTTTAAACTTGGCAATGGGTAAGAATCTGGTATTGAAATTGAGTTTAATTTCCTACCATCGAAACATAAGCGATACTGACCAGATGGTTTTTTCACTAAAATAACATTAGAGGCATAAGGACTCTTTGATGGACGAATAACACCTAAGTCTAATAAACGATCAACTTCGTCGTTCATATGTTTTTGCATATAAGGAGATAATGGAAACGCTCTTTGCCTAAAAGGTTGATTATCAGTTAAATTTATTTTATGTTCAGCTAAAGAAGTTAAACCTAATTTTGGAGATACTAACTCTTGAAATTTATCTGTGACTTTACTTAATTGTTGTTTTTGACTATTGGTTAAATCATACTGAGCAGTTATAGAACAAGTATACAACGTATCGCTTAGATTTAATAAAGGATTACTTTGATTAATATTTTCAGCATCATCGACTGCACTATTAGTTTTATTTAACACATGATTTTTATTTTTATTTAATTCCCAAACTTCCTTTTCAAAATCTAAATTCAATTTGAAAGCTTTACAAAAATCTACACCTAAAATCATAAAATGGCGAATATTTGGTACTATTAAACATTTTAAATTGTGAGTAATATTTTTTAAAGTTATTGGTAAATTAACAGTGCCTACGACATGTTGAGATGTTCCATCTGCGGTGGTTACACACATATGATTTACATTATAATCTACTTTGAAATTCATATCTAAAATGGTTTTAAAGGCAGAGCTTCCGAGAACACATTGATTAGCCCCTGTATCTAATAAGCCTGAAAATTGTTTCTCTTTTATACTTATATCCATGTAAGGACGTGAATCGCCAATCTTATTTGAAAAGACGGGTGACACTTCGTTATGTAAATAGAAATTTTTGACAACGTTTAACCAAACTGACCAACAATTTTCTAATGAGAACTTTTTATTAATTTTACTTAATTTCGAATTTCTAGTGTTTATTTGATTTGAAACAGAAGCATTTCTATAGTTAAATTTAATTTTTTTTCTATTATTCTTCACAATACCTTCGGTCTTAAACTTTCTTAAACAGTGTCTGCCGAATTGGGCACTGTGGGAAGTCGGTTTTTTGACTTACACTTAGGACACTTAGATTTTGTTACGTTTTTCATACCACAACTATAGCAAAATATACCCTTTGGCCTTTTACAATTTTGATGTGAATGACCCTCTAGTCCACAGTTCCAACATTTAATGCTTTTTAAGGCATTTACTCCTACAATATTTTCACCTTGCAATAACTCTAACGATTGGTTCTCAGAATTCAAAATTTGACTATTTTGTGCCTCGTTTGAACTTTCTGGGAATTGTATAGTTGGTAACGAATTAGAATTATACTCAGTATTAAAGTTTTCTATCTGAGAAGTAATTTCATTTACTTGAAGTCTCTGATTATGACTACTTGGTGGCTGATATGCCAAATCAGGTGCTAAAGTATTTGCAGTAATAGGTGGTGGATTTCTAAATTTTTGTGCTCTATTTCTGGCATCTTCTATTACTCGACATAAATTTTTAAGGTCTGATAAACATGTAGGATTTTGTAAAGATATATGGTATTGAAAATACGGTTGTAAATTTCTCAAAATTACTTGTAGCATGAAAGATTCTTGGGGTGGATTAGGTAGTCGTTTGAATAAATTTTCCATTATAGCTATATAAATCAATGATCGCTCATTGCTACCTTGTGTTCTTAACAGAATTTCATTCCACAAGTCAATTTCAAAATCTACAGGTAGAAAAATAACTTTTAAAGCATACACCAAGTCATCCCAGTTTGTAAATAAATTTTTATTAGCTCGGAACCATTGTAAAGCGTCCCCTTCAAATAATTCATAAGCAAAATTTAATAGTTGTGCTTTATTTACACTACACATGGCACAAAATTCTTCTACTTTCTCAAGAAAACTATGTAAACTTTGGTTAGAACCTGAAAATTTCAATCGTGTTCTGTTTATGTATGAAATTTTATAATTTAAGTTGGAATCAACCTGACTCGTAGAAAAAGTGAGGTTATCTCTAGCTATATTCATGTTAGGATAATTACTTTGACAAGTTGTTGGTAGTCTTTGACCATATAACCCTACATTATTAAAAGTTTGATTATTTAAATTCTGATTATTTCCCTGAGAACTTGGAAAACAGAAAGTACTACTAACTTGATAAGTAGGTTCCATGTTTGGATTCCTATTTAAAGTATTGCTACGATTGTGGTTAGGTAGTATTGACCAAAAGTCAGAGGTTAAGTTATTAGTATTTGGGGGTTGTAATTGAGAATTGTTTACACCCTCATTACCATATCGTATGTTAGGCATTGAAGTTACATTTCTATTTACAGGCGACATATGGCTATTAAAATTTGGACAAGAAATATTTCCAAAACGTACATTTCTATTTATAGGCTCGTTAGTTTGTATATTATTTAGTAAAGGCATATTATCATAAAAATTTTCGTTAGCTGTGTGAACGTTATTATTACTGACTATATCCTGTTCTAATAAATTCTCTACAGATATCCTATTATTTAAATTACTAGGACTATTTTGTGACTGAATATTTTCTGTACTTGAAATATGAAGTGGCACATCTAAATTTATTAAATTTTCGTTAGTACCTATGTTTTGAGATATTCTTTGTTCTAATTGATCAAATAATAACATAAGTTGAGTCATAAGTTCAGCTTGCAAATTAGCTACTTGTTGATTAGACATCGGAAAATGATTTATACGGTTATGTACATGTAATAATTTAGTTTTTATCTTTTTATAATCAGGATGTCGAACATCAGAATTAAACCTAGATATCATACCCTCTAATATACTAATTTTTTCTCTACATATTAATGTTTCCTCATTAACATCAATCTGCACGGTGGGGTAAGAGACTTGGTCCATTCTCTCGCGTTGAAAATGTCCTCTAAGAATTGATCTTTTAATATTCATATTTCCATTAACGATAGCTCCTCTGATTCTCAGTTCATAGTCCAATTCATCTGAATGCAAGTAATTTACCTCCATATTGTATAACAATAATATTTTCGCTAAAACACAATTTCCAAATATCGATCAGTATTTATTAGACAATTAACTAAATCATTAGTAAATAAATGGAATTTTAAAAGTATTAGTATAAATAAGCTAATATTAAATGTTAAAAACAATAACTATTTACAACTTAATAAAGCTAAGAAAATAAAAGCTAGCAAAACAGTAAAAGATAAAAGACAAATAGATAAATAGCAAAAGATAAAAGACAAAGATTAAGATAAACAACAAAAGATAAAGATAGCAGACAAACAGTGAAAAATAGATAAAGAGAATTTTCCTTGAACTCTACTCCTTTTAAGTAATCAAGCCCCGCGTTGAAAAGGCGCTACTTTGTGTGGCTAAGAAAAGAAGGTTTACCTCGTTGTTCAAATATTGCCCAAGTGTTCAAGTGTGGGCCACCCTACGAGCGACGTGGTTAGCGTCACTGGTGTAACCTGGCTAGCACAGTAAAGATACGGAGAGCAAAAGGGGGTGGAGTTCAAAGCTTGGGCGCCATTGATTACTAAGGGTAATCAAAGAAAATTAAAGATATAGATAAACAAAATACAAAAGTTACATATATACAATAGTACTATATTACAAAAATATTATATTACAGAAAAATATACTATCACAGCACCAACGATACTGTATAGCAAAATATCTCACAGAAATATATAACAAAATAGGTACTATATTACAACAACCGAAGCTCAAGATAAGCTTGAGACTTTTACGAGAGCCAAATTAAATATATTACAGAGAGATGACTCGTAGATTGTATCAATTATGAAACAAAAGTATATATTACAAGATAATAAAATACTATAATACAAGTGACTATATTACAATGTGCACCACGGCAAGGCAAATCTGAGGCGTGTACGAGAACCAAAAATATATTACAAAAGATACGTCTCGTAACTTTCACCTCACACTAAAATCTTATATTACAACAAAATTAAATAAACTTGAGATCTTTTACGAGACACAAAATAACTATATTACAAAAGATAAGTCTCGTAAATTTATCTCAAAATTTATAAACATTAGACACTCTCGTTACAACAAAAATTGAACCACGACTTACTATATCAACAACAAACGTGCATTATAGTACTACAATAAGATATTGATCATAAGGAAGCACGACAAAAGCAACTACGAAACAATACTACGGCGAAGTATTTTTGCGACAACGAATTCAAGATACAAACAACTACGAATCAATATACAACAATGGATTTAATTATAACAACGGGTTTAAAATGCAAATGGCCAAAAATATAATAGATTTGACTTGAATCTAATATGTTAAATTTAGACACTTTTGGCTCTAATAGCTCAACGATCATGTGAAAATAATCCCTTTTATTGGTAACGATTAAAAGTACTTATCTTTTATTTTGTTATCCTGATGGAGAGAACTCCTAGATTCGGTCCTATTCTCCGATGATCATGGGTTTAATTTCACACGTGGCCGCCTTAATCCCATTGTGAGGTTATGAAGTCGTAGAAGATTGTCGCCAAGACAAAATGAAGAAAATCTCTTCGCCCAGAATATTTTCGTATATTCCAATTCAAAATGTAATATAGAAAGGTTGACTTCAAATGAATATTACTGGCTTAGTAGAAACGTAGTAAGTCTTAGAACTTGAATGTATTAATCTTGCTCAAAGCAAATAATATAACGTGGAAATACATCGACGTTAATGGCATTAGACGTAATTAAATTTGATTAAGAAGTAATTCTTTATAAGAAAATACTTATCAAAAAAATTTGTAAAAGAAAATCGTTTATCAGAAAATTATAAGAAAAACTCATAAGAAAAACCTAAAACAATATTTCAAATGTTAGATGATATTTACCGGTATAATAATTAAAGCCTTACCTCATGTGTACATCACGAGGTTTTTCAAATTCTATTATCCCCTTTACAGGTCAAGCGAAATTATAATACGTCTTATCAGTTCAATGGTTCAATGAGAAAGAGTTTCACCCGGCGTTATTTAGTTGAAATACCTTTGCTCTTGCGCGATCTAGTATTTGCGAACTTTAACTACTGACAGATGACGTACGTTCATCATAGTCTAAGCAGTAAGGGACTCTATTAGTACTAAGGTTGGTGGGAATATATTTCCGATAACTTATAATTTTTTTAATAATTATTAACAGTGTAACAAAGGATGCTATCGAGTATTCCGCGTGTTACATTGTCTAAACTGCATTTACTGCTTATGTACCGAATATGCAGTTTACCATATACAGGGTGATAGAAAATTGACGCAACTTGCATTCTAGATTAATTATCCTGTTGTTCGAATTTTAAAGACAAAATTCGTAACAAATGGCTCGGGTAATATCATGTTTTTTATATCACGAGAAAGCTAAAGGAATATACCACCAAAAACAGTAAACAAAAATGCCTGTTTCCACTAAAAAAAAATTATGATGGCGTCATAATTCAAAAACCAATGACGTCATTAATTAATTAATACCACCAAAAACAGTAAACAAAAATGTCTGTTTCTACTAAAAAAAAATTATGATGGCGTCATAATTCAAAAAACCAATGACGTCATTAATTTTGGTATAGTGACCAAATGCAGCATTTACAAAACTAAAATCGACCTGTTCGAGAATTTTTTTGAAAAATGGCACATACCAAAGATATGAATTTTGCGCGTTTCTTTAGGTTCACACTGTATATGCATGCCAAGGGTAAAATTCGTAATTCTTTAAATAAATTTCGACATGACGTGTTTCTTGTCGCTCCTACCATATTCCTAATAGCCCTTTTCTGTATTTTAAAGATTCTTTCAAAATTGTGAGATGCGCCCCAGAACATTATGCCATACTTCGTTCTAGATACAAAATTAACAGATAGTAAGATATTACAGTTGACATATTAGAAATGCTTTTTAATCGATACAATACAAGCTAGATTGAGCAGCTTCTTTGACAACAAAATTACATGTTCATCCAGCTTAATCCACAATCAATGTGCACTCCTAGAAATTTAGTGCTTCTAACTTGCTTAATTGACTCATTATCTACTTTTATCAAATAATTATTATTATGAATTTGGGTGTAAAATTAATAAAAACGGTTTTGGAGATGTTTAGGAATAGTTTAGAATTTTGATGCCAATCTGTGCATCTATTAATCATATTTTGAACTGTTACTAATAATTCTGGCACAGTTTCTTCTGAAACAATTAGAGAATTGTCATCTGCAAACATTGTTAAAGTATTTTGATCAAATATTTCAGGTAAGTCATTAACGTACAGGAAAAATAATAAGGAACCCAAAACAGAGACACTCTGAGGCGTACTTTAAATAATCAAAATAGGGTATCAATAAAAAATTCTTTTTATATAAGTCGTAAAAGGGACCAATAAGAAACCAGGAAATAAAAAATAATTTGTTTATTGCGCAAATTTACGGAGTACTGGACGTTATTTGTATGTACTGTAAACGACAACCATATTGCATATGTTTATTGTGTGTACACGAACTCTATATATATCGTGTTATTGAGTTATCCATAGATACGAAAGAATACAAATTTGGCACCAAAAATATTTCTTCGATTTTTTAACATAAACAAGTTTTATACGAAAAAAAGCGTCTGTTATTTAGTTTTTTCTTGTGTTTAATACGTCTAGGTATTTGAAAAAAATTAGCAGATATATTTATTGCATATTTTTCAAGATTTAACAAAAATTGCAGAATTTTGTGAAATTTCAGTCTTTTCAAAGTGCTGCCATACTTACCCAAATCCACTTGCATATCTGCCAAACGTATTTGCCCATTCCTTCGTGAGCCCACACAGTTAACACGGTTTTAAGCAGTTACCGGATCGGTCACCTCATTAATGTAAGTCGTATCCGGCAAAATTCCGAAATGATGATTTTTTTTGGGCATATTTTTGAATCGCAACCACTTGCAATGGTCAAACTTTGCAGGAGGTATGTCCAGGATCATATTTTTTTTTTCATTTTTTTGGGGGGGGGATCCTTCATGGACACCCAGCGCTGAGTGTTCAACGCGCTGGGTAGTGTCGGACTCCTACCGACAAAACCCCCCCCCTTTTCAGTGTTTCCAGCCGCCCCGGAACTGCTTTCGCTTGACTTCAGGGCGGTGGTCATTCCGTTGTGGTGTTGGTTTAAATTAAATCCTCCGGTCTTTGATAGAGCTCATCCTCTTCCTCCTCATTCTTCTTTATTATATTCCTCCACGCATTTGTCACCTTGTTCCACCTCTCCTCCGACTGACCAATTTCCCTCAAGAAGTTATCCGGTGTGACGCGTTCCACCCCCGTCCTCTCTATTCTCCATTGGGGACAGTGAAAGAGCGTATGTAGCTCGTCGTCTACCTCCCCGCAATAGACGCAGTCCCGAGTCGTCGTTCTTTCTATGTCGAGCAGGTATTGGGCAAAGCTGCCATGCCCCGTCAGAGCTTGGGTGAGGTAATACTCCACCTCCCCGTGTCTCCTATCTACCCACACCCGCACGTCTGGGATAGTCCACCTCCCCTTCGTCGTCCCCTCCCATCTGTCCTGCCATCTCTGATACAGCAGACATCTAGCCTCCTTTCTTTCTAACCCCGCATATACTTCTTCTCTCTCCCTGGATATTAGGTCCAGAGGAGGGGTTCCCGCTATCACCGTCGCCGCCTCATACGATACTGTTCGGTACGCGCTGCACCCTTTCCAGCCGCCTTCTTATTCTTTGTACCGCCATGCGCCCTCCCCAAACTGGGGCCGCGTACAGCAGTGTCGAGTGCACGACACTGTACAACACCCTTCTTTTACTGGCCTTCGATCCTCCCACATTACGCATTAATCTGGCCAGTGCGGTAGCGGTCTTTTCCGCTTTTTCTGACGTCCTTGTCACGTGTTCCTCAAATGTTAATTTATTGTCCAACCAGATGCCCAGATACTTTAGACTTTTGCTTGGTCTAATGTCCATACTCCCCACCCTCGCCACTATCGGTGCCACGTTCCTCTTTCTGGTCACCACGATAAATTCCGTCTTCTCTGGGGCTAGCTCAAGATGCATCCTTCCGAGCGATCGTTCCATTTTCCTTATAGTTGAATTTACATTCGTCTCAATACCCATCGTCCATTCTCCTGTCGCCGTTAGGGCCAAATCGTCCGCATATCCCGTTGTGGTGATTGCCCCCCGCCGTTGGAAGTAGGAGGATGTCATTGAACATCACGTTCCACAGTGTCGGCCCCAACACCGATCCCTGCGGAACGCCGCAAGCCACCCTCCTCCACTCCATTCCCCACTCCACTTCCATTCCAATCATCCTGTCATGCAGATAGCTCTTGATTGTCCTAACCAGGTACTGCGTAATGCCTAGTCTCCCCAGAGCTCCCACTATCTCCCCCCATCCCGCCGAATTGAACGCGTTCCTGACGTCAAGCGTTACTACCACGCAAATATTTTTCGCTTCAATCGCTTCCCTGACCTTCTCGCTAACCCTTTTTGCCGCGCCCACTGTGGATTTTCCCTTCCTAAAAACAAACTGGTTTTGGGTCACTCCATTTTTTCCTCCAGCTCCACCTCCAGTCTCCCCAGAATAAAGTATTCCAAAAGCTTGCCCACGGCGTTCAGGAGGCAAACCGGCCTGTACGAGGTGGGTTTCTCGATCGAATTGTCCCCCTTCATCAGTAGCACCAGTCTAGCTTGCTTTCACCTTCCTGGGAAGTCCCCTCTCGCGAGTGCCCTATTCATGGCCGCTAGTACCGCTTCAGCATGTTCCGCTGCCATCAGCTTTACAACCTCCGGCGGCACTTCGTCCGGTCCAGGAGCTTTTCCGTTTTTTAACCTATTACTTGCCTTTTTCAGTTCTTCCTCCGTGAAGGGAAGCGCCTCACCCGCCTCCATGTCCCCCCATTGGATGTCTTCTCTTGTAGGGAATAATGCTTCCGTAATAGTCTCAGCCGGTAAGGATCATATCTACCTATGTATCAAAATGGCAGACAGTTACCGGACCCTGTCACAAACCGACTATACTTCAAAGCCCCGCCCTCCCCGGGAAGGTGCCAGGTAGGAAACGTGGACACCCTGAGTAAGGGACTTGGGGCACTACCAACAATGATATTTTATGGTCAGAAGACAATCCCATTACCAGCCACAAAAACATATAGGCAGCTCTCTGACTAGTACAAATTCGATTCCCGGTATTTTAGTTGGGAAGAACCAGAATGGAAAGTAGGCCTCCACTTTGATCACTCGTATCTAGTTTCTTTTTGGAGCAGCGCGAAAATAAAAAAAAGACGACTCTTAGATAATTTAAATCTGTACAATTTCGTTCGGGTCGCAGTTTTCGCCCTAGGGGGCCCCGTGTCGAAGTTATGAGAGTAAAAGATGTCCCATTTTCAGCCCTACACCGCTGCATATTTCGGTCGATGTCTCCGAAATTAAAAACCGCAGGAGAATCCAGATGGAACCGGATTATTCCTCACGAAACGAACTTGTCCTTGGGGATTTTGTATTTTTGAGCTAACTCCGACCGTTTCCGAGATATAGACGAAAAGCCGCAAAAGTAAAATGTGCCTTTCCAAGCCGAAAAAAGTGCAAATACGGACAATCTAAAAGTGTTCTTATCATTCGAAATACACCTTCGGAGGGACCGCACAGTATCGCGACGGCAAGAGGAATGGTTTCAATTAACCCGCATCGTAAATTGCGCGGCGCAAATCGAAAATTTGGCGTTACAATAGAGAACGAGAACCGGAATTTTTTGACGTTTCAACAAAATTAGTAGATGAACGGCAAGTATATATCGGAGCATCGCGAGTAAATTTTGAGGGTCGTAAAAGCGCGCATAGAAAGAGACGGTCGAATTTAATCGATTCATTACGAAGTTAATAATCCTCGATCGGAATCTCTGAAATTCATCCTAACAAATATACAACTCGTTGACGACTTCAACAAGACCGATCCCGTCCCGAAAAACCACCCCCTCTGAAAAGATTTTAATATAAGTGAGCGGGCTCCCCCAGAAAAATGATAATGTAATGAGGTAGTCGCTAAAATAGAGAAAAATAAGTTACATCAGTTTTCAACAGGTTTTATGGTCAAAATATAAATTTAATATATAACTAAATGACGCGTGGAATTCAGTGTCAATTAAATTTGAGCGCCTTGCACTTCAGTTTTAATTTGTCTATTTTTCAGTATCTTACTTTTTCAGTTTTCAGTTTTTCATTTTTTTCACTTTTCCAATTTCCAGTTTTTAAATTTGTCAAATTCTCAGTTTTTCGTTTTACAATTTTTCAGTATTCAGTTTTTCATTTTTGGTTTTCACATTTTTCAGTTTCCAGTTTTTCATTATTTCGTTTTTCAGTTTTTCTTCAGTTTTTCGTTTTTCAGTTTTCATTTTTTAGTATTGCGCCTTTTCAATTTCTAGTTTTTCAGTTTTTCATTTAGTTCTTTACAATTTTTCAGTTTTTCATTTTTCAGATTTTCAAATCTTCTGTTTTTCGGTTTTTAGATTTTTAGTTTTTCACTTTCAATTTCCATTTTTTCAGTTTTCAGTTTTTCAGTATTTCGTTTTTCAGTTTTTCAGTTATCAGTTTTTCGTTCTTCAGTTTTCATTTTTAGTATTTCGCTTTTTCAATTTCCAGTTTTTCGTTTTACAATTTTTCAGTATTCAGTTTTTCAGTTCTTCAATTTTTCGGTTTTCAGATTTTTAGTTCGTCACTTTCAATTTCCAGTTTTTCAGTTTGTTAATTTTTCAGTTTCTCTGTTTTATAATTCTTCAGTTTTTAGTTTTTCACTTTTCAGTTATTAATCTTCAGTTTTTAAATTTTATGTTTTCAGTGTTTTAGTTTTTCAGTTTTCAGTTCTTCAGTTATTCGTTCTTCAAATTGGACCATAAATGATGAAATATGTCCTTCAATGCGTACCACCATTTTAATTTTTCAATTTCAGTCATATTCGTCGTCAGCGACCTCGAGAACCCCCACATACCGAATCTGAGCGGCATTGAATGATAAATGATAAAATTCGTTTGCCTTTTGGAAATTTGCAATCCCGATGTCATTTTCGTGATCGGCGACGTCGATAACCACCCCTCCCATTCCAATTTTCAACGAAATCGCACGTTAAATTAGGAAATTTAATTGAACTCGATTTCCGGTAAATTCCCTGTATATGATGAAATTATAAATTTTCTTAAACGTGCTTGTAAATGTCTAAACTACATATAACCTATAAAATTAAACTGACTGACTTGTAATGTCAAATATTTAATAACCTATAAAATTAAATTCTTTGATCTGTATGTCGAAAGCAATTTAAAATGTCTAAGGCCCGGATGTACCATCTTGTTGAACTTTGGTTCACTGCTGAACAGAGATCAAGTAATGAATTTAAGTTGTACCATTACGGTTCAAGCGTTCTATAGTGGATCAAGAACAATTTAGTTGAACGGTCCTTTTGGTTGGTTCAAGGAAAGTTCAAGTAGTTCAAGCCCATACATAACCTAACTTAATCTAAATGAAATTGTTACTTGCCGAGATTTCAAATATCCGAATGTTTGTATATCCATTTTACCTCTAGCCTTTCTGACGCACGACTTTTAAATGATGGAGGAGCAAGCTGCAGAAGATATGTTTGATGAATTAACGGATGATGAGGATTTAGTTATGGAGTTGGTGCATATTATATTGAATAGAGGACGCCGGCAACATTATAAGCATCGCGTCAATCATTTCCGTAATGGAATAATACAGAATTCCATGCGAGGTTCAGACTATCGAAATATGTTGTAAGATTCGTAATTTCTCATCGCAAATTTTTGTTTTGCACGTTTTTTCATATTTTCATTTTGGTGTATGAACTGCTGTTCACTACTGCCGTTAAATTCCTTTGTTAGTGTTTCTCATGTAGCATTTCTTTTGGCTGGTGAGTACATATCAGTGCCTTTACATTCTAAATGTTGTTGTGTTTTTGAATGAGTAACAATAAAAATTGTTCTTCATATGCCGAGAAATTTGTGGCCATTTAATTTCCCAATGGTTCTCTCTGCAGTCTCAAAAAATGTATACCATTATAACGCAGTTGGATATAAACAAATGGTAAATAACATAGACAAAGAAATTTTTTAATAATAAGTATACTTAAATAAAGTATGGTTAATGACGGTGGAATTTTCTTCTTCTGTTAGAGAATTATGTGCCATACACTGATCCAGTAGTGCCAATAAGCGATTAAATCGATTTCAACTGAACGAACGTTTAAAACTGATGGTACCACATAATTGCTTCTGAATTGAGTTCATCGTAGAACTGTCGTTCAGTTAAACTTAGTTTGAAGTGCTTTTGGTACAAAGGGGCCTAAACCTGATACCTTCAAGCTAAATTAAATGTCAACGCTACATGTAATCTATAGACCATTTTCGATCACCTGATTTTGATACAGTCTGGAGGGCACACAAACCTCATCTAATCACAGAGGAATACAAGTAAAAACAGTTATAGATGAGTTGCTAGCAGAAGCAATTTAAACCTGTTATTAAAAAATAACTTCTTTTACCCATCTCTAGAAAACAAAACAATGAGTTGTGTGCCCTCCACGCCACCAGAATGACGTCAACTGAGAATGGTCTATAAGACCAAACTGACTGATGCCAGGATGGCCTCCGCTTTAACCGCTCGCAGCTCTCTTATTTTTGGAGCAGGACGAAAATAAAGAAAACGAATTTTAGATCATTTAATTGTGTACAATTCGATAGGAGCCACCGTTTAGAAGTTATGGGGATTTAAAGCGAAAAATGTCTCATTGTCCGCCCTACACCGCCGCATAGTTTGGCAGATATCTCCGAAACGAAGAATCGCGGGAAAATGCCGATGGAGCCGGACGATTCTTCGTGCAATGAACTTGTCCTCTGATATTCTTTATTTTTGAACTAACTCCAACAGTTTCCGAGATATAGGCGAAAAACTACAAAAATAAAATGCGCTCTTCGAAGGCGGAAATAATTCGAAAACGTGCGATCTTAAAACCTTCATATTTTTCGAAATACACCTTCGGAGGAACTTTACGCTTTAATCGAGTATCTAACGTTTTAACAAAATTAGTAGACGCACGTCGAGTATATATCGGAGCATCGCAAATAATTTTGAGGGTCGTGAAAGCACGCCTAAAAAGAGATGGTCGAATTTAATCGATTAATAAGAAGTTAATCCTCTAGTAATTAGCATCTCCACATATACGACGCAACGTCGGTCGTCGTCCCGCGTCGATCCGTACCGTCGCGTGCCGTGAAAGAGCCCGCCTAAGAAGCCTTTATCTACTTCAGATCGCGAAGAGGAAGGGGCTCGCGCCGATTGGATTTTATTATATATGGATAATGGCAGCTGCACTGTTGCCATTTAAAATATTTTTTTCTTTATTACGATCCGATTATTTCTTCAAAAGTTCTTAAAGTTTTTGTGCCGGAACACAAGAAAAAGGTGTTCGTACATTGGATCGCGATGCCATATGTTTGATTTTTATTTAACACTTAAGCTGCCGTGTGTGCGAAATTTTTTATGATGGCATTATTTTATACAATGTTGTGCTTTTCAATTTTCACATCTGCAATAGTTTTTGTATTCGTCGTATTTTAAGAGTCATTTAAAAAATAATACATTTTTTAACTTTGACTCCTCTTTGTTTTATTATCCTCCCATGGTGACCTTGAGAACATTTATAAATATTTTTTTACTAATAAGAACTTACAAAAAAATCAAAGTTCTCATATGGGTTATTCCTCCTAGCTTTTGTCATTATTTTTTCCCAGAGAACTACACTAAATATCATTGTTGCAGGGAAACTGAACTGCTTTACGATGAGAAAGAGTCTTCCAATGAACACAAAGAAGAAGTTATTCTTGTAATTGCTCACGAATTGGCCCATCAGTGGTTTGGAAATTTAATTACATTAAAATGGTGGTCAGAAATATTCTTGAACGAGGGCATTGCTACGTATTTTCAATATTATATTGCACAAAAGGTAATTAACATTAATTATTATAAATTGCCTTTATATAGGAAATTACAGTATAATAAAAAAAAATAATTCTTGGCAACCCTTGAGTATTAATGCCAATTAAGGCGTAACGAAGTAATACAAAGTTAATGAATTTCTTCACGAATTCAAAGGAATATATCACGATTTAGCTATATTAAAAATGCTTACTGGCATTATTCTTGTATTTGTTGAATATAAATCAATTAACAAAAAAATCAGCTTATTACAAATCTGTCATGCACAGTAAAATATCTCGCAGGTTAACAGTTTCTGCCTCTGGAAACTATCAACCGGTATATATGCCAATCGTATTTTTGTACTCACGATGTGATAAGTAACCAATGAAAAAATGTCAGCTTTATACAAATACTTCTAACAACTATAAAAAACATGTCGATTTTCAAGAGTCATATAGTGAAGTTTCCACCACTAAAAAAAATTCTCTTATCACTTTTCTTGTCTTCCGTGCTTTAGAGCTTCCTTCGGGATCAGGATTAATAATGTCTCTCCACCTACTACAAATGTATCAGGTAATTGATTGCACGTTGGCTCCTGTACTATTAAGTATTATCGAAAGTATAGTTGTCTCCATAATTTTAAGACACATAAAACCTCATAGCTTTACCTCTTACATATAAATGGGAGAGCGGCGTATGCTATAAATTCGTAAAGAGAAATCGTTAAATTGTAGATATAATGTATTGCTCAATGCATAGAATAACATTGTTCTCAATAAAGTATGTTCTGGCATGATTAAAATGAGAAATTAAGGGAAACAATTCTAATTATTAATTATTTTGATTATAGTTGACCGACTTTCTCCTACCGAAATTATATTACAGCGGACCGGTTTATAGCAGGTATGTAAATACTACACTCGACAGTGTCGAACTTAATATTGTCAGTGTATCATGGAATACCGAATTTGTCAATGCTCCACAATTGACGGTCAGTTTTTATGGATTTTTTATGTCTTAAAATTATGGAGATGACTATATTACGTCCATCTGCTGTTAGCCATCGCCATCGCCGTTTCGTCCCACAAAGCTTGAATAAGAAATGCATTGTTCAACCAACTGGTATAAACACGTTTGGAAAAATTCCGCTGTCATCTTTGAATTTCTTGAACTACCGGATCCAAAGCAATTTACAGGTCACTGTTTCCGTGGGTCCCCCGCTATTTTGCTATCCTAAAGTCGAAGACAGTAGCTGAGGGTTACATCGACGAGTCCACTGGTCACGCGCCAATATTCTACTCTCCCGCCCCCCATTTTCTTTTATTTCATAAATCGACAGTTCAAGTATAATATAACGGATCTGCAAAAAATCAGAATTTTATTCGCACTCTTAGTGTCTTAATAGTATATTATTCAACGAGTGAATAATAGCCATTGTATGCGAGTAGAATACTATACTTTGTCCACGACTATTAAATATTTAATATTTATTTAATTCATTTTCATTTCATTTCTCCAATTTAAGAAAGATTCATACGCCATCATATATATTTTTTTCGATTTCTCGGGCAACAAATTTAATAAGACGATTTCTGCAGCTTCCTTTATCTCTGGCGGTGTCAGAGAAATCTCGTTTTCGCTGCCAGTATCCATTTATTTAATTAATTATATTACTGTTTTTGAGTACCTAATACATGAAATTATTGAAAATAACGTTGGCGTTAAAATCTCACAAATCGTTTCAAATCAATTACAGAATTACCCTTTGACACATCATGGCTTACTAATAAAATAACACAGTTTGCATGCACGTAGGTAAATGGTTCCAAAAACCATGTTGGGGATTGCCGCGAGTTGCTAATAGATGATGCTTTGAAAAAAACTTACTAATGTAGTTTTTGAGTGTTCATTAAAGTACCTCTTCGGCATGTACCATTTGAGTGCTTCCTAGAAAACATAGAGAGACAACACTTGCCTTTTAGTTGCTGCAATTTTGACATTTTAAATTTTTAGTCAAAAGTCACTAATGTCATTTCATAGCATTATCCTTGAGGAAACACATACATAATGAGTACATTATTTAATAGTCGTGGACAATAGTATATTATTCAACGAGCATATAATGATGGCTATTATTCACGAGGGTGAAGTTTAAGACACGAGCCGCAGGCGAGTATTAAATATTTAATATTTATTTAATTCATCTTCATTCAATGTCTCCTATTTAGGAAAAATTCATATATCAGACATCATATATAATTTTCTCGATTTTTCGGGCCACAAGTTTAATGAGGCGATTTCTGCAGCTTCCTTTATCTCTGGCGGTATCTTTGAAATCTAGTTTTCACTGTCAGTACCGATTTATTTAATTATATTACCCTTTTTGAGTACCTGAAATGTATAATTATTGTAAATAACGTTGGCGTTGAAATCGCACAAATTTTGACGTTTCAAATCAATTTACGTTTTGACACACCATGGCTTACTGATAAAATAATACAGTTTGTAGACATGTAAGTAAATGGTTTCAAAAACAATGTTGGGGATTTCCGCGTGTTGCTAATAGAAATAGATGATGCTTTGAAAAGAACTTACTAATGTAGTTTTTGAGTGTTTATTAAAATACCTTTTCGGCATTTGAGTGCTTCCTAGAAAACTTAGAGAGACAACACTTGTCTTTTGATTACTACAATTTTGACATTTTAAACTGTTAGTAAAAAGCCACTAATGTCATTTCTTGCAAACAATTGACTGTCCTCATTATTCACTGCAATCAGTGAATAATGAAATCATTATTCACTGCAGAGAATAATGGATAGCATTATCGATAGCAGAGCGAGTTAGTTGTTTGTATTCCCTGCGGTGTTCGGGGACTTTAATCCTCTGCAGCAGTTTCTTAACCCTCCTTCTGTCATGCATGAGCTGCATGGTATCTTCAGGGAGTTCTACTATCGGCATTGCAACTCTTCTCGTTACAGTTTCCGTCGTGTCTTCCGTTAGTACTGTCAAGAAGTGGTTTTCCAGGAAGATGAACCGTCTTCTACGTCTTCCTCACTGTCGATTCTGGGAACGTGTGCAATATTCCTTTGCAGAATTGCTCGGAACTGTTCCCAGTTTTTTCTTCCCTTTGTGAAAGATTCTTCTTCGGGAGCCTTAAAGTTCGGCGGTGAGTCATCTCGTTGAGCAGGGCTATATCCAGCACGTCGGCCCTATGTCCATTATCAAACGTGGTTCTTCCTGACCTAACGCCTGCACTTCTTTCTCGTGATCTTCTAGGAATCGCAGCATCGCCCGTCCACGGATGCTGGTGAGTCTGCTATTCCACACTGGCGATTTGGCGTTCACGTCTCCTATAGCCACCGTATAGGTACCCCATATTACGATGGTCTGCAGGTTATGGTTTAGAAGTGGACGTTGAGTTGTCTGGTGACAGGAAACTATCTTGAGTGGGTCGTTTTGTTCCGTTGAAACTACTATGGCAATGGCTTCAATGGTCTATAGTCCTCTTGATGAGCAGAGCAACTCTTCTTGCGCTTGCTCTTCTTGGGGAAGCTGGCACATGCTCTGTAGCTGACCGAGTGAGCCCCTTGGCAATTTGCGCGCTTGACGGATTCTCCTTCCTCTTCTGGCACTCATCCGACTGGTGGGTCTGTCAACACTTCATGCAGTTTGACTGTGCAGTGCATCTACCCTGTGCGTTGCCAAAGCGTTAGCATCTACAAATAAGTTCTTAATGTTAAATTATTTTTTCTAGAATATTATTACCCATAAATAATGTTTGATCATTAGTTACATTTTTATGCTTTTTGACAGCTTTCATGATCTCAAATTGTTCTACTAAATCTAACTTCTTTTCTTTATTTTCTGTATGGAGTAATTCGACTTCATTAAAATTAACAAAATGATTATTTTCTATGCAGTGTGTTGACATACCGGTGCTATGTACACCATTCGTATTAAGAACATATTTGTAGTATATTTACATAGGATAGGAATCATATAACTAGTTGCATGTAATAAATAGATTAAAAGCTTTGAATAATTTATACCTTCCATTAGGTATAAATAAGTAGGGAACACATTTTAAATTTAGTATTATCTTGTACTCTTGATAAAGGCCTAATAAGCAGAAACACGTGTAGAGTTTTAATAAAACTTTTTGAAACATTAAAAACCATAATTTTCCTGTATATTTAAATTATCACAGGTCAACATTTGATCTAAGCGGGAACACCGCACGCAAAATATGCTACAAGGGGTTTTTGGGGTCGCTGATTACAATGAGAGGGTCAGTTAACCGCCATCGCGTCAGGTTCAAGGTCATTTGAAGGTCAAATTCAGAAAAACAGAAGCGGGAACACCGCACGCAGTATAGGCTACAAGGGGTTTTCGGGGTCGCTGATTACGATGAGAGGGTCAGTTAACCGCCATCACGTCAGGTTCAAGGTCATTTGAAGGTCAAGTGCAGTAAAATCCATGGAAAAAATCTGAAAAAAATCATGCATATGTTTTTGAGGTCAGGAAATCCGAATCCGAGGTTGGCTAAGCTCTGTGAGGTCAAGGTCATTTGTAGGTTATTTGGTCTAAGCGGGAACACCGCACGCGGTATAGGCTACAAGGGGTTTTTGGGGTCGCTGATTACGATGAGAGGGTCAGTTAACCGCCATCACGTCAGGTTCAAGGTCATTTGAAGGTCAAGTGCAGAAAACCCAATGGAAAAAATCTGAAAAAATCATGCATATGTTTTTGAGGTTAGGGAATCCGAATTCGAGGTGAGCTAAGCTCTGCGAGGTCAAGGTCATTTGTTGGTTATTCCAAGGTCACTTAAAACGTTTTTTCGCACTTGACCTATAATCGGATTCCCTGACCTCAAAAACACGAGGCATGATGCATGATTTTTTTCAGATTTTTTCGATGGGTTTTTCTGCAATTGACCTTCAAATGACCTTGAACCTGACGTGATGGCGGTTAACTGACCCTCTCATCGTAATCAGCGACCCCAAAAACCCCTTGTAGACTATACTGCGTGCGGTGTTCCCGCTTAGATCAAATAACCTACAAATGACCTTGACTTTGACCTCACAGAGCTTAGCCGACCTCGGATTCGGATTCCCTGACTTCAAAAACATATGCATGATTTTTTTTCAGATTTTTACCAGGGGTTTTTCTGCACTTGACCTTCAAATGACCTTGAACCTGACGTGATGGCGGTTAACTGACCCTCTCATCGTAATCAGCGACCCCAAAAACCCTATGTAGCCTATACCGCGTGCGGTGTTCCCGCTTAGATCAAATGTTGACCTGTGAATTATTGAAGAATGTTTCACAAGGAACCAACCGTAGAATCAACCCAATTACTTTAGTGTACTTGACTTACGCATATTTTAGCCTTAGGCATACATTGGTTCATATCTGTTTCTTCCTGAGAATAACAGGAAGGGACCTTCCTCTTCTTCTCCTTGCTATGTTCTGCCTCTCTGGGGTCCGGTGCAGGGGTGGAGATGACCGCTGTTGGATGTTTTTCTTGAAGGCCGTTAGTCTTGGGTTGTTTTGACTCCTCTCCGTCCGAAAATACTTTTATGGCAGATTTTTCCCACTTTCTGATGGCAACTTCTTTATTTGCCACTTAAGGTACTTCGTGGATGGCGTTCAGGGGCACCTGGTGCTAGATTTTCTGAGCTTCCGGCGATTCTCTTGTTTTTCCATTTGCTCCTGCAAATGGAAAACGATTTTTTTATCAGGTCCTGGATTTAAAGCGTCTTATTCTCTTCAAGGAGGGTATTTATAACACGGCTCATGTCCATATCTTGGCTAGGCGTAACACTCCCGGAGCTAACGGAGTCGTCGTCCATTATGCTGTCCTTCCCAGCATATAACATTGTTGTTTCCTGAAGGGGAATACCTATAATATTAGAGGGAGATGAAAAGTACATAAAAATAAACATAAATGTGTCTCCAATTGAGGTAGACTTTAATTTATCTTTCAATGTTTTATTGTCTTCTAGCTCGATATGGGGCTGCCATTTCACTACTACACAACTAATCACTTTACTTTACTGCTGCTCGTAGACCCGTCTCACAGTGCGGCAAGCTACATCATATACCGGCATTAAATACAAAAACAAAGTGTCACAGCAAACAATGTATTGTTACTAGTTAATATCAAGATGAGTCTGTGCATGTTTTCTCCCACCACTTAAGGTCGATGCGTGCTTGCATATTCACCGAACCCACAGACTCATTATCTGTTAGTTCGGTGGATATGCAAGCCTAATAACTGTTGTTCACGAGTGCGTTTGTACAGTGAATAAGTTCTTAATACATTATTTTGTTTTTTTGGTAAATGGGAGGTCATTACTTTGTTTTAAAATGGACCCATCAACACCCTCAGGTATGTACTATGTAACTTCGGCTGATTTATTTTTAATCTATGAAGGGTACGATTTTTATAATATTTTGAAAATAACTTTGCAAAGTGCCAAACTATTTACGAATTCTCCTAAAATCCTTAGGGAAATAGTTTACTTCCTCACGCTTTCCCACATAAAATTTAATATATTAATATAGTGGTACTATAATAGATTCCTACTAAAACTAAATCGAATACACATATTTACCCATTTTTAGTTTATTTGCTCTTCTTGGCGACTTCACAACATACTGCTTTATTAGTAAATTACTGGTGCTGAACATGTATAAAATTTACTATAACAGGGTCGCGTTCAAATGGCATTTATAAAAACAATTGATCTACACACCTTAATGAGGGAATCTGGGTGCCAAAAATTAGAAGAATAATTAAATTTTTTAAGTGAAAACCTTAAATATCGCACCAATTGCCCGACAGAAGGATTAAGTAAATTACATAGCAAAGTTTCGCATTTCACATTATGTTTTAATGAAAAATGGTTTGAAGCTAATGGGATATAGCAACAAGGTTTCTACAAAAAACAGAGTGGCTAGAAATATCAATTAAATTTAAATTGTATGACGTTGTCGTGAATGCACGAGACGGCGAGGTCGGCCACCATTACCTTTTGAAGAGAGTTCTGCTCGAAGCAAACAAGTAAAAACTAAAAACTTTAGGGAGACCACCTTGCTAGCAAATGTTACTAAAATGCATTTGCGAGCTCTGGAACAACCAACTACAGCAAAATTGATAAAGGAAATTACATGCTCACCGACACGAGCATCGAAGTACATTCAAGCTTACGAGGCATTAGAAGACTCTCAAGTGAAAAGGATGCGTGGGGAAGAGACTCTTTCGACCATAGTGGAAGTCAAACTCACCACTCACCAATATAACATGATCAGATCAGTCTCAGAAAGATTTAAATCATATAGGTTGTACACGTTGCCGAAATATCTTGTTACCATAAGAGATGACACAATTATCACTTCTACGTCTGCAGAAGTTACGTTGCAAGCGCTATTGTATCACACTACCGAACGTGCATCCTTAACTTAATAAAATAATGAAACAAAATACAGCGTATTATTTAAAATTTCGATTTAGGGACAGCTGGGGGTGGCAGGGAGAGGGTTTGTGGTATGACAATAATGCAGAATTACATCCTCCTGTGCACTAATGTACACCCTAAATTATTAAGCCTGTTACTTTAAGGGCACCAAAAATAAACCCATCCGATCTTCTCGCGGGAACACCCGGTATATGCCTAGATATTGCAATAAACAAACAAACATCACAAAATTGATTTATTTACATATTAACAATCGTCCTCAATTATATTCAGCCAAGAAAATCCTGACAGTTTCATTCTATCAATTGATGCAAGTATTTGAGGTATATTGCTGTTACGATATTTTAAGAAATCGTAAAATAACAAGAGTTCCTGGCCTATAAACAAATATTATATTACTTTTTGATACTCTAGGAGACATCTGTAAGCGAGCGAGCAAAGCCTTATGTTTTGTTGCTCTTCATAGGCGATAAGAAAATAAGTAAAAAACGGTCAAGTTTTAAATAAGAACGAGCATTCTAAAAAGAAGTACGAAAGGCAAGGTAACGGCCGTGTGGTAGTTTTGATTAAGTATTTCGTAATTTGCGGATAAAATATACCCATAGTGCCACTAAGAGGGAGTCTAATTAAGGATTGGTTGTTTGGTCAAAGATACCCTCTTTAGCATTTGATTTATATGTGTTTTTGGATATTAGATAACCTTGCATATTTGTATAAATGTCTCCTGTTGATGTTAGGGAAAATCGGCACGAGGAGGTAAGCGTTTTGCATTAAATACTCAGTTAGTTATGGTTGATAAAATATTAAGACCGGTCATTATTATCTTTTTAGACGTTTTTGTTTGGCTCCACTTACTTTTAACCAGTAAAAGTAATATTTTGGGAAAAATTAAGTATTACTAAGAATAACTTTTGAAATAGTCGCAAATCCTAGAGAATCAGGACAGTCAGGAAATTAGGAAGTATTGAAAATCTTTAGTACGGAATTTTCCGGGAGAAGCCTGAAACCGACACCTAGTTTCACCTTTAAAGGAAGTATACATATAGTTATAGTTCAGGGATTATTTAAGGTAATGTAAAGATCCAATTGTTTATTATTTGTGATATTGATATCTTCATCAGAGTCTTACATTTTTTTAGAGTTTATAGTAAGGGTGTTTGGGCAACTAGCTGTTTTGATTTCGCGGTGTCCAAATACTCCGACTCTTGCAAGGGTAACGTGCACGTTATAGAAAAATATTTGTACACCACTGTTTTTGTAATTTAGGTATTTTTTTGTTAATATATTTATTTATACACAATTAAGGTCCATGTTCTTTAATTTTGACATCATTATAAATTTGCAACTCAGATTTATTTAGTGATTTTTGGCTGAGCTATCATAAATTTTAGTTAGGGTAATATTATTATGTAAATCACTTGGCGCCCATTAGTATTCACTATTTTTCTTGGTTCATTAAGATCTTCGATCCACGACCCTTATCACGAGCAAGAACATTACTTGCCGAACTTAAACCTTAAAAAAAAACATTAACGTTATCACCTGTAAACTAACAAACACCCAGGTGGGCGTTAAAAATTAGCGCCCTTGCGTGGGGTCTCGAATTGCATCGATTTCGAATTTTTTTCTGGTGTACAATAATTTGCAAATTATCAATATTTTTGGATAACCCTGTAGTATCAGAGATTAATCTTATTATTTAACGTTTTATGCACTGTTGCTTTAGGAATTAGCTATAACCATCTACGTTTGTTTAAAATAAATTTTTTTAAACAAAAAGACTTGATAGGTATAAAAGATAATTTTTTGTGTTTCATATTTTCTTTGATGTATAACAATAAGAACCATTTATTTCCTAGGATTTCGCGTATAAGTGTTGAAATATTGTGTGTTATATTACAAGATATTTCATTTTGGTATTTAGATATTTTTATGTTTCATTTTATCGCGACTGGCTATCACTAATAAAGTTATTTCTTTTAAAAACCATTTATAGTCATATGTTAGAGAATTTATTTCGACTTGGTAAATTTAATCAAGGTATTGTTTTTTGTGTGTGTAATATTTATCCAGTTTCTTTTTATATTTATGTTAGCTGCTTTTGCCGAGTGTACTAGATATAGGACATATTACAGATTTAAAAAATTTGCCGATTAGAAAACATGCAATTAGTCTATTTCATTGATTAGGTAGAATAATAATAGTAATAATAAGCACTCGATTTCTGTAAACATAGTAAGATTTATGAACAAAAATGGATTTATCTAGGTTAAATAGAGATGAACTTGAATATGAATTACAAGTTAGGGGTTATAAGGAATTTGGAGGTGAAACTGTTTTATCAATGCGCCGATTATTAAAAGATTTAATTAGAGACGAATCATTTGGACAAATTAAAACGGCTGAAGATTTTCAACCCGATGTCACCAACGATGTTTGTAATATTAAAGTTGTTGAGTTGGAGAGTTATATTGCTAATCATAACTTCATTTCTGTAAATAGTAATGATGCGCGTTATGTCGATACTAAACTTAGGCATTTGTACTCTCGCTTAAATAGGCTTGCACCTCCAGATGATCAATTACTAGCTAGCATAGCAGATTTAAAAAATCAGTTAAGTCAATTAGAGGTAACTTTAGACGAAAAACTTAATTTACAAGAAAACGCGGACACTGTTCAAAACGAGGTTAATAGCGATACACCACCAACAACAAACAGTTATAAAAAATTAGTTCAACATGATCCAGTATATAAATGGAATTTTCGTTTTACGGGAATCAAGGGATCAATAAGTGTTAACTCTTTTCTCGAACAAGTTGAAGAATATCGCGTGGCGCGAGGCGTTTCTGAAGACGAATTGTTTAGTTCGGTGATTGATTTATTAGAAGGTAGAGCAAAAAGTTGGTATAGGTCCATACGTCTTACAGTAAACTCTTGGTCGGACTTTGTTCGTGAATTAAAAAAGGAATTTTTGGCGGACGATTTTCAGACAGATTTTCTAGAAGAAATTAGGAAAAGCTACCAAGGAGACTTTGAACCGGTAGGAGAATTTTTCGTACGAGTTACAAATATGTTTAATAGATTACCGCGACAAATATCGGAGGAAGAAAAAGTAAATACAATTCGAAGAATTCTGGAACCTTATTACATTGATAAGTTGAGTTTGAGCGAATATAGAACAGTAAATGAATTGAAACTAATTTGCAAAAAACTTGAATATTCGAGAAATATGTCAGCAAAAGCGAAAGATAGATCGTGTAATAGGAGTAGGGTTAGTTTATTAGAACCAGATTTGGCATATGAGGGGCCTAGCACTTCACGACCATTAGTAGGTAATAGACATATAGAAAGACTCAACAGTATTCAATGCTGGAATTGTAATGAATCAGGTCATAGCTTTACGACATGCAACAAACCTAAAGTTAGTCCTTTCTGTTTTCGGTGTGGAAAACAAGGAGTCACTAAATATAAATGTGACTGTGCTCCAAAAAACGGAAATTACGGTCGTCGTTCAACCGGTCGTCGGTCGTAAGTAATATTTCAAACCCGGTACCTATTGATGATTCTTGGCAAGCTTGGGTAGATTTTGTTCATGTACAGTATAAAAAGAATCGCATAGATAGCATGTTCAGTTCAATTAACAACGATCCTCGACCTTATCTTAAAGTAGAAATTTTCGATTTAGATTTTGTAGGTTTACTTGATTCAGGTGCTACACAAACCATAATAGGAAACTTAGGATGGGATAAATTAAAAAAATGTAATCTAGTGTTAAAGAATTATTCTCATGTAGTGAAAGTAGCTAACGGTGAAACGTGTAACGTTTTAGGAATAGTTAATATTCCGATAGTTTTAGATAGGAAATTGAAATTAATTAAGTGTTTAGTAGTTTTAGATATAGCTGTAGAAATTATATTTGGAATTGATTTTTGGCGCGATATGGACATAACTTCAAATTTTACAAAAAATAGTTGGGAATTTGGTAATAATGTTACGAATAAGTTGGAGTCATGTGCATTGGAGGTTGCAGATGATGAAAAACGGCAACAGTTACATGATATGGTCTCTTCGTATTTTGACAAAATGAGTTCAGGTTTAGGATGCGCAAAAGGCGTCAAGCACAAAATTGAGACGGACGGTAGTCAACCTATAAAACAAAGGTACTATAACGTATCACCATATTTACAAAAAATAATTAACGATGAAATAGATAATATGTTAAAACTAGGCGTAGTAGAACCATCGAATTCAGCATGGTCCTCACCAGTAGTAATGGTTAAAAAATCCTCGGAGGATTATCGATTTTGTGTTGATTTTCGAAAAGTAAATGCGATTACTCGTAAAGACGCATATCCACTCCCTTATGTAAATGCTATTTTAGATCGTTTACGAGGAGCACGGTATCTTTCTTCAATTGATATCAAGTCTGCTTATTGGCAGATTGAACTAGATGAAAAGAGTAAAGATAAGACGGCATTTACAGTTCCAGGTCGTGGGCTGTATCAGTTTAAACGCATGCCTTTCGGTTTACATAATTCGGAGGCAACTTGGCATAGATTTTTAGAAAATGTATTAGGCGCAGACTTGGAGACGTCGGTATTTGTTTATCTCGACGATATTATTATAATATCACCTGATTTTGAAACTCATATGAACATTTTGGGTAGGGTTCTAGACAAACTATTAAAGGCTGGTCTTACTCTGAATCGCGAAAATTGTCATTTTATGAAAGATGAGTTGAAGTATCTTGGATTTCTAGTAAATAAAGACGGCTTAAATACCGATCCAGCGAAAGTCGAGTGTATGTTGAACTATCTGGTTCCAAAAAATGTTAAAGATGTTCGTAGATTTGTAGGGATGATCATGGTACAGCAACCAACAAACACCCAGGTGGGCGTTATATTGCCGCACTGTGCGACTGCTGGCTTCGGTAAACTATGTCAGTCTGGTGCTCGTGAAAATTCCATTGCTCACAGAATTCTCCTAATTACGAGCTCTAACGCTGTACCAAATTTCGAAACCTCATCAACTTCAGTAGAGTTTACATATTTTCATACATAATTGCCTATTAGTGATAATAAAAGTTTGCACTTCTGAAAGTTTATTATTGTCATTTTAGATTATTTATTTTTGTCTTTTGACATTACTGGTAAGAATATTTTTAACACTAATGCCACATAAGACAGGATAGTTCATGTCTTCTCTGCTAATGCTAAAGATCCTTTTAATACGCTTCCTTACAAAAATGAATTTTTATTAATGGCGGCTGCCACTAAAAACGTCGTTTTTAATGACAGTTGTACAAAAATAGCTATTTTCTTGGGATGGTTTAACTGATTTTCTTTTTCTGTATATCACAGGAAAGAAAATTCACATGAAAGAAAACTCAACACTAATAAAAAGAATTCTTGCTTTTAACATGTATCATCACTGCTCTAAGTTATTGGCAGTTTTTAAATGTTTTAATATAATTTTTGTTTGTTTTAAGATTGTTCCCACTTATGAATTTGAAAAACGATTTGTGGGAGATACCGTTCACCCAATATTACAAGCTGATAGTGGCGGCGGCGTCTCCGCTCTTTATTCCGATAAAATCACAACTAGAACGGAAATAGATGCAGCATTTAATCGAGTAGCGTACTTCAAAGGTAAGAAAATATATTTAATAAAAATGTTACATGTATTTCTACAACAACAAGGCTTTGAAACAATTACAGATATTTGAAATATTATAGAAAATATTTAAATTCAAACATACGAAACAGTATTTCCACCTTCGCAAATATTGGAGTTTTAAATAATCATTAAAGATTAGTCATAGATTTTTAAAAATAAAAATACGAATTTTCGGGAACGTATACAGAGTGTACCAAAATATCCACATTTCACTCTAGATGCCGATTTTAGGTGCAAATATATAAGACAACTTTCAATAACCATGTCCCCGGAAATTCTTCCTAAGCGAGCTACGTCCCTACGATAATGACCTAAATAGAGAATTTTGAACTAGTTGATCTTGAATATAATGTTTAAGAAATTCCTCGATGTACCTGGGGACCAGGAAGTCCTAGTGTGAGGCTCATCCCCGTAGTTTTTCTCTAAATTTGCTCTAAAATCCAACCACAATCTTTCCTAGGAGGTTTTTGAGATCACTAATCACGATTTTGTTGGTCAAAACCTTTCCCAATATACCTGAAGGACAGGGCGTCCTGGTTGTCTAGGCCATCCCTCGGACATTTACGCGAATCTTCATTGAAACGCATCGAATTTTGTCACCCGGGGGTTTTTGAGGTCGCTGATTTCAAATATAATGTCAAACAAATTCCCCGATATACCTGGTGAACAGGATGACCGAGGTATCAAGATCCTTCCCTAGAATTTTCTTCAAATCCATTTCAATTGAAATTAATTTATTCACTTGTGGGTTTTCGGGTAGTAGATTATGGATACGATGTCAAAAATATTTGTCGACGTACCTGAGGATCAGGATGACCCGTTTATAGAGGCATCTGTGGGAATATGCTTGAAATTTGTTTTAAAATGGAGTAGAACTTATCACTCGGGGGTTGTCTGATCATAAATATATTGTTCAAGAAGTTCCTCGATGTACCTGAAGCCCAGGACGTCCTCGTAGCTCATCCTTGTGGTCTTTGTCTCAATTCAATGTGAAATCCAGCCGAAATATTTACTCAGGGGTTTCTGGGGTCGCTGATTATGAGTATCGCTTCAAAAATGTTCCACGATTGATATGAGGGCGTTCTTGCTGTATACGTCATCCATGTAACTTTATTATAATGAATTTTTAAAATCTATTTTATTTCTATTATTTATTCTCATCATTGATTTTCAACATGATTATAATGTATCAATATTTAAAACTGTTAGACAAAAAACCGCTGCTTAAGGAATCACTACTTCCACATCCAGATTTTTCATCCAAGTCACTTAAATATCTTGACCATATTTGCACTCTAGTATGTGGAAATTTTAATAATATTTGGGCCAGATGTCATAGAAATGTTTGAGGGCTTGGCGTTGAAAATGAAGTTTCTAGTTTACCTCACGTATTTTCCCCTATTCACAACTTACCACCTCCCACCCCTTCAATGGAATCATCTCAATCAGATGTCACTACAATACATACGTGTACTAACTTTCAAGTGAATGTCTCAATTGTTATCAATCCCATTAATAATGGAGCGAATGTGGTACGGTTTGAGAAATTTTAAAAAGGAATCTGAGGCTTTGGTTTCTAGTATATACAACAAATTCCAAATTCCTGCACTCTTACCAACTTGATTTACTTATTTTCCCCTATTTACTCCTATTAATCCCCGACCCTTCAACGCAATCATCCCAAACTATAACCCAGTTCCAGATGTCGTTATAATACATACGTCTACAGTGAATATTTCAATTTTATTTTATCAACCCCTTTAATAATGCGGTAAGGGTAGTGGGGGATTGAAAAATATTATTAAAAAATCCGAGGCCTTGGCTTCTAGGAAGTACACCGAATTTCAAGTTTCTGCACTCTTACCAGCTTGCTTTACCTATTTTTCCCTATTCACCTGTACTTACCACCACTCCTTCAACGCAATCATGTCAAAATATAATCTAGTATCAGATATAGTTATAATACATACATGTACTAAATTTCAGTTGAAATTCTAAACTTAATTTCATCAACTCTTTTAATAAGGGAGTGGAGGTGGTGGGGGGATGAAAAGTACTATAAAAACTCTGAGGCCTTCGCTTTTAGTATATACACCAAATCCCAAATGTCTGTATTCTTACCAGCTTGGTTTACTTATTTTCCCCTATATCCTACCGTTCAACAGAATCATCTCAAAATATAATCTAGTTCCAGATGTCGTTATAATACATATGTGTATCAAATTTCATGTGAATATCTCAATTTTATTTTATCAGCCCCTTTAATAACGGAGTATTGGGGGCGTTGAAAAATATTTTTAAAAAATCTGAGACCTTGGTTTCTAGTATATACTTTTCGAGCAATTCAATTTTTTCTATAGGCCGCGAGCAAAAAATTTCAAATAAACGAATATTGGCGCGCATTAAATACACAAATTTTGCAAATTTTATCAATATCGATTTTCTCGAAAACCATGGTACAAGATGCAAGGAAATTACAAGAGGACTTTTTTTTAAACAATTAGTTAGGTCTTCTTTTTCATGATGAGGAATTCTTTTATATCTTCTATAAGGGTTTTTTCACAAAAAGGGTCGCTTATGGGGGGGTTGCGCGGCACCACCAGAACTGATTTTTGTGGTTTTGTGATGCTTAATCCTTCCACTAACAGGAAAATCTCAGATAGCATTTTTATCGAGCTTCTGGTATATTTTACTTCCACTTCCACGTAGTGGATTGGAAGCATAGTAATCGTAACAAAATTTTCAAAAATGTTTTTTCTTGAATAGGTTTAGAATGTCATGAAACGTCGAGATTTTAAATTTGAGCGAAAAATTTTTTTTCTGTCTGTCTGTAACTTTTTTGTCCGTACGTTTTCTCCGGAACGCTTTTAGAACTGGATTATTTTTTGAAGATATCCGGTGAAGAGTTGGGGAGTGAATAGGGGTAAATAGGAGGAAATATGTAAAGCCAGCTGGTAAAGCGTACAGAATCTTGAAATTTGATGTATATATTACAAGCCATGTCCTCAAATTTTTTTATAATATTTTCCATCCACACACCACCACCCCCACTCCATTGTTAAAGGGGTTGATAAAATAAAATTGAGATATTCACTTGAAATTTGGTACACGCCTATATTATAATGACATCAGGATCTAGATTATATATATTGGGATTATTCTGATGAAGGGTTGGGGGTTAAATAGGGTTAAATAGGGAAAAATAAGTAAAACAAGCTGGTAAGATTACAGAAACTTGAAATTCGGTGTAGGTACTAGAAGCCAATGCCTTAGACTTTTTTCAACCCCCCACCACCCCTACGCCATTATTAAAGGGGTTGATAAAACAAAATTGAGACATTTACTTGAAATTTGGTACGCGCCTCTATTATAATGACATCAGGATCTAGATTATATTTTGGGATTATTCTGATGAAGGGTTGGGGGTTAAATAGGGGTAAATAGGGAAAAATAAACAAAAACAATTTAGTTCCAAAGTTATTGTTCACCCTATAAATGAATATTGCGAAGAAGGTGTTATGGAATGCTGCTGTATTGAAATTATCCATAGCAAAACCTTTATCGCTGTAATTTATAGACCTCCTTCTGCAGATTTTGACATGTTTTTGAATTTATGCAATGGTTTACTAAATCATCTGTATGATATCAATAGGTCAATAATTATTGGTGGGGATTTTAATATAAACTTTTTGAGGCATAGTACTAATTTAACACTATTTAAAGACCTGTTTTTTTGTTTTAACCTCTCTATAACTGTTAATTCGCCAACAAGGATAACCTCAGTTTCCAGCACTTGTCTGGACAATTTCCTGATCACAACACATATTAATTACTTTAAAGTTTGTGTTGTTGATTTGTACCTATCGGATCATTTCTCTCAATTACTTTGCATTCATATGAAACAGAGAAGTAAAAGAAAAGAAACAAAACATGTATACAAGAGAAGCTTTAGCACTGAAAATATCTCTCGTTTCCATAGCTTTTTGCAGAATGAAAGTTGGCTTGAAGTTACTGCCCAGAATTGTTCTAATATTGCTTTGGACAATTTCTATGACACTATCCTGTATTATTTTGAATTAAGTTTCCCTGTGAAACGTTTTGCTAGTAACAATAATAAATCTGACAGGAATAAATATATCACACCTGAATTAATTCAACTGAAAAATCTCGTAAGTTTATACAGTGATATATCTAAATTAAATGAGAATTATAGGGGTCTTAGTGCTTATTTAAATCATTTATATCGTAATCAATTAGAGATTGCAAAACAAGCATATCATGATCGAGAAATCTATAATTCAGATAACAAAACCAAAACCATGTGGAAAATAATAAAGACAATACAAGAATCAATCTCGGTTTCAAAGGATATATGTATCACAAAAGATGGTAATGAGGTACCCATGGATGAGGTGGCCAACAACTTTAATTTACACTTTTCAAATCCCACAAATATAAATGCTCTCTTCGATCTTGATTACTTAGAATCTAAAGTACCTAATTTTCACAAATCTTTTTATTTGTCTCCAGTTTCCTCTACAGATGTCGAACTTCTGATAAGTAATTTAAAATCTTCAAACTCTAGTGGCCACGATAACATGTCTAATAATTTGATAAAAAATTGCAGATATGTTGTCAGCAGTCCAATAGCCTATATAATAAACCTTTCCATAGAAAGAGGCATATTTCCCAGCAAATTTAAAAGAGCCATTGTTCAGCCTCTATATAAAAAAGGAGACCCTAATGATTATAACAATTACAGAGCCATTAGCTTACTATGTGGTTTTTCGAAACTCTTAGAACTCCATCTTAAGGATCAGTTGTCAAGTTATTTACAAAAAAATCACTTGCTTTCCCCCGCCCAACACGGTTTTACCACTAGCAAAAGCACAGAATCGGCTTTGTGTGACTTTCACCATAAAATCATTAAAGCCCTAGATAAAAAAAAATCGTTGTAGGCCTTTTCATAGATTTCTCTCGGGCTTTCGATTTGGTAGATCATCAGTTGCTCATAACTAAACTGGAACGATATGGCGTTCGAGGAACAGCTTTACAAATATTTTCGTCATATCTCGACAACAGAACTCAATCTGTAAGACTGTCCGGTGGAGCAGAAAGCAAAATATGTGTTATTAAACAAGGAGTTCCACAGGGTTCAATACTGGGACCACTCTTGTATATTCTTTTCTCCAATGACATTATTAATTACCTTCAAAAAATACCAAATGTTCATGTGGTTTGTTATGCCGATGACGCAAACGTTATAGTCACAGGAAATGATTTAACGGAAACTAAGGTAACTGCTGAAAGAGTTTACCAAAATATAATTCGCTGGTCTCACAATAACAAATTAAACCTGAATAAAATGAAGACCACTACCATTCAATTTACATTAAATAATAATTCCGAAGGGTTAAAACTTTTTGATGATACTGGCACTGAATTAAAATCCTATGACGCCAATAAATTATTAGGCGTTACATTTGATGAACATTTGAAGTGGACCCACCATATAGAAAATTTGTGTATTAAGCTAAGAACAAGCTGCTATGCTTTAAAGTTCATGTCGAAACACTGCAGCCAGGAAGTTCTTAAAACACTTTATTATGCCAACTTTCATTCCCATCTTAGATATGGAATCGTGAATTGGGGTAACAGCAGTAATGTGGCCAGGGTAATTTTATTACAAAAATATGCAGTCCGTATCTTGTCAAACCTAAATTACAGAGAGACGTGCAGAGATGCTTTTAAAACTTTAAAAATTTTGACTCTTGCGAGTCTTTATATTCTGGAAGTGTGTTTATATGTCCATAAGCATAAATCGTTTTTTTCTAGTAATCAGGTTAAACATTCACATGAAACCAGATCGAAAAACATTTTAATACCTGACCAATACAGAACCACCATGTATCAAAAAAGTTTCCTTTGTCAAGGGTGTAAACTTTATAATTCACTAGATGTAGATATTAGGACTTCTGGTAGCGTTCAGATTTTTAAAAGTAAACTTAAAAAACTACTGCTCACCTATTTTTAATGAAGAAATAAAGATTATTATTATTATTATTATTATTATTATTATTATTATTTTTTTTTTTTCGCGTTAGCGATGCTGGACAGTTCTCCCGTGTCTCCGATATTCTCACAGGGGAAGCGCCAGCGAATTATCTACAACCACTCCCCACATCCCGCAGGGTTAGTGGTTGTAGATTCCAGAATCGTGTGCCCTAAGTAGACGCAGGGACCCTAAGACGACTGCCTTCTGCATTTGGCCTGCCAACCATTCGGCTGATTTTTGGCAGGCCGGTATGGTCTTCAATGCTGAGAGCAGCGTAGGCCTCATCCCACCGAGAACGCCGATTATCAGGACGACCATCTTGACCGAGTAGTCTGGGTATAGCGCTTGGAGCTCATACCGGAGATCTCGGTATTTGGTCCGTTTCTCCTCCTCCTTCAAGGTGATGTTTGTCTCGGCAGGTGCCGAGAACTCGATGACATACATCACCTTGGTCTGGTGGTCGAGGAGGACTATGTCAGGCTTGTTGGCTTGAATCAGCCTGACGGTCGGGAACGAGTAGTTCCAATAAATTCGGCACTTCTCGTTCTCGACAACGGACTCGATCTCTCCGGGAACATAAGGCAGCACTGGTGTTTGGTCTACCTCGTACGAGTGCCGAAGATGGTAATACAGCACTCGTAAAGCCGCGTTATGTCTGTGGATGTAGGTCGAAGTCGCGTAAATCGGACATGCAGATAGTAAATGCATGAGCGACTCCGGCGCCTGATGGCAGGTCCTACAATTTAGGTCGGGGACCTCTACACCCATAACACGACTGCGGTAGACCAAGGTGTTAATGACACCATCTTGGCAGGCCACAATGAATCCCTCGGTCTCCGACTTTAGCCCTGCTGACCTCAGGAATGAGAAGGTCAGCTTTGTCGATAAACCCAGTGTCTCTATGTTGTTGTAGAACACTCCATGCATGGGTCTATCGACATGCTGCCTGAACAGATTTCTCTGCTCGGCAGCTTTAATTTGGGTTGTCAGGCGATTTGGCGGAAGCTCAGTTACTGACTGTGCATCAGCACCTCGCCTGCCTCTTCGCCTGAAGTCGAAAACGAGACCGAGATCATCTGCGGCCCTGCGTGCTGCCTTAAATAAAAATCCGCCCACTCCTACGGTTTCATGATCTCTCACTAACCGCAGGAGTGGATCTGAGCTCCTCAAGATGTTACATGCCATACTCAGCGCTACTCTGCGATGCATGCACTCCAGGCTCAAGAGTCCTCTGCGCCCCCGTTGACGTGGGAGGTACACTCGACGAACGGACGATCTAGGATGAATGCTTCTGTGAATATGCATCATCTTGCGGGTATCCCTATCCAATTGACGCAGCTCATCTACTGTCCACTTGACTACTCCAAAGGAGTAGAGCAGGATCGGAACGGCAAGTATATTAGTCGCAGACACCTTGTTCTTTCCCGAAAGTTCGGAAGACCAAATCTTTCGAAGTCGGTGTCTGTACTTGCCGCGGAGAGTGTCCTTAATTTGTTTTACGTCCTGGATGTGATGTTGTTGCACCCCCAGGTACGTGTAGGTCTCTCCGGCATCCAGATGTCTTAGGATGCTTCCGTCTGCCAGCTGCGCATCTTCAGGGAATAGCCCGCATCGTCCTCTCTTGAGGTGGACGACTGCACATTTGTCCAACCCAAATTCCATGCCAATAGCCCGCGTGTACTCTTGGACCACCCTAAGAGAGTTTTGGAGTTCGCCCTCTCCGGAGGCATACAGTTTTAGGTCATCCATATAGAATAAATGGGTGACCTTGTGCCTCCGGTTGCTGGGTGATCCACATTGGTATCCGCGGGTTTGACATTATTATTATTATTATTATTATTATTATTATTATTATTATTATTATTATTATTATTATTATTATTATTATTATTATTATTATATAAGTAAAGCAGGCTGGTAAGAGTACAGAAATTTAGTACAGCTATGTATTATTTATTTATTTATTTATTTATTTATTTATTTATTGCATACACTGTTCAACAGGTAAGATACCCAATTACAGAACAGGAATAAAGGCATACAAAGCATTAATTACATAATATACAACAACATAGAAAGAAAGTAAAATGAAGAAAAAAATTACTTAAATGTACGAAATATAAATAACTAATGATACGAAGAAAGAGAAAAAAATAACATGGGAAATGTTTAAATATAAAAACTATATATACATACATATATACACATATGTGATTCAAAGCAAATTAAGAAAAACAAAGACACTCACTGGTTATTTAATTTAGAACATTTCGTTTTATGTCACTAAGGCTGCAATTAAAAATATCGAAGTCGTTACATAATTTGTTAGAAGTACTGCAAATCGTATATAAAGGTGAATTATTTAGTACGTTGGTACGCGGCGTAGGTAAATAGAACACTTGGTGATTACGAGAGGTTAATCTTAGTTAATCAAAATCATTGTGTAGTAATTTAAACAAAAATACTTGAGAAAAGTACGTACGCCTATCCTCAAGAGTAGTCATAGAATATCTTTCAAGCAAGTTACTGTGCGGAAAACCAATCACTGGATAGGTACCGTCGGATTTGAACCACAGTAATTTAAGAAATCTACGTTGAACTGCCTCCAAGTTATTCTTGTGAACATCATAACTGGAACTCCAAATTAGCGATGCGTACTCAAGTTTCGATCTGACGAAGGATTGATAAAGAATTTTCAGAGTATCAGTATTAGTGAACTCTCGACTAGTACGAACGATGAATCCAAGGGCTTTGGAGGCTTCGGACACAATGGTATCGATATGATCAGTGAAGGATAATTTATTATCAAAACTTACGCCGAGGTCGCGAAATGTTATAGGTCTTTGAAGTATGACATTATCTAACCTGTAATCAAAAATAGAAGGTGATGTTTTTAAAGAAAAGGACATTACGTTACATTTACTAGGATTCATGAATAATTTATTTACTATACACCAGGTGTTTATTTCATCAATTACTGTGAAAATTTTTAGATCGTCGGCATATAAAAGGTGAGGCAAATTAATTTCGTTCACTATGTCGTTAATAAATATGTTAAAAAACAAGGGCCCCAGAATAGATCCCTGGGGAACTCCAGATATGGCAGCAAATTCAATCGATTTGAACCCATTTAATGCAACGTACTGACTCCTATTCATTAAATAAGATTTAAACAAAAGGAGCAAAGAATATGAGAAGCCGATTTTTTCTAATTTATTAAGTAACAATTGGTGATCAAGTCTATCAAACGCTTTGGAGAAATCGGTATATATGACATCTACCTGCCCACGTTCATCTAGGGATTCAGAAATATATTGAGTTACACAGAATAAATTTGTTGTTGTTGAACGCCCTTTCATAAATCCATATTGATTAATAGAGATTTTGGTGTTAATCGAATGATATATTCTATCATGAAGTAATATTTCTAAGACTTTACAGAAGTTACAAATTACAGAGATTGGTCTGAAGTTCTCAATATCTAGTTTGTTTCCCTTTTTGAAGATGGGACATACTTTGGAATATTTCCATAGTTCAGGAAATAGGCAGTTTTTTAAGATTAAGTTAAAAATTAGATTTAGAGGATATGCAAAGATGATAGCGCAATCCTTTAATAAAAAAGCTGGAATGAAATCAGGACCGGTCGTCATTTTGGGTTTAATTCGTATTCGTTTTAGAGCCCGAATAACATCATCTTCACTGAAAGAGTTTATGCTAACAATAGGGTTATTGTTAGGTATGTCGGTCTCAAAGTGATGTTCCTCGATATCTAATGAAGACTCGTTATAAGATTGACCGAAATAATTGGCAAATGCATTTAGTATATCAGAGGGATTGTTTAGCGAAGGTCCCTCGAAGAACATCTCTTCAGATACACTGGCCGACCCTTTTCTACTTTTGATGAAAGCCCAAAATTTATTGGGATCATTTTTTATATTGTCTTCAGAGTTCTGCACGAAATTTCTGTAGGCTAAATTGGTATCATATTTTATTTCCCTTCTGATGTTTTTGAGGTTATTGTGTATAAGTGGATCACTGGTTCTTGCATACTGTCTCCTAAGACGTTCTTTAAGGCAAATTTTTTTTATGATACTGCCATTAAACCACGGAGGATATCTGCCGCTACGAGAAGTCGATTTCTTAGGTACACAAGATTCAAATACAGAGTCAAGTTTGTTGTAAAAATGAGTGCATGCATCATTGACGTCATTAAAAGAAGAGAGGGAGGACCAGTCTATATTGAGAAGGTTTTCATACAATTTGGAGAAATCACATTTGCGGAAATTATAACTAACGTCATGATTGGTTGGAAAATTATTAATAAGGTTCTTAACAGTACTTATTTCAGTTGATATGATCAGAGTAGGGTGATGAAAATCTTCATTAGTTAACGGATCAGGAGATTGAGATACATCACAGTTTTTGTTGTGTAATACTAGATCAAGAATATTGTCATTGCCATTAAATATTGAGTTGTATTGAAATAAATTATTAGTGTCTAGAAAATTATTCAAGGCTCTAATTTGGGCATTAGATTTTGAGTCTTTTAGGTAAGATGCATATTTGGGGATATTAAAATCGCCCAAAATGACTATATCATTATCGCTATTTTGTAAATACTTCAGGGTACCTAGTGTCTCAAAAAAAAAAAATTCAAAATCGGCAACAGGTATACTCGGTGGTATGTAGATAACAAATATGTAAGGAGACTGATAATTATTTGAAATTTTTATACCTAAGATGTCGATGGCAGGTATGTTGTTAAAACCTGCAGTATCAAGGCTTAATAAAGAAGAAGTGTATTTTATATTTACTGCTAATAGTACCCCTCCACCTTTTGATCTATTAATGGCAGCAAAATCTCTATCTGAACGAAAAACATTGAATTTATTGCTGAATAGTTCGCTATTAAAAACGGAGGAATCTAGCCAGGTTTCGGTTAAAGCTATCACGGAATATTCGGAGCACGCCGATGCGTTGTAAAGTTCGACCGTCTTAGTTCTGACACCTCGCGTATTTTGATAGTAAATTAAAAATTCTCCACTACTCGTATTGCGACCTACATTCGTGAGATGAGCTTCCATTGAGGGACTTGCCGCTGATATTGAATGGTTAAAGCTAGTATATCACTACGAAGTTTATCGCGTGCACGAATATACGCAGTACACTTATTAGTATCCCAAGCAGCGTGATCTGTGGGGACATTTTTTAAATTCGAGCAATTCGAGCATGTTAAAGTTTCAAAGGTGCATAAATGAACTTCATGATTTTGAGCACACCTTGGGCATGACACGGGTTTGTCGCAATTATTAGAAGAATGGTGAAATTCATTACACTTGAAACAGCGGTAAATATCTAAAGCATCGAAAACAGTGCAACTATCGTAGCCTATGAACAAATTGCCAACCTGGCACTTTATTGTAGGAGCTCCTATCAATTTGAAATACAGCCTGATAAATGTTTTTGTTTTTCTTTGTGGCTGTGAGTTTAATAAATTTACAGCTACAATTTTCGGAAAAGATATCACTATTTTGCTTTTTTAAATAATCCAGTAAGACACGGATTCTAGGACTAACACCACGTACTTCTCTAATTTCGTACGAATCTGCGAGATTTTCTTGGGCCAGTTTTTTAAGTTTTTCATTGTCTGCTTTGCTCTTGCATCCAATGAGCATACCACCATTTTTAATATTTTTAACTTTCGATAGCTGTAGTTCTGACGTCAGAGGATTGATTTTTTTGTTGATATCAGACCTTGTCTGAGCGTTAGGTTGATCCTGTTTTTTTGGCTGGATGATGACCGCAGGTTGAGACTTACTTTTAAGGATATCAGAATATTTAGGTTGGGTGATAACCTTAGATACATTAGCATTAGATATGTTATCAGCTGCGAGTTTTAGGAAATCGTTCTTAAGCGAGATAAAAGTCGAATTAAGAGTAGATAAGGCAGATTCAATTTTCTCGTTTATTAACTTACTCAGCTCGGTGTGATTAACTGTAACACAATTACTAGTGCAATCAGTGCATTTCCAGGTAAGTCCATTAGTTTTATCTAGGATGCGAACTAGATCGGCTTGTTCACTAACACATGCTGAATAAAATTGTTTTGTACAGACATCACAAGAAATACCCGACTTTCTGACTGCATAGTGACACAAACCACACACAATCATGATTTAGTAACGTTTGCATTTACCACTACCATTCAAACAACACTAACAGGAATTAAAAGTCTGTGACGGTGCACCGAAAATAATGTTAAAAATATCAAATAACAACATCTCTCACTGGATTATATTTTGAGGTGATTCTGTTAAAGGGTTGGGGGTTAAATAGGGGTAAATAGGGGAAAATAAGTAAAGCAAGCTGGAGAGAGTACTAAAATTTGGGATTTGGTTCATATACTAGAAACAGAGGCCTCAGTTTTTTTATAATATTTTACATCCCACCCGCCACCCTCACTCCCTTATTAAAATAGTTGATAAAATTAAAATGAGATTTTCACTTGAAATTTTGTACACGTATATATTATAAAGAGATCCTAAACTGGATTATTTTTTTAACACATCCGGTGAAGGGTTGGGAGGTAATTAGAGGCAAATATGGAGAAATAAGTAAAGCAAGCTGGTAAGAGTACAGAAGCTTGAAATTAGGTGCATGTGCTAGAAGCCAAGGCATCGGATTTTTTTATAATATTTTTCAACCCGCCACCACCTCTACTCCATTATTAAAGCATGTCGATAAAATAAAATTGAGACATTCACTTGAAATTTGATACACGTATGTATTATAATGACATCTGGCACTAGATTATATTTTGAGATAATTCCGTTGAAGGGTTGGGTGTTAAATAGGGGTAAATAAGGAAGATAAGTAAAGCAAGCTGGTGAGAGTACAGAAATATGGAATTTGGTGTATATACTAGAAGCAAAGGACTCAGATTTTTTTAAATAACATTTTCCATCCCCCCACCATTACCCACTCCCTTATTAAAAGATATGATAAAATTAAATTGAGATTTTCACTTGAAATTTTATACAAGTATGTATTATAACGACATCTGAAACTAGATTATATTTTGACATGATTCCATTGAAGGGTTAGGGTGTAAATAGGGGTAAGCAGGGGGAAATAAGTAAAGCAAGCTGGTAAGACTACAGAAATTTGGCATTTGGTGTATATACTAAAAGCGAAAGCCTCAGGTTTCTTTTATAATATTTTCCATCCCACCACCACTTCCACTCCCTTATTAAAAGAGTTGATGAAATTTTCACTTGAAATTTGGTAAAAGTTTCACACACTAGAGTGCAAATATTGTCAAGATGTTTCCTTTAAAGTGACTTGGATGAAAATTCTGGATGTGGAAGTAGTGATTCCTTAGGCAGCGGTTTTTTACTTTACGATTGGCCTAATATGAAAAAATTATAATATAACTATACTTTTTATTCACTGTAGTAATATTCAAATTAATTCCTAATTAGTTCAAGTTTCTTTAAAGATTATTTTAACAAATTACTTCATATTAGTTGTTTTTTTAATTTATACCATTTTGGAGCATTATAGGTTTTTTTGTGTAGATTCATATTAGTGATGGGTGCATGCTAGAATGTAGCAAAAATGTTTCCGGTGAAGAAATTGCGATGGGCTCTCATGACGAGGCTTGCTTGTGATATTACCAACATATTAGACTTGTGTTGTCAGTGATATTTCCTGCCCCCTAATTTGGAGGAACTGTTTAGGAAAATGCAACAACTCTAAGTAATTTAAAGCATTTCCTTATTCGATTCTTTTGTTTTGAGTGACCTAATAGAGGAAGGTTGATTAATCGCCATAATAATGTCCTGACATAACATTTTGTTCATATTATAACATTAAGTAATTATATGGATTTACTTCCATTTCACTTTCATTTCCATACTCCGAGTATTACCACTATTCTATAAAATAGCATATACAGGGTGTACTTAGTTTCATGTTACTAAGAAAAACTGGTGGTAGGGAATGACAAGACAAACAAAAAAACCTTATATAACATGGGGTCTAAAGCTCATAGTTTTGGAGAGAAAAAAATAAACAAACATTTCCAAAATATTTATTAACATAGTTTGAGAACTGTTGGCATATTGGGGTAGGTTTTACTGCCTCGCGTCTTGTCGCACATGAAAAGCATGACGACAAAGCAGTTAAAAGCGACCGGCAGAGGACACCGCCATGTTTTTTGCTTCTTCGCGGCCAAATTATCTTATTACGCGTGTTATACTCTCTATATTCTCAAGTAATAATTTCAGTTCGTGTCCTTACTTGGTAAACAACGTACGTACACACCACGCGATCTACCCGTTCCTTGGTTTTGTCTGTTGCTTTTGTTTTTTTTTTTGAATTTTGTGCCACTTATGTTAAGATCTATTTTATTGACTTATCGTTCAAGTCGTTAGTACTTGGTTACGTAAGACACTACTTCTCGATCGCGCTTCCTGTGTTCCTTTTTGGAATTTGTATCAAGTTTTTCTTTTTGTTTTCTTTATTGATATCGTTAATTCACAGGTTAGTGTGATGTTTAAAACGGAGATTTTGGACATTATGGGAGATTTCACTTATCCAGAGCTCGCGAATATGCACTTGGTGTATGGAGATAGTGGTGGAAATGCAGCTGGTGCGGATGAGCTTTATTGTTTTAGGTTCCCTAATCGACGTCATCCGTGTTCTCGTATATTTGTTAGTATTGACCAGCGTCTTCGAGAAACAGGTCGTCTCGATGGACATGGAGGAGAACGAGGTCCACAACGCAAAGAAATGGTAATTGACGCAGAGGTTCAAATTTTGGAACTTGTAGAAGGGGATCCAATTTTAAGCGCCCGCGATATCGCGAACCGTGTGGGAGTATCTCATTGTGTGGTATGGAGAACATTGAGAGATATCAACTTACATTCCTATCAATATCAACGTGCCCAAGCAGTAGAGCCTCAAGATTTTGCAGAGCGAATGCAATTTTGTAGGTGGATTTTAAGAAAACATGCGGCAAATGAGGATTTTCTAAATGTTCTGTGTTTCTCTGATGAGTCGTGTTTTACCAGAAATGAAGTGTTTAATTCTAAAAATATGCACTATTGAGCAGACGAAAATTCACGTGTAATAAGAAGAGCACATTTTCAACGACGGTTCAGCGATAAATTGTGCGCAGGAATTTTGCGATAATGAAATAATTGTACCCATACAATTACCCATACAATTACCCTGCTAGTCCATAAAAATCTATCAAGCCTTGAAGAAGCCTTCATCAACAACAACATTTTAAAGTCAGTTGTCGATATATTCGCCGTTGACACACGCGAAACGAAAGAATTTCTAGTTAAAGTCAAAACGGACATAACGCTTCTAAACCAGATATCGAACTCCCTTAATGTAAAGTTTGAGGAAGTCTTTGTTAATACTAAACGATTCAAAAGCGGTATACTAAACGGAGTGGGTAGCGTATTTAAAGCCATTACCGGTAATTTAAATGCTGAAGATGGACAATTCTTCACAGACAGTACCAATAAATTAAACAATGACCAACATCAAATAGGAAACCTTCTGAAAAATCAAATATTGGTTACCTCTACCGTAATAAAGACTTTTAATGAAACATTCCAAGATATGCAAACCAATATAAAAACCTTTAACGAGGACATGAGAAAAATCCAAAATGCATTACATAATGTAAATGACAGAGTCGCACTGGTTCAAGCCGAACTAAAATTTGTCGAAACATGCGAGAAATTTACTGAAAGTTACCTGTACCTTCAGAACAACTTAGATCATATTTTAAATTCAATCACCTTTGCCCGCCTGAAAATAGTACACTCTTCCATCATTACACCCGAAAATTTTATTACCGCACTTCAAAAAATCTCTCAAAATCTAGTTAAAACAATTTACCCCTTCCCGTAAAATATTCAGAAATTCCCCAATATTTGGAAATTATCGAATTAGAAGCCTCTCAGTCAAAATCAGATCTTGTTTTCGTTCTAAGAATACTATTACTAGAACAACAACTCTATACCTTGTATCGTTTATACCCTATCCCGATTCTAGACAGTAGAACTGACCTACACTACGTTTTGTCATTCTCTCAAAAATTCATTGCACGTAACGATGATTCTTTAATCTACATCCCCGTCAAAGATCTGAGCACATGCAAACAACTAGATGCTCGCAAGAAGTTATGCTCTGACCTTTACGCCTGCCTACGCGATCGACAGCAGTGCAGCATGCGAGGACCAGTTACTAAAAAACTTCGGGAAAGTTTCCGAAAATTGTGAGAGTTCTCTCGTGTACGGATAAAGTTATAACGTTCAGAAATTACAAGACAATGTGTGGTTAATTGTTTCTGAACCCATCCATATCACCATAAACTCTAATCAAATGGACACAAAAATCACCAGTGTTAATAAGAACTTAATATTAAAACTTCATCCGGACTGTTACGCGTTTGTCGGCATAAAGAAAGTGCAAGCAGAAGGCCGGAATACTATTAGCATAACAGAGAATTCACATCCAGTGGTTATACCCTACGACTGTTGTAGTAACCTCCCCGAAAAAAATGCAACTACTCAAGATAGAACCTCTTCAATTCGATCATTTAAACGTTGAAAATCTGGACATAACCAACCACAAACTCGAACAATATTCCAGAAACTTGGACAAACTAATAAACGAGCCATTTATAACTAAACACTTTTCTATGAGCCTGTAGATAGTTATTGGCCTCGGAATCTGTATCCTCAGCTCCTACATTGCCTGGAAGTGCAAAAGAAGATGCTGTTGCTGTAATCCAACGACGCAACTCCCAACGAGATGCTGAACAGAATCAACACCCTCCTGAGAAGAAGACCCCATCTACACACGGAAGAAGAAATGCCTGATTTTCCCTAAAAAGTCGGCGAGTAACACCGACTTTTCAAAAAAAGGGGAGTTGTTATATGTTGAGTAACTTGATACCTTTATCTGAGATAAGCGATAACAGCTTTCCGATGTGAAACGCTTGCAAGGCATTAATTTCTAAGAAATGCTTATTTCAGCGTCAGGAGATATAATGTTATAAATACAACTCACAACGTTATCAGAGTCAGTCTACATCATATATTGTACTCAGCTTTATATAGCATTATATACCATTGTATAAATAATTCAAACATTCAAAGTGAATTAAAAATATTTTAATAGTAACTTTTTGTGAAAATAAAATTTTTTTAAAAGTGAAACTGAAAATAAGTGATATAAAATGCATATATACCATGTGTATACGAAAGAACTGGCCATTCTTTCAATAAATGGTTAACATATTAAACATGTTTTGTGGCCGGTAGACTCTTCCAGTGTGATGAGCTCAGACCTATCCGAGTTACTTGTTATTTAACCGACGTCAGTGCGCGGTCAGAAGGTACCCAGCGCATGCTATCGACGCCACGATGAATCCCCGCAACGTTGCCAACATTACACTCTCGCCGCTTCGAAAATATTTACGAAATAATTAAATGTCCGTAAAAGATACGGAAACATATATGTTTTCTGTAATTGTTTATTTGTGGCATATTCAGATTTTCTTAATTTTTATTGGGTATTTTGCCACTGAAAAATATTTAAAAATTTTAATGAAAAAACCTCTGCGCCAAACGGATCAGACAGAGGTTGGTTCTTGAGTACTTGACTATTTCAAAAAGTCGCACACATAAAAATATATAAACTAGAACAATGTTATAAACTAAAAACTCAAAATCAAAGCTATGGGTAGTTAACGTTTCGAAAGAGAATCTACTTCCGTTCTCAAAATTTTTTTGGCAGTCAACCATGACAGTTCTTTGTTTATGTATTTCCATAGTCACGTGAGACATTAAATTATATTTATCTTATTTTTACGATTATTTTATTAAACGAGGAGAGATGCGTTTCTAATTATTCAATAGATTTTTGTACTAGTTGGTTGCCCATCCTTAGAGACGAAGTAAGTAAAAATAAGATAAATATAATTTAATGTCTCACGTGACTATGGAAATACATAAACAAAGAACTGTCATGGTTGACGGCCAAAAAAGTTTTGAGAACGGTAGTAGATTCTCTTCCGAAACGTTAACTACCCATAGCTTTGATTTTGAGTTTTTAGTTTATAACATTGTTCTAGTTTATATATTTTTAGGTGTGAGACTTTTTGAAACAGTCAAGTACTCAAGAACCAACCTCTGTCTGATCCGTTTGGCGCAGAGGTTTTTTCATTAAAATTTTTAAATATTTTTCAGTGGCAAAATACCCACTAAAAAGTAAGAAAATATATGTTTTGTAACAAATTGCACTATTTGTATACTAACCGAACTCTTAAGTAACGTCTCCAAATCAGCTACCCAAACAAAACACATTACATAATTTGGAGCCTGAACAGGTCCATTTTGAAGAACGTTACACCGTGATCCAATTGACACTTAAGAACAAACCATAAAAAATGATCCTAATTTACGAAATGTGTTGAATGGAGTACATCTCATTTACAGCTCATTTACAGCCCATTTGACTACTGCGAAGGAGTAGAGCAAAACAGGAACGGCAAGCATATTGGTGGCAGACACCTTGTTTTTCCTTGAAAATTCGGATGACCAAATCTTTCGGAGTAGGCATCTGTACTTGCCCCGGAGAGATTCTTTAACTTGCTGCACATCCTGGGTGGTGCTGTTGCACGCCCAAGTTTGTGTAGGTCTCTCCGGATGCTTTCTTAGGATGCTTCCGTCTGCGAGCTGCACGTCTTCAGCAAAGTACACACATCGTCCTCTCTTGAGATGGACGACCGCGCACTTGTCCAATCCTAACTCCACACCAATGGCTCGCATGTACTCTTCGACCACCCTTAGAGCATTATGAAGTTCTCGCTCTCCGGAGGCATACCGTTTGAGGTCATCCATATAAAACAGCTGGGTGACCTTATGCCTCCGGTTGCTGGGTGGCCCACAATGATACCAGCGAGTTTGGCCGAGTTCAACAGATAACGGCAGTAGTGAGATTCAAAAGAGGAAGGGACTCAGAGAATCTCCTTGGAAAACTCCTCTTCGAAATGCCACTTGCTCTGTTGTAACTCGTTGTGCACCGGATGTTATGGTGAAGCGAGTCCTCCAGAGTGGCAGTAGTTGTTCTATGCATCTCACTAGTGGCTCTGCCACCGCAAGACATTTGTGCAAATGCAACAACAGTTGATGCGACTTTGTATCAAATTCCTTACGATAGTCAATCCAGGCCATCGATAGATTCCGCTTGTACTGCACAGAGTCCTGCGTAATACAGCGGTCTATCAGCAGGCTGTCTTTGCAACCTGACATGCCCTTCTTGGCACCACGCTGCTCGTAAATCTGTTGGAATACCGGATCTACCTACCGTAGTGTCCGTGCATACAGGATACCTGTAAATGTCTTGTAGCAGGAGTTCAGACACGTGATTGGCCTATAATTCCTTGGATCGGACAGATCTCCCTTTTTGGGGATTAGCACGGTACGTCCGGGATTTGCTGCCCCTCGTTCAACCACGTGTTGAAAACTCTTGCCAGGCGTCGGTGTGTGGAAGGAAATTGCTTCCACCACCAGTTGTTAATTCCGTCTGGGCCCGGAGCAGAAAAGTTCTTGGTTGCAACAAGAGCTTGTTGAACTTCCTCCGAACTGATTGTCGGGCACACCTCTTCTGAACCTTCAAAGGTTCTGTGACAGAGAGCCTCGAAGTGTGCTATTGCTGGAGTGTTGCTATCGAATGGACGTGTCGTTTCGTAGATTCCTTTCCAGAACTTCTCGACATCGGGTATTATTATTATTATTATTATTTTCTTTTTACTCAAAAACCAGTCTCCCTTCTCTCTGTCTCCGATGCTACCAGAGAGGGTACGCTGGCAGTACCAGAGACCACTCTCTACGCCGTAGAGTCAGTGATCACTGGGTCCGCGAATCATGTGCTCTGAGTAGACGTAACGAACCAAGGATAACGGCCTTCTGCATGCCTCCGGCTAAGATTTCTGCCGAGTTTCGGCAGGCCGGTATTGTTTTCAATGCCGAAAGCAGTGTATGCCGCACACCACCGAGGGATCCTATTATTAGTACCACTAGTTTAACTGTGTGGTCTGGATAAAGTCTGCGGAGTTCGAAGAGAAGATCTCGATATTTAGTCCGTTTCTCCTCCTCTTTCAAAACAATGTTTGTCTCCGCTGGGGCGGAGAATTCAATAACAAACATTGTCTTGAGTTGGCGGTCAAGGAGCACTACGTCAGGCTTATTAGCTTGTATTTGCCTGACGGTAGGAAATGAGTAGTTCCAGTAAAATAGGCACTGCTCATTCCCCACAACGGACTCAATATCCCCCGGAGCATATGGCAGCACTGGTGTCTCGTCTATCCCATACGAGTGCCGTAGATGATAGTACAGCACTCGTAATGCTCCATCATGTCTATGAATATAGGCCGAGACTGCGTATACCGGACAAGCTGACAACAGGTGCATTAGCGTCTCCGGCGCCCTTCGGCAGGCCCTGCAGTTGATATCTGGGACCTCCATACCCAAGACATGACTTCGATAGACAAGTGTATTAAAGACACCGTCTTGACAAACCATGATGAACCCTTCGGTCTCAGACTTCAGCCCAGCTGCCCTTAGGAAAGCAAAGGTCAGCTTCTCAGATAAGCCCCTGTCTTCAATGTTGTTGTAGAAGACTCCATGTAAGGGCTTATCCTTGTGCACCTGCAGAAGTTTGCGTTGCTCTGCTGCTTTTATGTGAGCTTTTAACTGAGCGGGTTCCAGCTCTGCAACAGAGCTTGGGTTTACCCACCCAGTGTCGAAGTCGAGACCAAGCTCATCGGCTGCTCTCTGTGCTGCCTTCAGTAAAAATGCTCCTACCCCTGCATGTTCATGGTCGCGAACCATGCAGAGGAGGGGATCCGAACTCTTGATAATTTTACAGGCTCCATCCAGAGCACACCTGTTATGTAGATACACCAAACTCAAGAGACCACGGCCTTCCTGCTGTCGTGAGAGATACAACCGTGGAACGGACGATTTTGGATGCAAACTTCGGTTGATATGCATCATCTTTCGGGTTAGTACGTCGCGTTGGTGCAGCTCACTTTGCGACCACTTCACTACCCCAAAGGAGTAGAGAATGATCGGAACGGCAAGCATATTTGTTGCAGACGTCTTATTCTTCTCCGACAGTTCTGAGGATAAGATCTGCCGGAGAAGGAGCTGGTACTTGCCGCGGAGAGCGTTTTTCACGGTTGACACTTCTTGGGTGGAGCGTTGCTCAACACCCAAGTACGTGTACGACTCTCCGACATCTAGATGGTGCAAGATGCTTCCATCAACAAGGTGCGCATCCTCTCCGTAGTTACCGCATCGACCTCTCTTGAGATGAACCAGTGCACATTTGTCCAAGCCGAACTCCATCCCAACAGCCGGACTGTACCCCTGTACCATCCTGAGAGACTGATGTAAGACCCTCTCGCTAGAGGCATAGAGTTTAAGGTCATCCATGTAAAATAAATGAGTGACCTTATGCCTCCTAACCACGGGTTCTGCGAAGTTCAACGGACAACGGCAGTAGTGAGATGCAAAATGGAAGGGGGCTAAGGGAGTCGTCCTGAAATACACCCCTTTGAAATACAACCGGCTCCGTCTGGATTCTGACATTACCTGATGTTATAGTAAAGCGAGTCCTCCAGAGCGGCATGAGTTGTTCTATGCACCTCACTACTGGACCGGGCACCGAAAGACATTTGAGCAAATGAACAATTAGCTCATGAGATGTCATATCGAATGCCTTGCGGTAGTCGATCCAGGCCATAGAAAGGTTCCGCTTATACTGCATGGAGTCCTGCGTGACACATCTTTCAATAAGCAGGTTCTCCTTGCAGCCAGCGACACGCCTCTTAGACCCACGTTGCTCGTATATCCGTTCGTATACCGGGCCAATTGCTTAGAGTATGCGCATGTACAAAATACGTGTGAATATCTTGTAGCATGCGTTTAAACAGGTTATCGGTCTGTAGTTCTTTGGTTCAGACAAATCTCCGTTTTTAGGGAGCAGCATGGTTCGCCCCTCGACAATCCAGGAAGGAATTTGCTGCTCTCCATTTAGCCAAGAGATAAAAATTCTGGCCAAATGGCGGTGGGTGCATGACAGTTTTTTCCACCAAAAGTTGTTGATCCCATCAGGACCAGGAGCAGCAAAGTTCTTGGAGCCTTCAAGAGCTCCTCGAACCTCTTCCGTCGTTATCGGTTGGCACACTGCTTGAGGTTGCTGAAGCTCTTGGAAAAAAGCTTCCTCTTGGAAAAAAGCTTCAAAGTGTGCCAGGGCTGGAGTATCTTGATTTAGCGGACGTTTCTGGCCGTAAATAGTCTTCCAGAAGTTTTCCACCTGATCTACGGTCGGCAGATTCTCAACAATACGCTCAGGCGGTTGGAACAGACGAGATGGCTTTTTGCGGAAAAGGTTATTTTCCGCTACCGCTCTCGCCCGCCTTACTAGCGACTTTTTACAAGTCACTAGCATCCGTATCCGATCGAGACAATGTTGGTTGGTGGTAAGCAACACTGCCTCGTTAAGCGTGTGATGGATTCGCCTTACGTTGGCGGCAATATGCCGAACTCTTGGCGTAAACCGCCTGTTCTGCGCCATATAATCCATCACCCAGTGGATACGGGTAACGTATTGTCTCGCCGACCGGATCTTGGCCTCCATCTTTCGTATGCGCCGGTTAACTCTCTCTTGTGGTGAGGCAGCATTATTCCGCCTCTCCGCTGGAGAGAGCCGCATCACAGCGACATAAACGGCACAGTTGACGTGCCAGATGTCAGCCTCTTCCGAAATAGCTCTACTAAGTTCTGCGTCCACTCCGACCAGATCTTGTGGCCGAGGGGGCATTTGGTGGTGTAGCCCCCTTCTGGTTCTGATACCCTCTGGTATTGGTGGTACGTCTAAAACCACCCCCTCGGCCGGCTGATCGGGCGGTCTATCGACTACCTCTTCAACAGGCCTTAGAGCGATTCTGACGTAGTCTCTGCTACGGAGGTGAGATACATAGTCACGAAGGTTTTGTTTAGTGACCGCACGATGCTCTGGGTGAATATTACACCACAGAGCATGCATCCGCGTCATGTACCCCTTCCGCGCAGGTTCACTGCTTTCGTAGCGCTGCTGTCTCTTAGTTCATCAGTCCACTCAAAGCGTCCTTGTCTGTAGCGTTCATCGTTATCGGGCGGTCCATCCTGTTGGGCCTCACCACCTTGCCCATGACCCCTATCCGGACGGGATCGATCGTGGGGGCCCTGCCCTGTCTTCTGCCTTCAGGAACCGGAGAGTCAGGCTCATGGGTAGTTAGCCCAGTAAGCCCACGGCCGACACCAAAGGGAAAGACGCTTTCCCCTCTCGGGTGCACTAGTGCTGCCGGTCCGATTTTACACCCCTAGCTGGAGTAAGTGGTGGCGCTACTCACCAAAGGCTAGACAGATAGAAGTTAGCCTCTCCTGCTTATTCCTCATTATTATTATTGTCATTATTATTTATTTTTTCTACGGTTAATCCGTTACCGGACAGGGCTTCCGTGTTTTCCGACAGATACCACACGGTATCCGCGCCGGCAATAATTACAGCCACTCCCCACGACCTGTGAGGTTAGTCCTGAATCGTGTGCCCTAAGTAGACGAAGGGCCCCCAAGATGACTGCCTTCTGCGTTTGGCCTGCCAACCAATCAGCATATTTCTGACAGGCCGGTATGAACTTCAATCCAGAGAGCAGCGTAGGCTTCATACCTCCGAGTACACCGATTACGAGGACGACCATCTTGACCGAGTAGCCTGGGTACAGCACTTAGAGCTCGTAACGGAGATCACGGTATGTCAGGCTTGTTGGCTTGAATTAGCCTGACTGTCGGAAACGAGTAGTTCCAATAAATTCGGCACCTCTCGTTTTTGACAACGGACTCAATATCTCCGGGGACGTAAGGCAGCACTAGTGTTTGGTCTATCCCGTACGAGTGCCGTAGATGATAGTACAGCACCCGTAACGCCGCGTTATGGCGTTGGATGTAGGCCGAAATCGCATACACCGGACATGCAGAAAGTACATGCATGAGCGACTTCGGCGCCTGATGGCAGGTCCTACAGTTTATATCACGAACCTCTACACCGATTACGCGACTTCGATAGACCAACGTGTTGATTACACCATCTTGGCAGGCCACAATGAATCCCTCGGTCTCCAACTATAGCCCGGCTGACCTTAAAAAGGCAAATATCAGCCTGGTCGATAAACCCAGTGTTTCTACGTTCTTATACTATACACCCTGCATGGGTTTATCGACGTGCTGCATACACTCCAACCCCAAGAGCCCTCTGCCCCCCGATTTCGTGGGAGGTACACACGAGGGACGGACGATCTAGGATGAATGCTCCTATGGATATTCATCATCTTGTGGGTACCGCATATTAGTGGCAGATACCTTGCTTTTCCCCGAAAGTTCGGATGACCAAATCTTTCGGAATAGGCTTCTGTACCTGTCGCGGAGAGATTCTTTCTCTTGTTGCACATCTTGGATATGATGTTGCTCTACACCCAGGTATGTGTAGGTCCCTCTGGCATCCAGATGTCTCAGGATGCTTCCGTCTGCGAGTTGCGCGTCTTCAGCAAAGTCCCCGCATCGTATTAGCAAGCTGTCTTTACAGCCCGCCATGCCCTTCTTGGCACCATGCTGCTCGTAAATCTGTTGGAAGACCGGATCAACCTGCCGTAATGTCCTAGCATACAAGATACGTGTAAATATCTTGTAGCTGGAGTTCAGACAGGTGATCGGCCTATAATTCCTTGGATCGGACAGATCTCCCTTTTTGGGGATTAGCACGGTACGTCCATCGACAAACCAGTCCGGAATCTGCTGCCCCTCGTTCAACCACGTGTTGAAAACTCGGGCCAGACGACGGTGGGTGGAAGGAATTTTTTTCCACCACCAGTTCTTTATGCCGTCTGGGCCCGGAGCAGCGACGTTCTTGGTACCAACAAGAGCTTGTTGAACTTCCTCTGAACTGATTGCCGGGCACACCACTTCTGGCTCTTCTAAGGTTCTGTGGCAAAGAGCCTCGAAGTGTGCTATTGCTGGAGTGTTACTATCGAACGGACGTGTCGTTTCGTAGATTCCCTTCCAGAAGCTTTCGACATCGGCTACAGCTGGCGGATTGTCGACAATACGTTGTGGCTATCGAAATAGGTGGGAAGGATTCATACGGAACAGTGCATTTTGGTCCATACTCCTTACCCGCATTATTAGGTTTTTCTTGATAGCCATGAGCGCTCGAATCCGAACTAAACAGTGTTGCTTAATAGTAAGCATCACTGTTAGATTTAGTGTGTGGTGCTGGCGTCCTCGGCCGGCTGCTGTTCTCCGGACGAGGTACGGTCACCGGTTTAATTTCCTACACTCGATCAGCGATGTTAAGGCACGCTGGCTGAGTCCGGCATTTGGATGGGTGAACCAGTGTATCCGTCTATTAGTCGGTAGGCTATCGGCTGAGACAGTTCCGGGCCGTTAAGTCGCTTAGTAAGGTGGCGCCGATGGCACAGGGCAACTGTCTTCGCTGCAGAGAGGACCCCAAGGGCTATTGGCCCGCCAGAAAGGCGACCATGTAAGTCAGATTAGTCCCTAACTATATAATAAACTCCATTTTCGTGTTGATTAGGTTAATATTAACTAAAAAGCATACGCCACAAAAAGAAATTGGACAAAGTATAATATTTCCCTAAATGGTCGCCATCTTAGTTCCTAAGGGAAAATGTTGACGCGTCCTAATAGAAGATAAATCTCTTTGTGGGGTAAGGAACAACTGCACCAAATTGAATCCTGTGGGGTTGAGATATCGCAAAAAACTCGTAGTTCACCCACTATGGGGTCAGTCAACTTGCCCCCCCTCCCCGGTTATTTTTCCTTCTTCAATTTACTAGCACACTATGTTTGGATCTAGCACACCTGAGCACAACCAATTTCAAGGCTAACACACCCTCGCGCAAATAATAAACAGGGGCTGTTCTCGAAGGGGAGCAAGTTGACGCTAGTCCCCCCTCTTAGTTATTTTTTTGGCCTCAATTTGCTAGCACGCAATGCTTGTACACGCTAGCACAACCCCTTACAAGGCTAGCACACCTAAAGGGGCGGTAATATACAGGGTGTAAATTTTTTCCTCAGTCCCCCAAGTTGTCTTTTTGTCTCTAATTTTCTAGCACACAATGATTACACCTGGCACACGCTAGCACAACCACTTTTAAAGTTAGCACAGCTACAGGGGCGGTAATATACAGGGAGCAAATTTTTCCTCAGCCTACCCCCCAGTTATTTTTTGCCTTGAATTTGCTAGCAAACAATGCTTACACCTAGCACAAATCCACTTTCCAAGCTAACGCTTCTACAGGGTCGATAATACACAGGGTCGAAATTTTATCCCGCCCAGAGCTATATTACATTTTCTATTTTTACTCAGATTACCTCACCAAAAATTATCACATATATAACAGAGGGTTGAAATAGAGAGGTTAATATAGATAGTTGAAATTTTTTTGTTAGCCGCAATAATACCAAAAAACACTTAATACAAGGCTACCTTAAATGATTTTATTGCATAAAAGTAAAATTTGACGGGTAACGACTGCCACGTAACCACGCCTTTTTTTGTTCCAAGATAGGCAAAAGAAATTGGTATAATTCAATTCTCCATGGAAACAATAATAAGGATTTTCCCAAAATGAAATGAAAACCATTATATATTATATTAAGTATGTCATTATTATTATTGTGGTGTGTTGTTATATTACTAAAATCATTGTAAAAATTATTCATAAAATAAAGTTTAATTTATTTATTTAATTATTTAGTTGTTTAGTTGTCTAAGTGTTAACATTGTGGCTATCAAATTCGAGAAAGAAAGTACATAGGGCCTAACAGAAAACGCAACCCTATATATTAATAACCCTCTATCATATACGTGATTATTTTTGGTAAGGTAATCTGATTAAAATAATAAATGTAATATACCTGTGGGCTGGACAAAATTTCTACCCTGTATATTATTGATCCTGTAGGAGCTTTAGCTTGGAAAGTGGTTGTGCTAAAGTGTGCTAGGTACCAGCATTGCATGTTAGCAAATTCAAGACAAAAAATAACTAGGGGACTGAGGAATAAATTTACACCCTGTATATTACCGCCCCTGTAGGTGTGCCAGCTTTGAAAGTGGTTGTGTTAGCGTGTGCTAGGTATAAGCATTGCGTGCTAGCAAGTTTAAGACAAAAAAATAACGGGGCTAGCGCCAATTTGACCCCCCCCCCCTCCTGAAAACAACCCCTATTTATTTTTTGCGTGGAGGTGTGCTGGCTTTAAAAATGGTTGTGCAAGGTCTAAAAATTTTGTGCTTGCGATTTGACTGACCCCCCACTATATGTTATATCAACATCTAGATCTGAGTTATATTTTAAGATCATCCGTTGAAGGGTAAATGGGGGTAAATAGAGAAAAGTAAGTGAAGCAAGCTAGTTAGAGTTCAGAAAATAGGGATTTGTCGCATATACTAGAAGCCAAGGTCTCAATTTTTTTATAACATCTGCTACCCGCTACCCCGCATCACCTCCACTCCATGAATAAAGGGGTTAATAAAATAAAATTGAGATATTCGTTTTATCTTTTGGTATACGTATGTAATCTGACGACATCTGGAGCTAGATATATTTTGAGATGATTTCGTTGAAGGAGTGGAAGTAAGTAGGGTAAAAGGGGATTAATAACTAATGCAAACTAGTACGATTTCAGAAACTTGAGATTTGGTGTATACAGGGTGTCCCAACTCCATTTAGACAAGCATTATCTGTAGAGCGGTAAGACATAGATAGAAATGTTAAGTCGAATAGTTACTCTGTTTAAAAAGATGCATTTAATCATTCCATTTTCAAATGAACAAGAGCCTTAAAAGCAGAAATTATTGACTGTGATTCTGTGGCAGTTTCACTGACAGGTGTTAATTACATCCACATCCATATAGTTTTTAAGGCTCTTTCATTTTCAAGTCAAAAACATGCCGTCTCAATTTACATGTAATGATATGTTGATATGTCACTTATTTTATTTGGAGGGAACTGGATTAGTAATCAGGGACCTGTTAGGTAGCCTGCATGATCACTTCATATGTCGCCCCTAGATTTTTGCTTATGGGGCCAATTAAAGCAAGTTTTATGCGCTGAGAAACAAATGATCTTAATGATTTCAAGAATAGGATAACTCATGCTTGCCGCCAGATAACCCCAGAAATTATAAGGAATACACGAGAACTTTTAAGAAGGTGTGAGTTGCATCAAATAAAATAGCTCGACAATCTGAGCTTCTTTAAAAATAACCATAATAGTTACCGTTTATTGTATTGTATTCCTTATGATTACCTTCGTAAAATTTCGGTAAAGGTATTTACATAGAACTTCCTTCATTATTCGTGCATGGCGGTCACTCTAAAAAATTAATAATTACGAAATGACATTAAAAATAATAATCGGAATATACCTAGTTATCACTATTATTACAAAGAAAACCTGATAAGTTTTGCTCAAAAATATATACAGAATGCTCATCCAACAACACAAGTTCGATACTAAATGACAGGTGCCAAATATGGAAGGCTTGCGCAAATACATTTACAAACGTCCACCATGACTGAATTATTTCTTGGGATTACCACCCTGTACATTTTTGAATAAAAGTATAATAGCATATTATTATGCCAAATATTATTGCCATCTGACACATTTTCAAGTCCACATTCACGTAGTGCAGTTGAAGTATAGTGGTGGTTAAATTTTTTTTTCGAAATTTTTCAATGTCGGTAAAAAAAATTTAAAATATTTTTTTCTTCTGAAATGGGTTTAGAATGTCATGAAACGTGGAAATTTTAAATTTGAGCAAAAAGGAAAGTTTCCTTCTATTCTATTATAATAGTGGTGATTTTTTTTTAATAGGTTAGATATATATATTTAAAAGTGAATTATTTATTAATTGTTTGCTTATAGTAATGAAACATATTTATAGGATTTTGTAAACAGAGGAAAGAAAAACTATCTATGAGAACTTAAGGAAAAACTATATATAAAAATATTAATAAAATCTTTGCATTCTTTCGATAACCTGACTTCTGGTTATGCTAACAAGTAAAAATTTTTATTTGCCATTCTCATTTTAACACTAGCATCCAACATAGTAACCTACGACTAGGCAAGTTAAACTAGTATCTACATGATCCCCTACGATATGTAAATTCAGTTAAAAATGAGAACAAAGGCCGGCAATTAATTTATGTACGTAGGTACCTCTCCTTTAAAAAATTTTCCATTCTCATGAATTACATTTTCATAAAATCTCATTCAGTTTCTTGGAAATGATTAGCCTTTGAAACGTTTTTCGTCCTTATTGTGGACTCATCAGAAAAGCCCAAAGCCACTCATAACGATGTTCCATGCAAAACTAAGACAATATCCATGAATCTTTCCGCTGTTTGCAAAATCCTATAAAGAATATGTTTCATTACTGTAAGCAAACAAATAATAAATAATTCACTTTTAAACATGCTTAGAGTATATAGGCTCCAATACTAGTTAGCTAATAGATAGGTGAAGATCTGTTGTTTTTTATCAATGTCAAATATAAATATTTCATACTTATTCATGGATATTGTCTTAGTTTTGCATGGAACATCGTTATGAGTGGCTTTGGGCTTTTCTGATGAGTCCACAATAAAAACGTTTCAAAGGCATTTCCAAGAAACTGAATGAGATTTTATGAAAATGTAATGCATTAGGATGAAAAAAGTAGACAAAGTAGGTAAAAATTAATTTCAGGCCTTTGTTCTCATTTTTAACAGAATTTACATATCGTAGGGGATCATGTAGATACTAGTTTAACCTGCCTAGCCGTAGGGCACTATGTTGGATGCTAGTGTTAAAATGAGAATGGCAAATAAGAATTTTTACTTGTTAGCATAACCAGAAGTCAGGTTATCGGAAGAATTTAAAGATTTCCTTAATATTTTTATATATGGTTTTTCCTTAAGTTCTCATCGATAGTTTCTCTTTCCGCTGTTTGCAAAATCCTGTAAAGAATATGTTGCATTAGATATATATATATATTTTTTTTTAAATAGGTTTAGAATGCGATTAAACGTGAAAATTTAAAATTTGGGCAAAAGAAAAAATATGTTGTCATCTATTTTAGCGGTAAAAAATTTTTCACAATGTTGGTGAAAAAAATTTTCAAAATTTTTTTTCTGAAATAGGTTTAAAATGTCTTGAAAAGTGAAATTTTTAAATTTGAGCAAAAAATTTTTTTTCCATCTATTCTAGTGGTGTACCTACCATCTTTTTCCAAAATGGTAAAAATATGTTGCAATTTTTTTTTCCGAAATAGGATTGGAATGTCATGAAGCGTAGAAATTTTAAATTTGAGCAAAAAAAAAAATTTCGTCTATTCTATAGCAATTAGTGATAAATAGATTAAATTTTTTTTTTTTTTATTTCAAACATTTCAAAAAAACTTTTAAATTTGTTTGACTAGGTTTAGAATGCCATAGAAGCGAGGAAATTTTAAATTTGAGCAAAGACAAAAATCATCTATTTTAGTGGTAAAATTTTTTCAAAAACGATAAAAAAAATTCTAAAATTTTCTTTTAAATAGGTTTAGAATGTCATGAAACGTGGAAATTTTAAATCGAACAAAGAAACATTTTTTATTTCCCTCGCATACCGAAGGGAAATATTGTATTCGAGAAAAAATCACCCTCCGAGATTTTTTCGGATTTACCCGTTTCAGATCACGTAGATTACGAAAATATAGGTTTCTCAATTCCGTCAGTCTGTCTGTCTGCCTGTCTGTCTGTTGGTGCATTAACTAAAAAACTACTTGACGGAGAGCTGTCAAATTTGGTAGGTAGTTGACCCTACTCTCAGCGAAGAAATGGTTAAACTTTAACTGGAAAATATATAGGGTAATGGGAATAAATAATGATAAAAAATATTTTTCGCTCAAATTTAAAATTTCTATGTTTCGTGACACGCTAAACCTATTTCAGAAAAAAAAAGTTTGAAAATTTTTTGCACCAACATTTTTGAAAAATTTTTTACCACTAAAATAAATGATTTTTTTTTACCATTTAAAAAAAAATTACCACTGAAAGAGATGGAACATTTTTTTTCTTTGTTCAGATTTAAAATTTCTACGTATTCGTGGCATTCTAAACATATTCAAAAAAATTTTAAAATGATTTTGAAATGCTTAAAAATGTTTTCTAATCTGTTTATAACTAATTACTATTGAATAGATGAAAAAAAAATTTGCTCAAATTTAAAATTTCCACGTTCCATGACATTCCAAACCTATTTCAGAAAAAAAAATTTTGGAAATTTTTTTCACCAACATTTTTGAAAAAATTTTTACCACTAAAATAGATGGAAAAATATTTTTTCTTTGTTCAAATTTAATATGTTCACATTTCATCTCATTCTAAAACTATTTAAAAAAAAAATCGGTAAAGGTATTTACACAGAACTTCCTTCGTTATTTGTGCATCGCGGTCACTCTAAAAAATTTATAATTACGAAATGACATTGAAAATAATATCCGTAATATAGTTATCACTATTATTACAAAGAAAACCTGATAAGATTTGGTCAAATAAATATACAGGATGCTCATCCAACAGCAAAAGTTCAATACTAAATAACAGGTGTCAAATATAGAAGGCTTGCGCAAATAACTTTATAAATGTTTAAAAGTGAATTATTTATTATTTGTGTGCTTACAGTAATGAAACATATTCTTTATAGGATTTTGCAAACAGCGGAAAGAAAAACTATCTATGAGAACTAAAAGAAAAACTACATGTAAACATATTAATGAAATCTTTGCATTCTTTCGATAACCTGACTTCCGGTTATGCTAACAAGTAAAAATTCTTATTTGCCGTTCTCATTATAACACTAGCATCCCACATAGTCCCCTACTACCACTCCACTACGTGAATGTGGAATTGAAAATGTAACAGAGGGCAATAATATTTGGCATATGCACCTATTATACTCTTATTGAAAAATGTATAGGGTGGTAATCCCAAAATATAATTCAGTCATGGTGAACATTTATAAAGGTATTTGCGCAAGCCTTCCATATTTGGCACCTGTCATTTAGTATTGAACTTTTGCTGGTGGATGAGCACTCTGTATATTTTTTTTACCAAAACTTATCAGGTTTTCTTTGTAATAATAATACAACTATATTCCGATTATTATTTTCAATGTCATCTCGTAATTATTAATTTTTTAGAGTGACCTCCATGCACAAATAAAGAGGGAAGTTCTGTGTAAATATCTTTACTGATTTTTACCACTACTATAAAATGAAAAAACAAATCCATTTTAAAAACAATTTTTACCACTTTAACAGATGGAAAGAAAACATTTTCTTTTACTCAAATTTAAAATTTTTTACAACTAAAATAGATGGAACAAATTTTTTCTTTGTTCGAATTTAATATTTCCGCAACTCATAGCACTCTAAATCTATTTAAATAAAAATTTTGAAAACTCTTTTCAACAAATTTTTAATCTTTTTCATCACTACTATAGAATTGTACGATTAAACGAACTTACTTTAGTGAGGTTTCATCGTAATTATGTAAGCGCCTTGTTCGACGTAATTACAGTTTAAATTGTAGTACCACTACTTTCTGCTAAATGTCACCCACATTATTTAAAGCTATCGAATATATTACCTAGGTAACCACCCTTTCGTATTTTCCCTTTATTATATTTAAAGTCTCAATTGCAATATTTTGGGTTGGGATAAAATTAAAGGGGGGACTGTAATTACGATCAAATTTCACTAAGGTAAGTTCGTTTAATCGTACAATTACATTTTAGGCCTTGTTCTCCATAATTACAATTTACATTGTAGATGTTTAACGCATTTTGTTGCAATTTTGTTTCATTTAATTATAGTTTAGTAAAAAAAATCCTTTATTACTTAAGGTGCACCGAAACCAGCTTATCTGGTAAATAAATTATGAAAATCTAACTACTATATTTAGTTTTGCATAATATGTTAATTAAACTATACCATTTGCTGAATAGCTTCTCTTGCCGTACTTAATTTTTCTGGTGTAAAACATCACAAAAAAATAAATATCTTTTATCAGATCCAGCTCTGTCTCTTATAGGTTGCTTCTGGACAGATCATGATGTCTTAATATCTGAAATTCTAACGTCAGGCCTCTTCTCAAAAATTTTAATATTTTGACTTTCAATTAACTTAAAGGTCGGTACTCTATGAACGGTTACTAGAGCAAGTAACTTTATAAATTTCTTTGTCAACTTTTAAATAGTGTCTCGAATGAACATTGTTTTCATAAAAATTCTAAAGCGACGTTAGTATCTCAATTTTAAAGTACTTGGGCCTTGGTGGCCATAATCTAAAAACGCCTTTAAAAAGTCGTCTAACGACAAGGATACTCACTACATCCTCTACAAAACATTAGAGAAATTGCTGAATTTAATGTATTTAAAAAAAACTGTGAGATACTCTTTTACAATTTTCAGCAAAAAATTTCAATATAGCATTAATTGCTGCGCCATAAATATCGGGATGAAATTCATGACAAAACACTGTTCATTATTATACAGCGCCATTGTGATTTAACAACGTTGACTTCGCTAAAGACAAAATTAAAATATTTATTTTATCTTGTACCTTTCGCTCTTTTCTTATTATGAAAGATTTCTGTTTATGTTCCCTCTATTATCGAAAGAGTTTCTTATACGTGGTATACTAACATTGCTGACAAGGAGAAATTAGTTTTTGCTTTGCTGTTTCGTATTTTCTAACATGAAATGTGTTCAAAATTGATCTATCACATCTATAAAAATGTGTAGACAAGTGAATAAAGAATTTTTCGTTATTATTATTTCATTAGACGGTTGGAAATATATTGGTCATTTAATAAATAATGATGTAAAAAGTGGATATCAAGGTTAGGTTGGCCAATTCGGTACAACTAAAATATCAATCGTTCCGTCATTCATAACTTTTCTGATAACTGTAAGAATCATTGAAAAGAGTGGAAATGTATTAGAACAAAAGAAATTACTTTCCCTTATGATTAGTGAATGCATCCTACTAAAGCAGTAGGGTGTTTGTATCACAAATAATAAATGTTTACAATTAGTATTAATTCCTGAGGCGAATAACCAACTGGGGTCGTCCAAAATTATTACTGATAACATTAAAAATCTTTAGATAATGCCCACTCTGTTTCAGTATTTCTAAACCTTGACTTTTTATCTGCTACAAAATTAATTTTGAAAAAATATATGACACGAATAGCCAAATATCTTTTGATTCGCTCCGTTGCCCTATGTTTCGGGAATTATTTAACAATATTTAACAATAATAACATCGGATTAAATTATTTAACAATGGAACTTGATGGGCAGTATCCTATTAATATGTACAACACTGCTGTTGTAGTATCAATACACAGTAATATTTCACATTTATTTACATTAGAAACAGAAGGTTTTAGAGCTAGAAAAACAGCCAAAAGTTGTAAATAATTAATGTGATTTGATTATTTCCCCATGCTTCAGAAACCATGCAAGTTTAGTTGCTGCAAACTGCACCACATCCTGTTACAGATGAGAAGAGATAATAAAATTTCTATATAAAAATTTTGAAGTTCTGTTTTATTTATGTAATTTGATAATTTCTCTAACCATCTAACCCATTTATATCCGGTATATATCTGAAATTGTTATAGTACCATCATAATTGCACCAGTGAGCCTTCTGACCGTGTCCAGGGCCGTCGAGAGAAAATCGGCAACCGGGGGTTAGTAACATACGACTCCCACCAATGTTCAATATAAATTTCGACAAAAGGGTGGAAGTATTACTTAGAATTGAATATTTATCTCGATCGAAATTTTGAAGAGTGGGGAGTAATATTCATTAAAATTAAATATTTATCGCGAAGGAAATTTTGAAGAGCGGGGGAGTAATATTCCTTGTAATTTGAATACATATCATGGTAGAAATTTTAAATAGCGGGAAGATACTCCGTTCCCTAACAATTTCATATTTCCCTCATTATAAACAATGCAAGTTATCTGGAACTGCTCGTTATTATTTATATCACACTAATCATTTAAAAGTATACCTTTCTCGTTTTGCCTAGTGCAAATGCAAATCTCCAACTTCGTATAGAACCCGGGCCTCTTAAAAACCATCGAGCCCCTTCAAAACCGCTGAGCCCCTCAAAAAAAGCACCGGGCCAGGGGGAACCCCGCCCCCCTTTCGACGATCCTGACTGTGTCATCTCGAAAATTTTGGTCCAAAAATGTATAGCAAATTAATTAATTTACTTCTCTTTTTTTTCGTTCAACTCTGCGCAGAAGTTTCGTTGAAGTTCTAATATCTTCCATCTTAAAAGTTTAGCATAGTACTTGACCTTAACATTTTGAAATTAATAATTTTGTCTCCACAATTTCTGATACAGAATTAATGGTTTTGAGAGTATTTGATGCTGAAAAAAACTTAATGTAATGGTTTTGCACACATGTACAAAACTTTTTGGGTCTTCTTTATTGCCAAGCCAATAACTATGACCGTATTTTTGGTACTGACTTACTTCAAGAATAATTCAACCGTAAACTGTTTTATACGTGTGTAAAGTATTTTTCGGCTCTGTCTTATATCTTATGTTAGCTCAACCATACATTGCACATTGGCGAATTCTTGCTTCGTTTTTTTTTGTGTTTTATGTAGAAGGCTTACAGATTAGATATCATGGGAAACTTTTCTTATTTTTGTTTTAATTTTATTTCTTGCTTCCATTTTTTTTGTATTTTATTGGAAGGCTTATAGAATAGATATCATGGGAATCTCTCCCTATTTTACTTCCCTCGCATACTGAAGGGAAGTATTTTAAAATGTTATTATTATTATTTTATCACTAAGTTGTCCTGTCACTAATATCTCAACAATCCCTCATCCTTGTTCTACACTAAGACCAACAGGGCTGTACACAGTGCTGCTATTACTGATCCTAGTACACTGAGAAATTATCCTTTTTTTATAAAATCAATACATAATTGTATTTTTAGATTGAAGATAATAAGAACGTGTTATTATTATTATTAATTACTATTATGACTTAACTTTGAAGGCTCTAAACTGCAATTGTCTACTGCCGGGTAATTTGTTTAAAATTCCATACGTCCATCAAAGTTTAGCCCAGAAATTATAATGGGATACTTCCATCATGTAGATGCTTCTGTGTGAAGCGCAGGCTTATTTAGTGCTTTACTAAAATGTTCACCCAATATCTGCAATGTTCCTTCGTCTAATTAAATGGTTAATATTACCAAGTCGACCGATTTTTTTACGCAGCTTATTTTTGGTACTGACTTACTTCAAGAATAAGTTCAACCATAAACTGCATGTTAATATGTGTAAAGTATTTTTTGCCCTGTCTTATATCTTGCATAAGCTCGACCATACAGTACACGTTGGCGAATGTCAAATCGAATTATCAACCATATAGATCTTTTTTAAGTTTTTGACTTTCAGGCTGACAGTACTTCAAATGAATTATTACATCAATCTTCCGTTCCAATTTCTTTATTTTCTTCAACAAATCATTATCGCCGTCCCGTGATCACCTTCATGTCTTTGATATCTACTTTTTCTCAATTTTTGTTATAAATGAAACTAATAAATTATAACGCCTGGTGAACATCGCACACAAGGATGTGTAATGAAGGGAAACTATGAAGGGGTGGTTACCTAGGTAATATTTTCGATAGCTTTAAATAATGTGGGTGACATCTGGCGGGAAGTAGTGGTACTACAATGTAAACTGTAATTATGGAGAACAAGGCCTGAAATATAATAGATGAATAAATTCTGTCTGCTCAAATTAAAAATTTCCACATTTCATGACATTCTAAACCTATTTCGGAAAAAAATTGGAACATTTTTTTGACCGTTAAAAAAAAGATTACCACTAGAATGGATGAAAACAATTTTTTTCCCAAATTTCAAATTTTCACGTTCCTTGGCGTTCTAAACCTATATAAAAAAAAATTCGAAGGAATTTGTAATCTTTTTTTACCATTACTATAAAATGAAAAAAAAAACGATTGCTCAAATTTAAAATTTCCGCGTTTCATTGCATTCTAAACCTATTTTTAAAAAATTGGTAAAAGTATTTACACAGAACTTCCCTCGTTATTTGTGCATGGCGGTCACTCTAAGAAAATTATTAATTACGAAATGACATTGAGAATAATAATCGGAATATAGTTATTGCTATTATTACAAAGAAAACCTGATAACTTTTGGTCAAAAGGATATACAGAGTGCTCATCAGCAACAGCAAAAGTTCAATACTAAATAACAGATGCCAAATATGGAAGGCTTGCACAAATAACTTTACAAATATCCACCATGACTGAATTATTTCTTAGGATGACAACCCTGTACATTTTTCAATAAAAGTATAATAGGTGCATTGCCATTTGTCACATTTTCAATCCCACATTCACGTAATGGAGTGGAAGTGTAGCGGTGGTTAAAAAATTTAATTTTTTCAAAATTGTAGGTACAGAAAATTTTTTTCAACAACATATTGGAAAAATTTGTACTACTAAAATAGAAGAAAAAAATTTTCTACGTTTCATGGCATTCTAATTTTTTTTAAATTTTTTATCGCTAAAATAGATGCATTTTTTTTCTTTGCTCAAATTTTAAATTTTCACGTTTCATAGCATTCTAAACCTATTTAAAAAAATCGCAATATTTTTTTTACCACTACCTACTATAGAGTAGCAGGAAACTTGCCTTTTTGCTCTAATTTAAAATTTCCACGTTTCATGATATTTTAAACCTATTTCAGAGGAAAAAAAATTGAAATTTTTTTTACCTACATTTTTGAAAAAATTAAATTTTTTAACCCACACTATACTTCCACTCCACTACGTGAATGTGAAATTGAAAATGTGACAGATGGCCATAATATTTGGTAGGTATATGCACCTATTATACTTTTATTGAAAAATGTACAGGGTGGTAATCCCAAGAAAAAATTCAGTCATGGTGGACATTGTTGGTGTTGAGTATATGTCAATTCAGGAATATTTTCGGCGAAATACAATTAGTTGGTCTCTAACTTGACAGGTACAAAATTTTGCAAAAACTAATGCGTTTTCTGTCCAACTTGGCGTTTTTTTTGTTTGTTTGCTTTTTTTTGTTTTTTTTAATCTCATCTATGCTAACTCTAGCGTGACTAACTGCGGATGTAAAGTAGCGGCAAAAGATATTGTAGAGAGGCTAGTGGAACAAGGTGGGTCATCGACAGACATGATGATAAGCCAGCCACAAGAGCAACTGACAAAAGTTACTACCGCTCCCTTTGGCCCTTTTTTCTACTCTATGTATTTCCTCAACTATGCCCGTATACTTGGTCCTTAATCCATATACTGATAGTTTTGTTAGCGACTTTCCGATGTAGTTTTTATGTGATATAAATAAATACAAATTCCTTAGATTGGCAGTCTTCTTGATATATTGATAACGCACTTGCCCCCTCAAAGATTGACATTCTCCCTAAAGAAAGGTAAGCGGAGCAAGATTTGAAAATTATTTGTATACAAGTCTTAGTAAGAACTGGTCTCAAAATCTGAATTTTGTCATCGCTCTGAAGAATATTAGAAATGTTTATATTAGAAAATATGATAGTAAACGCTAGCAAAGTTTTTTTATAATACTGCTATTAGCAATTGTTCATTTCTTCCTAGTGAATCAATATAGCGCAAAATCTGTTTAAGGAAACTTCTTATAAAGGAGTCAAAACCTATCCCAGGTTCGATTATTATGGAAAGTGAAAAACGCAGATAATTCAGGGAATTATATAACATTCTCTGCTGAAAAGAATAGAATAGATAAGTCGTTACATGTCTAACAGATGTTTACATAAAAATCTAAAAAAAAATCCACCATTGCCTCAAATAGTATTTATAATGTTAGAAGGACGATAAAGAAATAGATTTAAGTGCGACATTGATTGATTGTCATTCAAATGCCTGGCAGATAAACAGCCTATCCCCAGGTAAAGATTCTTATGTAAGGGACGGGGTTGTCTGGCAACATAAGAAAGTAGATAATATTCAGGTTCCACAATAATTTAACGTTTGGACATTTGGAGAAAAACAGGATACCCAGGCTGGGTTTGCCAATAAGGCGCGACTATAATTTCGTTAGCCTCGTTGTGTCAAATTTAAGAACTTTTAGATGATGAAAATTGGGAAAATGCGTAGAATAGTAAATTCCGTCAACACTAACGTGAATGCGTTAATAGCTATGTAATCTATATTCCTTAAGCAGGAACAATATTGGATTGGAATGCATTCTTTAAATCTAGATGCGAATAAGTCAATCTGTGGTACACTATAGACTTCAGTAAATCTCTTACAGGTGAAGTTACTTGGATCATATTCGTACTCGGGTATCAAGTATCTTGAAGCAACATTTTCCATGGGCGCTATGTTAGCGAAAATCCAAATTTGGCATTTCTCACACTAGCCCCAAATCGCCTTGGAAAGCTGTGTTAATTGCGGAAACTGCCCTTCTCCCCGTACTATTGATGTAAGAAGTAATATTTGACATCGAGCTTTTTCGACATTTTTCGCAAAACACTTTAAACCAAAAAATGTTGCAAGCCTTGTATAATAATTAATGTGACCAAATATTTTGGATAATATATACATTATTATATTTCCTGAGAGCTTTCATTGTTCCAAACAATAGCCCAGCTTTTGTTGGATGTATCAGAAAACATTTCCAGAAGAAAATTACAAACCTTAATACGAAATGAGCCTACTTCTTAGGTTCTCAATGCACCACTTAAACAGTCTTATTATTAGTTTAAGAAGCATGTTTCTTAAAACAATTATTTGCAGCTCTTATGGTTAAAAAATTTTTCCCTCTAGTAACTTTGTTTAAGCTCAAACATACTCCATCGCAGGACGATTAGTAATTTTATGAAATTTTTCAAGATTTACCTAACCTATATAACGTATTTACAACACTCCTCATATGAAATACCAAGAAGTAGGAAATCATCCAGGTTAACAACTGATAGAATTCCTCATGTGAGCTATAAATTACGTCAATACGAAAGGTGCAGTAGACAAGCCTAATAATCACATCTTTGAAGTTTGTGAAATTTATTTGGTGTCGATGAAAATATTCAGCTTTAAATTTAAATTGGAACAATTGGCATCATCCGGTTTCTGAACTAAAAATATGGGAGAAATAAAACTGATTCATAGTCTGATGATACTTGGTTGCAGCTCCAAGATGCAGTCTATTAACACAAATGGATAATTCCCCAAATTCCCTTGGAGTTTAAATGACCCATCGACTGTTTGGTTTTAAATCAGCTGACGATTTTAGCAATGTTCTAAGTTTCAATATTCACTCCTCCAAATTTTCTACAAATAAGATGGTGTCAATTAGTGCGCTAGCCGTTGCTTTCTGAATTAATTTATGTAATGAGGCTCCCGTTAGAGTTGATCGCGTGGTCGATTGGGTGTGATGAACATCACATAACTATCGAGGAGCATCACTTCTACGATGGCCATCTGACCATTGTCCTTTTTCGATAATTGAGATAATGCCCAACTAGGTAATTAAACTAGCACCGACTGAATGTCATATGTCAAAAAATCTGGCATCAGTCGCTGAATCCGAAAAAATTGTTTTCATTTCAGGATTCAGTTCTGGTGTAATTGAAAAATTGCGATTTTCAACGTCTGGATGCTTGGAGATAATCACCTCCTGTTTTTTAATTAGCTTCGATTGTAAACTCTGTTATTCACGATCAATAGATGAACTAGTCATTTTGCACACATTCTTCAGCGCAATGTTGACGTATACTGAAGAGTTACAAATAATGTCGCTTACCACTCGTCTCCCAATGACAACAAGTGACAGACAGACTACTTGCTTAAATGCATTTGTCCTTACATAATATATTTTTATGAAATAATAGTGCCTTAAAGCTTTTATTATTAATGTAAGTAGAGTTGATGAAAGAACGTCATCACTTTTTGCTTCCTGGTATTCACAATAAGCGTTGTTTATCGAATATAAAATTAGAGGTTAAACGACTTATCTTAAGGAAGTTGAATCCTCAATTATACGAGATGGCCCCCGTCGCGGATTTATTTTTGGGTTTTAGTGGTGGGTCGGAGTGCTCTCTTCGGATGGGGGCCATCTCGTATAATTGAGGATTCAACTTCCTTAAGGTAAGTCGCTTAACCTCTAATTATACTTCGATGGCCCCCGTCCTCGAGATCACATTGTAGATGTTATCAATGAACATATGGCATTCAACAAAAATGAACGTACAAACCAGATTATTAAAATCACCAAAAATCATGGATGGCATCAAAGCAACTAATTCGGATTAATCACGCAATTTGCTGATATTTAATACAGATTCATTCTGTCATTTAATTGACTATTAAATATTTGCCCTTGGTGATTTACACATTACTCTGATGCACAATTTAACATAAAACGGCAATACTCAAAAAGAATAATCTTCACCATAAAAAGACTAAATATTCTTGCTTAAGCAACTTAATTAGCACTTAATTATACCGGAGAGGTCAATTTCACCTCTCTCGTGGCATATATCGGCTCTGAGCCGATCCTCGACTGCCTGAAACCAACGAAAATTTACCTGCACGAAGTAAACAACACGCCCTGTCCCCGTCTGCAACGAGTTAAAGGTCAGACGGTCTTGAAAATAAAATTTTATTTTCGTACAAAAACAATTTTATAAATGCACACATTTTAGACATTTTTTCATTTAATGTAAGGCACTTGGTGTTCTTTTAAAACGTGACCGTTACACTCCCTCTCTCCTTCGTAAGGAGGGGTCCCACATCCGACCTAAACTGGCATTTCAAAAGTATAATTCACTATCAATCGAAAAGGGCCAGTAATATAAGCATAACAACACAACATAAAAACAAAAGGATAAGATCAGAAGACCGTCCGCACTAAATAATTAGCCGGGATGATAAGCTAAACGTATGAAACGTAGATTCCATAACATAACGCAAAAATGTACCAACTAAATTACTATCGACCGAAAATGGACTGTAATATTACTAGAACAAGGCAGTAATAACAAAAACTAAAAGGTAAGATCTAAAAGACCCTCCGCACTAAATAATTAGCCGGGACGATAAAGTAAACGTATGAAACGCAGATTTCGTATCATAACGCAAACATGTACTAATTTACCATCAACCGCAAAGGGACTGTACTATTAGCGTACAAAACGGTAATACATAAAAACAAAAAAAATAGATCTAGAAGACCCTCCGCACTAAAACAATTAGCCGGGACGATAAGGTAAACTATGAAACGCAAATTCCGTAACATAACTCAAAGATGTACTAGCTAATTTACTATAAACCTAAAAGGGACTGTAAGATTAGCAGAACAAGACGGTACTAGCATAAAAACAAAAAGATAAGATCATCAGATCATCCGCACTAAATAATTAGCGATAAAAAGCTTACTAACTAAAAGGTAAGGTACAACGGACGGAACGCTAAGTTCGGTAACAAAAGCAACGATATACGTACTAAAGGTCAAGTTAGCCATCAAAAGAAGTTCGGACTTCAAGTCATAACTCAACATAATAAAATAGGCAGATACGTATAGACGCAAATTCCGTGACACAACGTAAAGATCTCAGCATCGGCCAATCTTAAGTTAACCGAACATGTACGATAAAAACAACAAAACTTCCGCACTAATATTATTATTAGCCGGAACAATAAGGTAAACATACAGCACAAAAATGACGAAACCGGACGAAAAGATATGCCGAAAAGAAAGGTGGGTAAACATGGAACGAACCGGAACAGTACGATAAACATAACAGAACTAAACTTACAAACTAAAGGATATCCTTATTTAACTAAAGGAACCGAAATGCAATGTACCAAACTCGAACCCACGAAACTAAACCTAACTTAAGATAAATACTCAGTTTTTAGTTTATAACATTGTTCTAGTTTATATATTTTTAGGTGTGAGACTTTTTGAAACAGTCAAGTATTCAAGAACCAACCTCTGTCTGATTCGTTTGGCGCAGAGGTTTTTTCATTAAAATTTTTAAATATTTTTCAGTGGCAAAATACCCAATAAAAAGTAAGAAAATCTGAATATGCCACAAATAAATAATTACAGACAATATTAAGATAAATAGCATAAACTAATGCAATAATGCACTCGCTGATGTTTCTAAAACTAAAGATATGTTCAACGTAAAAACTAAAGGGAACGAAACTTACGACAACCAGATCGAACCTACGAAACTGGATCTACACAGGAGACCTAAGACGAACTAAAAATATAGACAACGTACGAAATCATAACACAAGAAACGAGAGAAATATGTTGCCTCAACTAATCTAAACTTAACCTAGATAAACAGCGATGAAAAATTAGATAAGGCGATACGGAATACAAAATTGACAAATACGATACGGAGTACAAGAAACGAGAAAGGAATTAGATCACTTAGCAATAGAAAAAATATTGTCTTGGTCAAATGTGACAGCCATAACACAAGTAAAAAAGCAGCAATATTGCGGCAAGGAAAACTTACTCAAATTCTTTCAGTTAACCAACCGGAACAACCAACCAATTACCCTGTAACAGCCTGTATTTAGCCAAGACGAAAAAACGAACAAAACGGGACAAACAAGGTAACAAAAAGATAACAAAGTACCTAGAAAAAAGGTAACGTAGAACAAAACGTACAAAAGCAAAACTAGCTAACAAAAGAATGGATAATTGAAATGCATTAAAAAACACAAAGAAACACAAAAAACTCAGAAGATAATGTAGGACGCCAATTATTTTAAGGAAAAATAACAGCCACTAACAATAAGACAATGTTCCCAAAAAGAGAAGTAAAAAAAGATAAAAGCTAACAGGTCAACTACAAACCATAAAGCAAGAAACGATAAAAGGTAAACGGTAAAATAAACTCTAAAAAGATGGACTCTAAAAAATACACCTTCAGTATAAACGGTAAAATTTACAACAGAGTGTTCTACTGAAGGGGCAAATTTTCCCTTCAAAAAAATTTCTAGACCGAACCTGAACTTAAACACCAGATTGACTAATTTTACAAAGCTATTTACATAAAAAATATAACATCCAGTATACAAAACACAATATTTTTGCAAAGAATCAACAATACATGTACATATTCGGTAAAAACACACAATACAAACAAAAAATAAAATATCAAGGTAAGCGATTACAAACAGCTGCCAGTTATTCCAACAAGGCCCCACATTGGGCGCCAATTATAACCTTTCCGTTTAGTTATATTAAATCCGCAATCATAATTAAAATTCAATATAGAGCTTAAGACCTCAGGGTAGATTATCCTTGATAGCTTGGCTTAATATTGGTTACCACTTATCTTGGCAAATACTTAATAACAGGAAATTGCCAAAAAATAAATACACAGCTCTACAAGGCTCAACAAAAACGATAGTTGGACGTCACCTTATTTTTTGTTACTGGAAATCAAATACATAATTTCTGTTCACTTTAAACTATAAGTTGGCCCGGCAAAGTAAGGAATCACCGAGCTATCCCAAAATACTCAAGTCAAGAAATCGTATTACAGATAAATCGATACAATATTTTGTATCGACCGGCCTGAGCTCAATGACCGTTCTAAGAAAACTTATAACTTACTCATTAAAATTACTAGGAACTGTACAACAAATAGCATTTTAACAAGAATTAACCACTTAAACTAATTACATAAATTGACATGGCACGCTAAATTATAAAACTCAAAAGGTTTCACAGCCGAATACCCAAATTGGGGAGACATACAAAAAGCTTTCGGCGTGTACCGGTTTTGCTATTGTTCCTGAACAACCTTAAATGTTGCTAGCGAGCACACACTAATTAAGCCACTATGTATGACTACTGGTGCATCGAAATTGTCAACAAATCTAGTCACTGTGGCCAATGTCTACACCTACCATGAAAGCGGTCAAATTGTTTATCGATCTCACTCAGGAAGGAAAGATCCATCACGAAACTAGTTCTTTAACAACACTAAAATTATTGTTCTCCACGCGCGTAGCCTTTTGAGCTACCACAACTAGTACATAAAATAAAAAACTTACAGTTTCATTCCTTGGCACATAAAGGTCAATGAACGCATGGCACTCAACAATAATGCAAGAATGAACGTACAAACTAGATAACTAAAATCGCCAACAATCATGGATGGCATCAAAGCCACTAATTCAGATTAATCAAGCAATTTGCTGCTATTTAATACAGACTCATTCTGTTATTTAAGTGACTATTAAATATGTGCACTTGGCGATTTACACATTACTCTGATGCACAATTTAACATAAACGTAGGGGCAATACTCAAAAAGAATAATCGTCACCATAAAAAGACTTTAAATATTCTTTCTTAAACAACTTGATTACCACTTAATTATAACGGAGAGGTCAATTTTACCTCTCTCGTGTTATACATAGGCTCTAAGCCGATCCTCGACTGCCTAAAGCCAACGAAAATTTACCTGCACGAAGTAAACAACACCCCCTGTCCCCGTCTGCAACGAATTAAAGATCAAACGGTCTTGAAGATAAAATTTTACTTTCGTACAAAAACAATTTTAAAAATTCATATATTATAGACATTATTTTATTTAATGTAAGGCACTGGGTGTTCTTTTAAAACGTGACCGTCACAAAATGTACATTGTGGTCATCCCAAGAAATAATTCAGTCATGGTGGATATTTGTAAAGGTATTTGCGCAAGCCTCCCATATTTGGTACCTATCATTTAGTATTGAACTTTTGCTGTTGGATGAGCTCTGTATATTTTGTTCACCAAAACTTATCATTACCATTTGAGCAAAATATAATTTTTTTCACTGCTTGCTTTTTCACTGCTCTCCGTCAAGTAGTTTTTTAGTTAATGCACCAGCAGGCAGACAGACACAGGCAGATTGGCGACATTGAAAAACCTATATTTTCGTAATCTACATGATCTGAAACATCAAAATCCGAAAAAATCTCAGAGGGTGATTTTTGCTCGAATACAATACTTCCCTTCGGTATGCGAGGGAAGTAAAAATTAGTTCGATAGGAAAAATGTAATATTACTTCCCTCGCATACCGAAGGGAAGTAATAATTGTATTCGAGAAAACACCACCCTTCGAGATTTTTTCGGATTTTGACGTTTCAGATCACGTAGATTACGAAAATATATATTTTTCAATTCCGTCAGTCGGTCGGTCGGTCGGTCGGTCGGTCGGTCGGTCAGTCGGTCAGTCGGTCGGTCGGTCGGTCGGTCGGTCGGTTGGTCGGTAGGTCGGTCGATCGGTCGGCCGGCCAGCCAGCGTGCATGCCTGCCTGCCTGCCTGCCTGTCTGCCTGCCTGTCCGGCCGGCCGTCCGTCCGTTACTGTCAGCGAAGAAATGGTTAAACTTTCACTGGAGAATATTCACTGTGGACCGTCTAAAAGGGAATAAATAATGAAAAAAATTTTTTTTTGCTGAAATTAAAAATTTCCACATTTCATGTGTGACGTTTTTTTCACAGTCTCGAGTAGTGAATCGTCACTTTGACACTCGAGCCTTCAGTCGGCGGTGACGGTAAGCTCGGGCGCCACCTTTACAATTGTTTTTCGTGAGGTAAAGGACTCACACTAGCCTCTTAACACAGCCTGTTACGGTAGGGCTGGGATAGCGTCAGAGGAGACACGGTATGTCCAGGGGTCTAGGGATATCAGACTTCACACAGACACACAGTAAAAGGCAGTTTAAATAATATACATATTTATTATAACCAAAATCCTACTCTCTACAATTCTACTCTACTACCCTAACGTATTTGCGTTCAAGCAAACAAAAACAATATTTAGACGGCGTAAGCGAGGGGGGAAGGTTACTACGGTTAAATTACTACAACAAGCACTGTTATTATTATCGGCGGTGATTACAATGTGATACAGTACAATATCTTTGCAACTTGGCTAGTGTGCAGCGGAAAAGAAAGATACAAGATTCAGAATGCACACGTAGATGAATTACCTACTCCTGCTCACTGTTCCCTGTCAGCCAATTTATACCTAGGCATAAATTGCCCTCTAGGATGTACTCACTCCAGTACGGGGGATATTTTGGGTAGCCGAGGGCTTATGTGACGAACCGGCTGAAGGGACTAGGCTAGCAAGTCACCCTATCTACCCAAAGCACCTCAGAACCAGGCGTGCGTACTCAACAGTGAGTTAGAAAAAATATCTCAGGTGATTAACCAGCTGAAGGGACTAGGCCAGTGAATCACTCAAGATATCCCCTTCGACGGTCTACAAACAGAAACACTCACGGCTCACGGTTCCCTCTTGGTTAATCCACCCGCAGGGGCAGACCAACCTCCAGGGTTTACGGACACGAGAGTAGAGGAGATGCGGGGTATCAGTGAACCCGTCTGGTCAACCAGCTGAAGGGACTAGGTCAGCAAACCACACCCGAGTCTACCCGGGATACCTCCACCCTGCGTACATACGCTTCAGGCAGCAAGGATAGATAATATCCGAGATATCCAAAGGCCGTTGGTATCTGACCAGCTGAAGGGACTAGGCCAGCCAGAAACCTCAGAACCTTTTTCTGTCCTGGATATTCCTATACTTACTCGAGCGTCCGTGGCGTACCAGACACACAAATGGAAAAGAAAGTATGATTAGTAGGCCTGTGCTTAACACTGGCCAAGTTGTTTACCAACGTTCCTAATATACTCACTTCCTTGCCGGTGGTTTCCTTGGATCGGCGGATCGGTATCGGTTTTAATTTCGAGTTTCCTCCTGGCTCCAGATTCCCTTGCTATATCGTTGGCTTGGATCAGTATTCGATACAGATGGAACATAATTCATTGGTGTTGGAGAACTAACGCCATCTAGCAGAGCTCTCTCCAACCTCATAATGCTTAAATTTAAACAACTATTTACTTCCTGTGTTTAGAAATAGTATATAATAAATATGCGGTTTTATAAAATAAAATATGCTTCGTTACACATGACACGCTAAATCCATTTCAGAAAAAAAAAATTTTTTTCACCTACATTTTTGAAATTTTTTTAACTACAATTAGATGAAAAATTTTAAATTTACACGCTTCGTGGCATTCTAAACCTATTAGAAAATAAAAAAATATATTTTTTTACAAACGTTTTTGAAAATTTTTTACCACTAAAATAGATGGAAAATTTTTTTTCTTTCTTCGAATTTAAAATTTCCACGTTTCCATGGCATTCTAAACCTATTCAAACAAATTTAAAAATTATTTTGTGAAATCTGTCTGTTGGTGCATTTACTAAAACACTACTTGACGGAGAGCAGTCAAATTTGGTAGGTAGTCAGCGAAGAAATGGTAAAACTTTCACTGGAAAATATACAGGGTGGACCGTCTAAACGGAATAAATATTGAAAAACAATTTTTTTCTGCTCAAATTTAAAATTTCCACGTTTCAGGACACCTTAAACCTATTTCAGAAAAAAAAAATCGGTAAACGTATTTACACAGAACTTCCCTCGTTATTTGTGCATGGCGGTCACTCTAAAAAATTATTAAATAAGAAATGACATTGAGAATAATAATCAAAATATAGTTATTGCAATTATTACAAAGAAATCCTGATAACTTTTGGTCAAAAAAATAGTGCTCATCCAACAGCAAAAGTTCAATACTAAATAACAGGTCTACCATGAATTATTTCTTGGGATGACCAATAAAAGTATAATAGCATATGTCAAATATTATTGCCATTAGACTCATTTTCAGTTCAGCAAGAGTTCAATACTAAATAACAGGTGCCAAATATTGAAGGCTTGCGCAAATACCTTTACAAATGTTCACCATGACTGAATTATTTCTTGGGATGACCACCCTGTGAATTTTTCAATAAAACTATAATATGCCAAATATTATTACCATCTGTCACATTTTCAATTCCACCTCCACGTAGCGGAGTGGAAGTATTAGTGGTGGTTAAAAATTTCATTTTTAGTTTCAATTTTTCAAAAATTTTGGTTAAAAATTTTTAGTCTTTTTACTTCCCTCGCATACCGAAGGGAAGTATTGTAATCGAGAAAAAATCACCCTCCGAGATTTTTTCGGATTAAAAAATTGCATCATTATTTCACCATTTTGGAAAAAAAATTACCATTAGAATAGACGGAAAAATTTGTTTTTGCTGAAATTTAAAATTTTCACGTTTCATGACATTCTAAACCCATTTCAGAAAAAAAAATTTACATTTTTTTCACACATTTTTGCAAAAATTTTTACCACTAAAACAGATGGAAAATTTCTTTCTTTGCTCAAATTTAAAATTTCTATGTTTCATGTTTCCATGTTTCATGACATTTCATGACATTCTGAACCTATTGCAGAAGACTGAACATTTTTAACCAACAGTTTTGAAAAATAAAAAAAAATAAAATTTTCCACTTCATTGCGTGAATGTGGAACTGAAAATGTGTCTAATGGCAATAATATTTGACATATGCTATTATACTTTTATTGGAAAATATACAGGGTGGTCATCCTAAGAAATCATTCATGGAAGACCTGTTATTTAGTATTGAACTTTTGCTGTTGGATGAGCACTATTTTTTTGACCAAAAGTGATCAGGATTTCTTTGTAATAATTACAATAACTATATTTCCATTATTATTCTCAATGTCATTTCGTAATAATTTTTTAAAGTGACCGCCATGCACAAATAACGAGGGAAGTTCTGTGTAAATACCTTTACCGATTTTTTCTTCTGAAATAGGATCAGAATGTCATGAAACATGGAAACTTTAAATTTGAGCAAAGAAAAAAAAATTCCATTTTAGTGGTAACATTTTTTTCAAAAATGTGAAAAAAATTTTGGAATTAGGTTTAGAATGTCGTGAAAATTTTAAATTTCAGCAAAAACAAACTTTTCCGTCCATTCTAATGGTAATTTTTTTCCAAAGTGGTGAAAAAACGATACCATTTTTTTTCCGAAATAGGTTTGGAATGTCATGAAACGTGGAAATTTTAAATTTAAGCGAAAAAAATTTTTCATCTATTCTATAGTAAGTAGTGAATTAGATTTTTCAATTTTTTTGTTTTTAATTTGTTTGAATAGGTTTAGAATGCTATGGAAACGTTGAAATTTTAAATTTGAACAAAGAATAATTTTTTTTTTTAATTTTTCCAATTTGTTGGTTAAAAAATTTCAAAATTTTTACTTCTGAAATAGGTTTAGAATGTCATGAAACGTGTAAATTTTAAATTTGAGCAAAAAAAAAAAATTTTCTTCTATTCTATAGTAAGTACTTAGTGATGAACACATAAATTTTTTCAAGAAAAATTTTCAGGAAAATTTCTAAATTTGTTTTAATACGTTTAGAATGCCATGAAAACGTGGAAATTTTAAATTTGAACAAAGAAAAACCTGTTTTAGTTGTAAAAAAATTTTCAAAAATGTTGATAAAAAAATTTTAAAAAAAGCTTTTTTTGAAATGCGTTTAGAATGCCATGAAACTTGGAAATTTTAAATTTGAACAAAGAAAAAAAAATTTCTTCATATATTTTAGTGGTAAAAATTTTTTCAAAAATGTTGGTGAAAAAAATTTTCAAAATTTTTTTCTTCTGAAATAGGTTTAGCGCGTCATGAAACGTGTAAATTTTAAATTTGAGCGAAAAAAATTTTTTTCCACTATTTATTCCATTTAGACGGTCCACCCTGTATATTTTTCAGTGACGGTTCTACTATTTCTTCGCTGACGGTTGGGTTAACTACTTACCAAATTTGACTGCTCTCCATCAAGTAGTTTTTTTAGTTAATGCACCAACAGACAGACAGACAGACAAACAGACTGACAGACAGACAGACAGACAGACTGACAGATAGACTGACGGAATTGAAAAACCTATATTTTCGAAATCTACGTGATCTGAAACGTCTGAATCCGAAAAAATCTCGGAGGGTGATTTTTTCTCGAATACAATACTTTCCTTCGGTATGCGAGGGAAGTAAAAGAACTACTAGCCTCAAAGTGAAAAATATCTTACATCAATACGATACCATGGATTACCTTTCCTAACATATGTTAGTTTTGGGATCGAGCAAAAACGGTCAATATTTCAGTTATATTGTGGTTATTTTGAACCTACAGAAATAATTGCGTGTCACATAATAATAAAATGATATTCAATAGAATCTAATAACACTGCCTCAATTTTCAGGTGCCAGCATATTAAGGATGGTCCAACATTTTCTGTCAATGAATAGTTTTCAACTAGGAATTCGAAACTATGTATCTGTACAGTAAGTAATATAAAAAATTAGTGTTGACTTTGTTGACCTACCCTTAACAAAAATGAGTTATACTAACACAGAATGAAATAAAACAACAGTTTAACGATTTCTACAAATTTTTATATATCAAGAGACACGGTAGTGAACCACCAGAAGTTACCTTAGGCGGTTAAGCTAGCTATCAGTCGGTTTGCTTGTATCACAATAAAATACGTTTAGTGGAGATTTCAAAAATGAAAGGCACTTGTTTTAGTTTGACGACGAAGGTTTAACAAGGATTATTTATTGAGTATTTTTACAAGTTCGATTTTCACAGACTCCATGGGAACACAGTTTGTTTGCTTCTTAACACTAATAATAAGTTACTTTTGGATTAAACATACAACACGAAAATGTCCAGTGTAAACTTTACACGATTTTTTGTTAAACGCGGTTCAGTACTGTCGCGAGACTACTGTCTTCGAGACGAGGGTTAGCTTGGTTTTTATACGAAATTTGAATAATGGGGTGTTTGATTCTCTTTGTTCCTTAGACCGTGAATGGTTCTTTGAAAATCAATTCTTTTGCTGTCAGGAATTTGTTATACGAATTTATTACCTTGTGACAAAGGTTAGTCGGCTCTGGCTTTGAAAATTAGTTATTTTTTATGAAAGGTGGCGGCGATTTTTTTTGTTGCACAAAGGGATGTCAATGATATGAATAGTTACTTATTTTACGCGATTTACGTAAAATCGAGACTTGATGGCAAAGGCGCCGGCGATTCTGTAGGCTTGTTCTTGTACGAAGTGGTGCAATATTGTTATGAATAGCGTATTAGATCTGATTGTTCTTTGTCTGCACGCGCGACGGCGGCTTCGAGGGGGTAATTAATAATAAAATGGACATGTGAAAGAAATTTATTAGGGTGCAGTTTGCTAATACAGGGTGGATCCATATTATCGATCGTATCCTGAGTGTCGAGTTTAAAAGTGACTTGAAAAATACTAGTTGTGTTTTTATTTAGTTTTTGACTTTGGCGATTGAACGTGCTCTAAAAGAGGTTTATCTGGAGGTCAAGATTTTTTGAAAATCTCTTCAAAAAATTCGCATCTACAACAGTACCACTACCGCTGCCTCATCTTAGAATTGAAACTTTGTAATAAATGTACAGATTTATTCAAGCATTTGTTTAGTTACTTTTATAAATAGATAATTCTCTATCGATTGAGACCAGAATCAACGATTTTAATTACATATTAACGAATATACGTGTATAGCAATGCGTAACCACGCCCCTTACACAAAGAAATACAATTGTAGGTTTAAGAAGTTTAATCTAAAGGTGAGTATAATGCTAACTACAAAATCGTCTGCCGGTCATATTTATAATATTGCTTTGTCAGCTAGACGTTAAACAAAGGAAAAGCAAATTTGCAATTAGGCATTACTGTGAGAATGGAAATATAACAATGCGTGAAACTTGATATGTGATATAAGCAATTAACAAGAGAAGTCATCAACTTATGTAATTTGATACTACTGAGAAACTTACTTATAACTCAGTGTCGTACTGTGAATTTTTAATATAACAACTTCCCCCTTAATAAAAAGTTAATTGTTATGCAACAACTTTTGAATAAAATAATTAATGAATTAATCAATATAAAAGTAATAATAGGACATGAATATAATGAAAAGGTAATCATAAAATATTGAGTGAATAAAATAATAAGCATAAAATAGAAACAATAAAAGTTTAAGTCAATAAACCAAAAGTAGTGGTTCACTGGAAAGTTTATGATAACTCGATATCTTCTTGAGGTTTGATACCGGGTCGCTTGGAGGGATTAAACTTGGGAGTTTCATGAACGTCTTGCTTCGTCCTGGAGGAAATGAAGGAGAATCGCCTGTAGAGGGTTCGATCTTCAGTAGACGTCTCTTCCTTCCACATTTACAGAACACGTAAAGTAGAATTATGGAAATGATGAATGTGATGGTGAAATACGTGAACCAGGACATACGTTTGGTCACGAAAGGTTCGTTGATGAGATCGTCCAGATCTTTAGATATTGCTCCAATTTGTTTTTGGCAATATCCAAATCTTCGATATTTAAATTGTTGAGTTTCAATGGTTTTAATTTTGGTAGTTGAATTTTGTCGGGCATCTGGTTACAACATTCAAACGAAATTTGCACAAGATGGGAGTTGCCTTTAATTTCGGAGAGGTCCTTGGCACTGGCTTGTATTTTGGTGATACCTGCAAAGGCGTAACATCCAGGTTGTAATTTTGCAATCGAATTTTTATTGATCAGCTCCCTTGTTGTTTCCCTCTTCCAACTAATAATAATGTGGAGAGGTTCGGAGTTTATTATGAGCCACGTGCTGTCTCCAAGTTCTTGAACATTGTACCCTTGACTAATTATGAAGGTGGACTGGCAATTTTCGGGAGGTTTCGCAGGTTGTTTTAGAATTCTAGCTTCACATATGACATTCTGATCGATAGGGTATGTAAACAGGTTTAAACATAGCTTGGTTCCAAAATACAGGGGTTTGCATTCTTTCAAATTTGTTATTGGTATGTACATTAAAGAATCATCATCTCTCGCGATAAATTTTTTAGAAATAGATAAAATATGGTGAAGACCAGTTCTGTTATCAAATATGGGGATAGGGTATAAATGATAGGTATTATAATTTTGGGGTTCAACAAGTGGTATTTTTAAAACAAATATGAAGTTGGAATCTACTTGAAATGTTTTTGGTTCAATAATATCTAAATATTGAGCAACTGCCAGTAATTTAATAGGAAGAGGCAAATTATTCCTTCGCGAACTTTGTGAAATTTCTTGTAATGCCGTTACTAAATGATCAGGGGTAATGATTGACGAATGTATGATTCCCAGCCTAGCAAATGTTATTGAATTTAGAATGTCATTCAATTGTCCTCAAGATACAAATAGCTTTCCATTAATTGTTCGCAAATGTGTAAGAATTTTAGCCTTATTTCTCCAGCTTCGATATTTCGCGTCATGGTATCGATTGTACGCTCGACATCTTTTATGTCTTTGTTAAACGTTTTCTCGCCAATTTGCAATTTTTAAATAGTTGATTGAAGTTTTTTATTGCTGATGTTGTAATTGAAATTTGGTTTTTTGTTAAATTTTCTAATTGGTCGTCGTTATTTAATTTATTAATACAGTTAGCGTAATATTCACCATCTTCGGCGTCTAGATTTCTAGTTATTGATTTGAAAATTGTGCCGATACCATTTAATATTCTGCATTTATATATTTTTGTGTCTAGATATACTTCATCAAATTTGGATTGTATAGTTTTGGAAATTTGTGTCAAAAGTTTGAAGTCTGTTTTGACTTCGCTTCTAAACGTGATCATTTTTTGATGAGCACCGTCGAGAGTATTTAATATCATGTCTAGAATTTGTTGGTTCTTATCGAAAGCTAGTTTAAGGGATGATGTATTTTTATGTACCAATAATGTCAATTTTTCGTTTGTGACCACGATGTCCGTGTCTTTGTGGTAAAATACACCAACAATGTTATTTATCGATGTTATTTTGTATTGTGCGATGATCCGAATAGCAGGATAAACCTGAAAATAAATTTAATTTTCAGTATACGGTTTCATTCTATCAAAATGTACTTTAGTTTCTTGATTTGTTTCAAGTTTTAATAAGGTAGCAGAATTTTGAAAAATTTTTTTGATTTCAAAAGGACTGTTAAATTTATTTTGAAGTTTGTTTTTTATTTGAGAATTTTTCACATATACTTTATCGCCAACTTCGTATTCAGGTCGATTTTTCAAAACATTTCTGTCAAAGCGAACTTTTGCCTTCTCTTTTTGAGATTGTGTTCCACTGCGCGCGATTTTATAATAATGAGATATTCTGTTGTTCAGATCTCTTACATATTTCATTATTAATTATTTTTGGTTGTATAGAGTTTCGGGTGGTCTAATAGACGTATGTCCGAAAAGAAGTTCGTACGGTGTGAAGCCGTGTGTTTAGTTAGCCGAGTTGTTATAGCATATAATTGCATACGGTAATATTGTGATTTTCAGTTTTGTGGACTCTTATCATTTCCGCTAGTGTAGCATGAAATCGCTCGAGAGATCCGTTGGATTGGGTATGCCCTACGCTTGAGTATGTTAGTTTTATGTCGTAGAGCGTACAAAGGTCTTTTAATAATTTATTGTCAAATTCACCGCCGAAATCACAATGAATTTTCAACGGGATACCGTAGTGTAGAAAATATAACAATAAGGTATTTACAACTGATTTCGCGGATTTAACCGGGACAGAATAGGCTTGCGTAAATTTGGTTAATTCGTCGCGAATTGTGACAGCGTAATTTCGCGTAGGAAATTCGAATAGGTCAACATAAATTCTTCCGAATGGTATTTTTGGAGTCTCGGTAATTACCAGAGGTTTGTTAAAATTTTTACGACGGACTTTGGTTTTTTCGCATGTTTCGCAACTTTTAATAAAGCTTTCAACGTCTTTAGTTAAGCCTCGCCAATTGTATTTTACTCTTATACTTCTTATAGTTTCGTTAATACCGCGGTGTAAGCTATTTTTCCTGAATGGTTTTGATCTAAAATAATCGAAATTTCGTCTTCATCGAGGATTTTAACAACATTTTGACAGATTACTATTTTCAGATCTTTTTCTGCAAAAATAAATGAAAGCATTTCGAGTATTGGAAGATCTAGATTATTTTCTACATAATAAGTTTTAGAAAGATCCAAAACATTTTGTCTTCTGTACAATACCATTAATAAATGTTCGTTTATTGAATCGACATCGAAAGGTAAAGGAACAATAAAACATTTTCTATGCCTGACCGATTTACTTGAGACAATGTTAATCATGTTGTTATAAAATTCGGGGTGTACTTCGAACATGTTCTCAATGATTTCATGATGCAAATCTTCTAATTTGTTTTGTTCTAATATTTTTGTATTCCCTGTCTAAAAGTTATCTGTTTGAAGTTTGAATTTTAGAATAATCTATTAAGGATTTTGTTTTATATAATTTTAAAAAGATATCAAATTCTTGAGCGATTACTTCAATAGTGATCTTGCCGTTATTGTTCGGGTTTTCGTCATTGTTTGGTTCATCATTTCATTCGTCGTCCTCGTTCGCGGCTACAATTTTTTAATAAAATTTGGAACATTCCAAAAATTGATTGATTCTGACTGGTGATAGAGCGTCCGCGTTTTCTTTATTTTACCGGGTTTGTAGACGATCTCGTAGTCGCATTCTTCTAATTTGAGTTTCCTACGTGCGAGTCTACTTCCTGAGTCTTTTGTCGAAAATGGCCAGGTAAGTGGTCGATGATCGGTTACTAACTTGAACTTCCTTCCGAACTGATATGGTGTTTTACTGACCATACTCTAGCTAATAGCTCGCGCTCTATGGTTGAATACTTGGTCTCCGCCGTGTATAAAGTTCGAGATGCATAAGCTATTGGTAAGTCTTTGCCTATATTGCCTTGCGAGAGACGGAACCAATGGCAAATGCGCTAGCATCTGTAGTTAGGATGAAAATATCGTTGAAATTCGGATAAATAAGAATGGGCGTTGTTGTTAATGTTCGTCTCAAATTTTCTGAGGAGTCAAACAATCATTGTCAAAGTCTAAAAGTATGTCCTTTTGTAGTAATTTTGTTAGGGCTTTAATAATCTTAGAAAAGTAAGGGATAATACGTCTGTAATATCCTGCTAAGCATAAGAATGATTTTATTTCTTTAGGATTTCTCGGTTGAGGAAAATTTAAAATCGCATCAACTTTAGCGGGATTTGGTTTTGCACCGTCCTTAGTAAAATGATGGCCTAAATATGCAACTTGCTTGCGCAAAAATTCGCATTTGTCCGGTTGCATTTTGAGATTAGCTTTTTGTAGACGTTTAAATACTTTCGTTAACCGCGAAACGTGGTCACGAATTGTATTCTAATAAATAATAATGTTATCCATGTAAACGAGACGTCGTTAGTTTTGGATACCTAATAAAATATTATCCATCACTCTTTGAAATGTCGATGGAGCATTTTTTAAACCGAATACGGACAAATTCGTAGTGGCCATTCTCGACAGTAAAAGCTGTTTTTTGAATGTCTTTTGCGTCGATCTCAATTTGATGGAACCCGGAGGCAAGATCTAACGTTTTAAAGTATTGGCACTTGCCTAGTTGATCAAGAAGGTCCGAAATATTTGGGAGTGGATAGTTGTCGTCAAGAGTCAGTTCGTTAAGTTTTCTGTAGTCTACTACAATCGCCATTTTTGTTTACCGCAGGCGTCGAGTTTTTTAGGTACAACACAAACCGGGGATGACCAGGGTGAAATTGATGGTCTGATTATACCTTGGTCGAGCATTTTACAGACTTGAGTTTTAACTTCTTTGTAAATATGAGGATAGCGATAACATTTTGTAAGAACCGGTTTAGAATCGTTCCTCTTATTGGAATGTTTAATCTCGTTAGTAAAACTTGAATTGTCGCCTTCTAAATAAAATACATCAGAAAAATTTAGACAAAGTTCTGTTATTAACTCGGCTTCTTCTTCGTTCAAATGTTCTAATCGTTGGTCTAAATTTTTGAACTTTTTCAAGTTTAAGATCGATTATTTTGAGAATTGTATTAGCGTTTATTATTGATGCTAAAAATTTGCGTTTGGTAAGCGGGCTTTTTCAGTTTCTTGGGCTAACAGTATAGCCTCGGTATTTCATAGGTTACATTTTAATTTGAATATTTTTTCCATTGGTTCGATAGAAATTAAATTTTAATTTTTATTATTGCGTGGAGTTTGATTCCGAATTTAATTTTTAATATTGAAATTTGTAGTTAGTTGCGAAGATAAATTTCGTTTTTTTTTTTTCGTCACCTGTAGATTTAAATATCGGTACGGTTTTGAAATTCGTAATTAGTCGCTTATTTTTAATATTTACCATACATTCGTAGTGTTCTAAAAAGTCTGCGCTTAGTAGTTCGTCAAAGTCTATATCCACATTATGAAGGTAAACTTACTGTGGATTATTGTCGGTAAATGGTATAAGAACGAATTAATTGATGATTTTTTGTTCAGTTATGCCTTGTATAATAATATTTTCAGAAAATCTCCTTTTGTAATTTTCTGCAGTTTTTGGTTTAAAAATCGAAATTCCTGCACCAGAGTCTATAAGAATCTTAAATTTATTGGTGATATCTTTGATATAATAAAGATTATTCGAATTTACGGTCAATAAAGTATGTGAAAGTGTTTCTGCATGAACTTCTGTTCTGGGAAGTTCAGAAATGGGTCGAAATTATCGTTGAGGTTCATATTTTGAATTTGGTGAGAAATTTGGTCCAATTCGCAATTCGTTGTTGGAATATCCGTGAGATACTCTGGACTTTCGCAAAAATCCTGAGGATTAGCAGTAGAATCCTCCTGGGGCATGTGAGAATTAGCAGTATAATCCTCTTGCGGCATCTGCGAATTAGCAGTATAACTCTTGTATTGTTCTGGGAAATCAGTTGTATTTGCAGGAAAATTTTGACTATCTTCTAAATTAAAATTATTGCACATTTCATTTAAATTTTAGTATTCGGCAGAATAATCTCCATACCGGTTAAAATTATATTGGTCATCATAAGGTTCATATTTTAAACGATGAGTCTTTTGTTCATTGAAACGGTTAACATTAGGATTTGGTTGTATTGCTGGTGGTCTTTATTTGACGAAATTAGGATTTGGTGTAATTGCTGAGGGCCTATTCTGTTGTGTTTGACTAACTTGATAATTTCGCGGATAAGTTCTAGAATTAAATCGACTAGTTTGTTGCGCAAAATATTGAAAACTTTGAAAGTTTGGTCTTTGATTTTGTAAAGTTGATGGCATAAATAATTGTCGTTGCCTTGTGCGACATTACATGTTTATTACATGTCCGTTTCGTTTGCAAAATGAACAAAATTTTTGTTGAAAATTTACGTTTCGTCGTGTTTGTTGAGAAGGCACTAGATTTTTAAAATTATTACTATTTTTGGAAAGTTTTGCGATTCAAAATAAGAGTTGTAATTCCTTTCTAATTCTATTAATGGCTTGTAAAATGCTTTGTGAGTTTCCAGCCCTTACAATTTGTCCTAATTTTGACTTTAAACCCGTCAACAAGGTGTTCAAGGTCATAGTTTCTATTAAATCTGATTGAGATTATTTTTGTTCGCCGGATAGGCGTTGTTTCTGGATAGCCGGATGCATTTTCGCATTATGCATCTGTAGATGCGCAACAGAAGTTAATGCAGATTCACCTATTATTTGGTGAATGCGCTGTAAGTCTTGGATAAGCGATGTCAAGTCGCCTCAGCCTCGCAATTTATTTTCTATATGAAAAGTGAGTAAAAGTTTTTGATTGTTATGCCATACCTTGTGCGTAAAGGCAAGAATTTAGGAAAGCTTGTAAATTAATAGCATTACCGTCGAATTCCGGTATAAAAGGAAAAATGTCGGAGAGCTTGTAAGGCTCAATTTGCTCAATTTACGCTGTTTGTGTAGTTTGTGATGCTTCTGGCAGCGTTGCTTTTATTTAAAGATACAAAAAAGTGAATTAAATGCTAACTTGAAATTGTTTAGAATGACCTTTTTTGAAAAAAGAAAATTAGTTTGAAAATAATTATTCATGTAGTTTGTGTATTAACTGTATAATAAACGGTAACGTATTAGGAGTATAATTCAGTTCTTATATTAATTAAAATTAAATTAAACTTATTGCGTTTACTTTGAGAAGGAATAATTATTCAATAATAGAAATGTACTTTGTTCGCTGAGTGTATATAGCACTATTATTAAATCATTATGAAAAATAATAAAATAACGCGGGATGATTCTTAAAACTGACTTATGTGATTGTTTTCACCCGTAGATTTTTTTCTAGTTTAAGATTGGGATCCACCGTCACAGCTAGGAAGATCTTCTTCTTCTTCCGGTTCTTGTCCACAGGTTAGGCACCAATTCCAGATGTTCTCCTTGTTCCTTTGGACACGTTTCCCAGAAGTTAGGCTCATGAACTTGTGCGTTTCACTAAATCTGTTCCGACTGCGCCAATTTTCGTTATTAAGTTTTTATAAAATATTTATTTGGTTAAGTAAAGTCATCTATGACTCTAGGTGAAAAATGCAGTTGTAGGTTTAAGAAGTTTAATCTAAAAGTGAGTATGATACTGAGTACAAAATCGTCTGCTGGTCATATTTATGATATTGCAAAAGTTTTGTCAGCTAGACGTTAAACAAAGAAAAAGCAAAATTGCAATTTGGTGCTACTGTGAGAATGGAAATATAATTATCAACTTATGTAATTTGATACTACTGAGAATCTTATAACTCAGTGTCGTACTGTGAATGTTTAATATAACATATGTATAAATATATGCAATTTGTCCCATTAACTTCGGCTTCCGACAGCGATGAGCCCCCCAGAATGGGGCTCCCGTACTGTCCCGTCATGGCGCTCATAGGGCTTCCCTATTTCGCTCTCTAATGGGCCCCTGTAGGGCTTCGTCGTGGCCCTAACAGAGCTTCTCTGGGCCCCATTGCGCCGCCATAGTGGCGCCCCCGTAGGACTCCTCCGTGCCCTCCATAAGACTTTGATGGGCTCCATTTCACCTTTCACAATGGGGCCTCCATAGGACTTGACGTCCCCATTTCTGGGGCCCATATCAAGGATTTCTGTTCGCGCTGTGGCCTCTTTAATTCTCGCACAGCATAACCTCACTTCCATGTACCTAAAGATTAACATAATCTCTAATTTTCCGTTGTGTAATACTATTCGCATTTTTAATGTTTATATTCACATTTCTAGATTGGAACCAGCGTAATATTAATAAACCTTATATAGAATACATATATTTTCGGGAGAATCAATTGCTTTACTCCTAAAAGCTATATAGGACCTCTACCGTGACAGTTCTTCGTATTTTATCAACTTAGTTGGATAAACATGTGTTTGACCATTTTTTTTATAACTTTAAATAAGACGATTCTCTTGGACATACAATAATTTAGCTTTTATTTATTTCTTCCCTGTAACTAATCGTCGACCCTCTAATAAAAATTAAAGTTAAAAAGCATCTTTACGGGGCTCTAAAATAAATCAGTTTGCAACATAAACAGATATTTCTATGACAATTATTTTACCTTATTGTACTAAAGTCTAGTCTGTACACGACAGGGCTGTACTTGACTTTTGCTACAGAGTAATCAGCTGTAATTTGGTTTCCTTTTGATATTTCCAGGAATGAGTTAAGTGTTTAAAACAATGATGATTATAATTAATGGGTTGCTAATGTGTTTGTTCAAAATTTCCTTTGGCAAACCTATGTATTTTAAAATAGCTCCTCAAAACCTAAAATTTGTCGATAATTTAATGCTGCCATTTATTTTGTTAGTTGAATATGTGAATTTTGCACTTGAAATGAGTTCCCGCAGCTGTTTCATAAAGGTTTCTTAAGGCATCCCTGGCGCTTCCGCATTGTCATGATACATATTATTTTTACTATAAGTTTATTTAGTTTTAGTTTTCATTTGTTTAGCCGATACAAGAACGTAGTCAGTGAAAATCTTTGGAACCAACTGAACACAACCGCCAACAATGAAATTTCAAAACTGCCTGATAGTTTAGAGATCATCATGAGCAGTTGGATCAAAGAACCTGGGCATCCCCTTGTTAACGTCACCATGAATGGACGCCGTGTTACGTTCTCTCAGGTAATATAAATACAAGTTTGTATGTTATAAAAAGTAGCTCTTGATTTGAAAGCATGTTATAACTATAATAGCATTTAATTTGTACAGTTAAGTCAGAAATCAGGACCCACAAATTCGATTATGTCCACTCGCAGATATAGTTTTGGAAAAATAATAATTGAGTAATAATTATATAATTAACACTGCAAGAAACGCATGACTAAATTTTACGACAAAGAAAACGTTGGGCCTGATATACTCAAAAGAAGAAAAATCAAATTCTCAAAATAAATAGAAAATAATGTCCTATTTTTATAACAAAAAAAAATTAAGAATAAAATAAGCTTGACGTGAATTTTTGGTATTGCTGCACTAAACACCCTGTATTACGATTATTTCGAAAATTTTGCCGCGCATACTTCACAAACAGATACAGTATGTTTCAGGCGTATATATTTTTTACAAAGCTGACACGTATACCTTGTTCACTGATCTTTGCAGAAGGCACATCTTCCACGTTTATTTTGAAATTCGACATGCTCTGCCAACTTAGTACCACTAATTCTAGCGGTAAGCTATCAAGTTTCCCGTGGCGGGTATTGAGAGTTTACTCTACTTTTCTTGTAATCCATTAAAAGTTCAGTACCAAGTTGTTTCAGAAATATTCTTCTGTAAATTTTTGCACTATTTTCATTTTAATTACTTCTAAATATAACCAAGGAATTTATACCAGCAACATTGAGGAGTCCATATAAAAGTATCATGGACCACCTACGTGTATTTCTTGCAACATTATATTTCGCAGAAAGTTGGTCAACTGTATCAACTCCACATTTAGTCGAGTTGTAAAATATAATTATTTCTGGTTTCGTCTCCTCTCCAGATGCCTTATCAGTAAAATCATCATCATGAAGAGTTGATAATAATACGACCTGCTCATTTTTTTATTTTTGGTATAGGAAAGGATGGTTATATCTTTTGCAAATCCAAACATACTTGACTTTTCTGGTCGTCTGGTAAAAAAGTAATTGGGAGTTTGTCTCTCATTTTTCCTTAGTGTTCCCACAATTGTCGGCTGATGATTTTGTAGTAAATTACTGGCCGCTTCAACGGAAGTGAACCAATTATACATTGTAACATTCTTCCTAGATTTCGCTTGTGGTGAGCAAAGCATATTTACTACATCGGAAGAGCTGTTACTAACACAAAAAGAACCTAGAAGCTGTCTACCGCAATATTGTAAGTATAGAATGACTTTAAGTCTACCAATGAAAAAACTTTTATTTCATATCGAGCCCGCTTATTTGGAATGTACATCCGAAAATGACACCGGCCCCTAAAGGACCACAGCAGTTCGTCGAGTGTACTACATTTCCCAACAGAGTATTGTTATTGACAGTTCTTTACTACTGCGTCAAATATTTTTTTTTACTGGAGCTAAATTACTTGACTTTTCCACTCTTCTCTCGCCCGGATGCCATCCATCCGCAAACATATTAGCAAAAAACGAAATTTTCTGAGTGCCATTGTTGCCGGAATGATCTCTACACCTGTACCATCCCTAGACCAAAATTCAGAAATTGAGGTTTTGCCCCCATGATAAACAACGGCTAGATGAAGAAGCCTAATAACTACACGCATTTCTCAGATATCTGTCGGTCTTGTATTAGACTTATTTTGATATCGATGTTGGTATAGCATACTTCATTCCTTTATTCCATCTTTTGAATTATATTGCAAATGACTACGTTCACCAACACTGGGTTGAACAGGTAAGTATTCTTCTATCTTCTGTTCACTTTCGGATTCATGATCACTGAAGTTTTCATGCTGTGGATCTGTTACTGAGTCATCCGAGTCTGAAAAACTTTCCAGATCTGATGGAAATTCTTCAAACAACTGAGTCAACCTTTGAACTTCTTTTTCATCCATTATTCTGTAACAAAACATCGATTTTTGTGATTAATTTGCAGCTTTAATTAGAAAAATTAGAAAAATAAATACATTACTCTTTAAGATCTATATAAAAAATACTTACATAAAGGAGCGCGTCGGGTCTGCGAGACCGAACTGTTATAAAATTTCTGTTAGTCATTGCACTGTGTTATAACCAGAGCCCGGCGCAAAAGTAGTTATGCCAGAGACGGTCTTCACACACAGATAAATAGAATGTTTTGTATGATTTACATAAGCAAATAAATACATTATTTATAGGAACCATATACCTACTTTTGCGGTAAGAAATAAAAAATATGGCATAAAACTCATAAAATAAGAAAAAATAATTAATTATTGGTTTGGAGAAATTATTTATTTGGTGTTGTTGAGCAAGTAGATGTAGGAAATGTTTACTGAAACTGGTGGATAAAAAACATCAGACTTCGGCCGCACATTATATATACCTGCAGCGTCGCGCGTCGGTCTGATTGTCTAATCGAAAACAAAAAAACTCGGCACTTTAAACGGCATACGCCACTTCAACTGAAAATATCAGTTAAGGAAATGTAAACATCTTCCACATGTTTCTTCCAACTATATTAAACAATTTTTAATTTAAAATATAATTTTTGTCTCTGCACATAATATAAGGCACTATAATTTAAAAAAATATAAGGAGAATTTTCGACACCACAAAGTCACCGCCACGCTTGTCACTCTCTTTTTTACGACAGCAAATAGGATACGGTAAACAATAATAATAGTAAAGTAAACAGCAGATTGAGTTTTATATTTTGCAGAAGACTTCAAACATACAGAGAGCATTTGAAATAAAAAAGGTCCAACAAGTATTATTAATTTATTACACAATGACCAATGCCATGTGAGATTGTTTCATATGCACATACGCATTATGGAGTCAACACTGCCGACTTGTCAGTACATTTAATAGAAGTAAATGTGTCGTGATTTGTTATGGCGTCGAATGGCTTTTCATTAAATGAAACAGTACTTTCGTAGATTAAAGATTTTCTGGAACTGCGGTTTAACGGTGTAGAACTTTTCTATGCCAGCTGCGAGAAAACACTTTCGTGGACATACAATTCGAACATTTTAAAACAAGTTTAATCTGAATGTCATAAAAACTAAAATTTAGCATATTTACATGGATATTTCTCACGGATCCCTCTAGCTATACGCAACGTTGAACGTAAGCCGGGAACAGATCAGTATACAGTAATTGATGTAATAAACATTACAGGTATTTGATCTACGTCAATATATATTTAGAGTCTCAGGGGATATTGCTGAGTGAAATACACCTTAGATGCATAACAGTGTTAAGAAACAACGCCGGTTTTTCAATATTTTTGTGTGTGGCAAAGAAGTGGACTGTTCAATGCTGGACATAAATCTGCCATCTACAAGAAACTATACTTATTTTAAATATGCACCGATTACATCGGTAGACGTTGAAGGGTTGAACGATCCTTTTTCACAACACAAGTGGGATATTCAGTGACAGGCGCCGGAGTTTTATTTCGGACGATTTAGAACAAGTGCAAATAATATATTTTTATTATTCTAATAAGGTATAGTTACTAGGCGTTTGTGTTTGTGCATCTAACAATAAGTGCATCAAAGTATGAATTATAACTGTTTCGGGGCCATTTACCTTTAAATATTACGGAATTCACCAGATATAATCATAGCGTAAAATATTGTATTATTGCGTATGAAAATGTTTATATAGTTCATATTGCGCAAAGCCGACTCTGGCTTTTATGTCATAACTACCTCTGAGCCGGGGTCTGGTTATAACTGCTGTGGTGCATGCATGCGATCTAGCTCGAAGGTGCTAAGCCGCGCAGGACCGTAGGCGCTTTTTTTTAAGATGACACCAGCAATTATTGTTGCTCATATCTAACATATCTATTTCTAATTAATAATAATAATAGCTTATTGATGTTTTTGTACACGTAGTATTTACACAGATCAAGACATGTAATACAGAAACTTTAAAATGCCATTAAAGGTAATAATAATAATTATATCATAAATAAGATGAAAACATTAAAATACAAAAGCGTGCATAAGACGAGAACTAACATAGATTAAAATGACTAAAATCTGCACATAGGAATTCCTCAAATGAATGAAACGCCTTTCCAAGCAGAAAAAGTTTTACCGTTTCTTTAAATTATCTAGAGTTTAACTGTTTGATATGGTTGGGTAATACATTAAAGAATTTTATTCAGTAGCAGTTTATGCTGTTTCTACTTTTAGTTAACCTCAGATAGTCTGGCAAAATTGAGTTACACTTTCTTATGGGGTAGCCATGTAATTTGCTGTGGGTTGCATATTTGCTTTAATTTACTTTTATGTGTATGATGTACGTACAGGGCAGTGTAAGAATTTTAAGTTGAATGAATGCGTTCTTGCAATCATCCCTATAGTTCAACCAACAATCACCCTAACTGATTTTCTTTGCAATGAAAATACTGTTACTGGCAGATGGAGCATGACCCCAGGCCAGAATTGCATAAGAATTGGCTTTATGTAATCCTTTATGGACTTCTTGTCGTTGTTGTTTCGCATATGCTCTTGTTACCTTATTACATTTTTAAAGAATCTTTAAGTAAAACTCAAACACCGGACCCATTATTATTCAAATCTCGTATGGTATTAGCTATAATTGGATCTCCAGGTGATCGTAGTAATGAAACTAGCCACATCAAAGGTTTATGCCCATTGAGAGCATCACTTGAACTACAACATACCAAAATTTTAGCTAGTTTGACATGAACCACTTTTCCGTACGATTTGTTTGTGTTCCTTTTTCGTTGAAATAATCATTACCATTCAGTTTTAAATGTTTTAATGTATGAATTTTTTACAGGCAAAGTTTTTGTACTCCGGAGTAAATAATGGAATTAAATGGTATATTCCTATAAGTTTCACGACATCGGACGAGGACGACGGTGCAAAATTTAAGAAAACTACTCCAGATGTCTGGCTTACTCCTGCAACGGATTTGTATAAAGATTTTCTACACGATTTCGACTGGATTATTCTAAATAATCAACAAATAGGTAAGGTATCAGAGATCTTTTGCAGCACCTTTAGTACAGTTAATAGAACCAAAAAATATCGACGAATCCTCGGAACCCACAACAGAACCGATCTAGAACATACTTTTTAAAATGTTAGTTGTATTACATTATTTGAAATCAAAAACAATTTGGATATCGGACTCAAGTATATGGGTGACTCAATTTGGTATTAGCCCACCTGTATCTTTTTCGGGGCATCTTTTAGTGATTTTTTACTGCGTATCCATGTGTTCCAAAAGGCCCTATTTTATTTTTTTCCGACCAATCTGATACTTTGATCGCAGCATCACATTACATATTAACCTGGGATATGGCGTACAAATTCAACAACGAAAACTTACCGTCTGCGTCTGTCAGTCGGTAATCTCTGGAAATTTTTGTTATGGAGGGTGGCGGGGTGTCATTTTTTAAATCAAATGGTTATCGAGGTGTTTCCGCATAGGTAGTTAGTACATATATGTACTTCACATATCCCAATTACGCTGACAGACGAAACTTTCGGTCGGTGAGCGGTAGCCGGTCCAAACCTAGCGCAAAATGTTTGTTTTGGCGTGTACAATATAATAATGATTTATTTAAGTAGGTACAACCTAATTCACATTACATTTACATCAATAATGCACTTGCAATTATACATCGTGTAATTAGTTACCATGTCATTAAAAAAAACTGTTAATAGGGACCGACCAGGCAAACAAAAAACCTATCGGACTTTTTTCTCTAGGGGCAATTTGAAAAACTGACCTAGGTTTAAAATTTGAATGTTAAGGTAGGAAACATTTGAGAACCACTGTTTTTCAGGGTCAATTGATGTTATAGTTACGAATATTAGAAATAATAAAAAACTATGATACCCGACTTGTGTGCCTGCCGGAAGAAATACGGCCCTTTGATGGGATTACTTGTACCGAAGTTTCTGCACCAATAATTAGAAAAATGTAAATAATTCCTTCTGTTTCGGCACAACGCACAGTGGTAGAAATTATAATTCTAGGCGCTCAAACCCCCTTTTGGCCATTAATCTAAATGGGTGTCAATACACCACAGGCAAATTCTAAGAAGACCATAGTATCCGGTGTATTAAGAATTTTTCCGGGAAACTACTTCTAGGTACGTATTAAGGGGATAAAGCGGGTAGTAATCCTAGCAAATTATCAAGATACATTCAGTCTACTTTTGGTAGTTATATACAACGGTTCGCCTTGTGTTTAGTACAAAGTAATATTAAGTGATAGTGTTATGGAGAGAACAAGTAGAGGTTTGTTTCTTATTTTACAACCAGTTTATTTTTGAAAACGTTCTCTTTTATAACTATTTTGTATAATATAATGTTTTTAAAATAAGTTAAATTTGACGAAGTATACATTTTTTGGAAACAATTTGCGCTAAATGTTTTAATGATTGTCCTTCAGAGCATTTATCTAGCTATTCAACCATATAAGATTTACTGCCATAATCTACCATAATTTCCTTTTATATTTATTTTAAAGGAGCCATCACTGATATTACCAAGAAATCAATGAAGCTCACTGCTGATGAGGCCTTAGCCTCCTACGTTCAGAACCGACTTACAAAAGCTCAGTGTACTGCAATACACAACGAAACTAAAGGACATAATGCTGATATATATCTCATTTACGATGATGTACTATTAGCAAAAAAACGTTGTTATCCAGAAGAAATGGAAATAACAGAAGTATTAGCTGAAATAAAATTATAGTCGATATTAGATCACAGTATTCGGCGGTTGATGTTAGTGCAAAAGGAAGTAGTGTGCCAAGTGAAAGAGGGCGAATGTTTTCCAAGAAGAGTGACTACTGTTTACAAGTGGGGATGTGACGGTGCCTCCGGTCATCAAAATTACAAACAGCGCTTTGCAGAAAGCGAACATGATTCGTTTCTGTCTGTTGTCTCTTTTGTGCCTTTGCAACTTATTGGCGAAAACGAATCAATACTGTGGCACAATCAACGACCATCATCCACAGCATTTTGTAGACCAATTAAAATCTTCCTCGTAAAAGAATCAGAACAATTAGCTAAAAATGAAGTTGCCAAAATAAAAGAAGTGATTGAACATCTAACAGCAACTGAAGTGACCATTGACTATTTTGTTTTTTCTGTGGAACATAAATTAAGCTTAACTATGCTTGGTGGTAAAATATGTGGATATTTCACTGAAACACCATCCTCAAACTGTTATATTTGTAATGCCACCCCAAATGAAATTAATGACTTGGAGAGTCATTCTAAACGAGAATTAGACTCGTCAGCTCTCACTTTTGGGATGTCAAGTTTGCATGCTTGGATCAAATGTTTTGAATGTGTGTTACAAATTAGTTATAAATTAAATACCAAACGATGGAAATCGCGGAAAGAAGACAAAGATAATATTGAAACCTGCAAAAAATTAATTCGGAACCGTCTACGTAGAGAAATGGGATTTCTTGTAGATATTCCAAAACCCGGTTTCAGGAATACAAACGATGGCAATACAGCTAGATGCTTTTGTGCTGATCCTGATCTGGCTTCACAGATCACAGGGATAGATAGAGAACTAATATACCGCCCATGTTTTATTTTGTGATCAATAGCGTGTGGTCTATCAGTTAATCCCAGAGAATTTGAAAAGTACACCCTAGAAACAGCCAACATTTATGTATCTTTATACAATTGGTATTTTATGCCCCCTAGTGTCCACAAAATACTGATTCATGGGTCAGTTATAATCAAATCTGCTATTGTCCCAATAGGTCAATTATCAGAGGAGGCTCGAGAAGCTAGACACAAAGACTGTAAACGTTTTCGACATGGTAGCACTAGAAATAATATGTCTAGAAAAGCAACGATGGAAGATTTGATACATACCCTGATAATTATATTAATAAAGGGTTATTAGACCATCCAAAAAAGTGGTCCATTATTATCAGACGTAATTAACATGCTTAATTGTACATATGACCTTCAGGAAATGGAAACAGATATAGACAGCGACTCATATATTGACGATTAACTATGATGTACTGTTTAGATATGAAAATATAAATATTTGTCATTTTATTCCATTACTCTAATAGTTCTGACATTATTTTTACATTTTAAGAATAACATTTAATTTGTAACGATAATTTTGTTAAGAATTCAGATGTATATTTTTCATTTTAATGTAAAGGAAAATTTATTGCTTATATTTTGTACAAATAAATAATTTGGTACTTGAAAATAGCAATAATTTATTAATTAGTTCATTGAAATATATTTTGAGCGCTTAAAGGGTCGATTTCTACCACTGTGCAATGCATAACATGGCCGCAGGGGATTAACTAGGATTTGTTTACATGTGTTCTTTAATTTGGAACAAAGTTATTGTAGCTTCTATTGTCGTTTATAAGAATTCATAAAATTTAAAAGTGGTTCATTAACATTTATACCATTGTGTTAAAAGCTTAAAAAATTAGTAATTATTTTATGAAATTGGAAAACGAACAGTTAGACATCCGAGATACGATGACAGAAAATAGTTGTGTATTTAAAGTTAGGAAAAAATATGATTTTTTTAATGAATTAAGCGCATAATTTTTCCTATCGAAAACTAAAAATCGAGTCATGGGTCTCTATGAAAATCAATGTAAACAAGAATAAACAGATCAAAACAAGGCAGCGAATACTAATAATAATAATAATAATAATAATAATATGCAGTGCAGTGCAGGACTGTTTAAGGCGGCAAAACGAGCCGCAGATGAACTTGGTCTCGTATTCGACAACAGACGAGGAGGCCGGCGCGGTGCTGACCCAGAGTCAGTCACTGAACTGCAGCCACCTCGCCTGAAGGCCCAAATAAAAGCTGCCGAACAGGAATATCTGCTTAGGCAGCATGTCGATAAACCCATGCACGGGGTGTTCTATAAGAACCTAGAAACACTGGGTTTATCGACTAAGCTGACATTCGCCTTTTTAAGGTCAGCTGGGCTAAAGTTGAAGACCGAGGGATTCATTGTGGCCTGCCAAGATGGTGTAATCAACACTTTGGTTTACCGAAGCCGCGTAATGGGTGTAGAGGTTCCTGATATTAACTGCAGGACCTGTCGTCAGGCGCCGGAATCGCTCATGCATTTACTATCTGCATGCCCGGTATATGCAATTTCGGCCTACATCCATCGCCATAACGCGGCGTTACGGGTGCTGTATTACCATCTACGGCACTCGTACGGAGTAGACCAGACACCAGTGCTGCCTTACGTCCCCGGAGACATCGAGTCCGTTGTCGAGAATGAGAGGTGCCGAATTTACTGGAACTTCTCGTTTCCGACAATCAGGCTAATTCAAGCCAACAAGTCTGATATAGTCCTCCTCGACCATCAAAACAAGGTGATGTTTGTGATCGAGTTCTCAGCACCTGCTGAGCCAAACATCGCTTTGAAAGAGGAGGAAAAACGGACCAAATATCGTGATCTCCGGTACGAGCTCCAAGTGCTGTACCCAGGCTACTCGGTCAAGATGGTCGCTCTAATAATCGGTGTACTCGGAGGTATGAAGCCTACGCTGCTCTCGGAACTGAAGACCATACCAGCCTGTCGGAAATCAGCCGAATGGCTAGCAGGCCAAATGCAGAAAGCGGTCATCTTGGGGTCCCTTCGCCTACTTAGGGCACACGAATCTGGAATATACAATCACTAACCCCACAGGTCGTGAGGAGTGGCTGTGGTATCGGTCGGAAAGCACGGAAGCCCTGTCCGGCAACGGTGAAACCGAAAAAAAAAAAAAAAAAATTAATATTAATAATCCTTTTGTGTCTTACGTCCTGGATGAGTGAAAATTACCAACAAGTGTTGAGATGTATGGATAATAATAATAATAATGATAATAATAACAATAATGATAATAATAATAATAACAATAATAATAATAATAATCATACCCTTAATGCACAATAGGTAACACTCAATAACTGAACAATTCTTTTGAATTTTTCACAATAATTGTTCGAAATGACTTCCATCTCCACGTACACATATTTCGGCACGTCGAACTAAGGACATACGCACTCCGTTCAACACATTTCGTAAATTAAGATCATTTTTTATGGTTTCTATGCACATTAAAATACGTTGCTGCAATTGTTCTAAAGTGTCAATTGGATCACGGTAAACCAGAGATTTCAAATGCCCCCAAAAATAAAAGTCCATCGGATTTAAGTCGGGCGATCTAGCAGGCCATACTGGTCCGCCACGTCCAATCCATCGTCGAGGAAACTTTCTGTTCAAAAAATTTCGAACATGGCGCGCCATCGTGCAAATGCCACATTCTTCTGCGCGTAGCCAAGGGTACATCTTCCAGCAAATTTGGCAATGTTCTTTGCAAAAAATTTAAGTATACGTCACCATTTAATCTAGCGCGTAATTGTATAGGTCCAATTATTTCATTGCCGCAAATTCCTGTCCACAAATTAACGCTGAACCGTCGTAGAAAATGCGCCCTTCTTATTACAGGTGGATTCTCATCTGCTCAATAGTGCATATTTCTAAAATTAAACATTCAATTTCTGGTAAAACACGACTCATCGGAGAAACACAGAACGTTTAAAATATCCTCATTTGCCGCGTGTTTTCTTAGTGTTTTCTTAAAATCCACCTACAGAATTGCATTCGCTCTACAAAATCTTGAGGTTCTAGTGCTTGGACACGTTGATAGTGATAGAGATGTAAGTTCATATCTCTCAATGTCCTCCATACCACAAAATGGGATACTCTCACACGGTTCGCGATATCGCGGGTGCTTAAAGTTGGATCCTCTTCTACAAGTTCCAAAATTTGATCCTCTGCGTCAATTACCCTTTCTTCGCGTTGTGGACCTCGTTCTCCTCTATGTCCATCGAGAAATATGTCGCTATTTCTCGAAGACGCTGGTCAATACTAACAAATGTACGAGCACAAGGATGACGTCGATTAGGGAACCTTAAACGATGAAGCTCTTCCATACCAGCTGCATTTCCACCACTTTCTCAATACACCAAGTGCATATTCGCGAGCTCTGGATAAGTGTAATCCCCCATAATGTCCAAAATCTGCGTGTTACACACTAAACTGTGAATTAACGTTATCTATAAAGAAAACAAAAAGAAAAACTTGGTCCAAAATCCAAAAAGTAACACAAATAGCACGAACGAGAAGTAGTGTCTTACGTAACCAAGTACTAACGACTTGAACGACACGCGCCAATATTCTTGACTGAAAACGACGGTATCGGATGATTAGGGGTCGAGCTTGAGCTCTTTGCCCCAATTATCGCTGTAGACCTGGACCGACCTCGTAAGGGGCGGGCCTGCCTTTTCGCCGATCCCCCCCGCAAATGCGGACGGTATTGGCGATGTTAGCAAACCTCCCCTGGTCCTGGCTGTTGGACCCTGCCAGCTGGCGCTCCTTGAACGACAAGTCAATAAAATAAATCTTAACGTAAGTGGCACAAAATTCAAAAAGAACAAAAACAACAGACAAAACCAAGGAAAGGGTAGGTCGCGTCGTGTGTACGTTGTTTACCAAGTAAGGATACAAACTGAAATTATTACTTGAGAATATTACAAGGGAGAGTATAGCACGCGTAATAAGATAATTTAGCCGCGAAGAAGCAAAAAACATGGCGGTGTCCTCTGTCGATCGCTTTTAACTGCTTATCTCTTAGGCTCACCATACTCATTTGCACGAATGTCAGAGTATCATGTGCGACAAGACGCGAGGCGATAAAGCCTACCCCAATATGCCAACAGTTCTCAAACTATGTTATTAAGTATTTTGGAAATTTTTGTTTATTTTTTTTTTCTCCAGAACTATGAGCTTTAGACCCCATGTTATATAAGGTTGTTTTTGTTTGTCTTGTCATTCCCTACCACCAGTTTTTTTTAATGACATGAAACTAATTACACCCTGTATAAAAAGTAGCTAATAATAATTACGTACATAAAGAGAATACATGTATAAAGAAAATATCTAAATATCTTATATTTTTTTAAATCTACTTTTAAAAGATCTTAATGACTTTGAGCTTTTAACTTCAGTTGGAAGACTGTTATATTCATTTAATCCTTTAAAAAACAGACAATTCATTGATTTTTTAGTATAGGTTCTACTGATATGCATATCATCCCTACTTCTAGTGAGGTAGTCATTAATTGATTAATTTCACTATTAAAGGTAATGTTTATATACAGGTACAATGGTAGAAGTTTATTTACCGTACTGTAGTGGCAGACATTTCTGTCGGGCGGTTTCTTAGCAATTTGCCATCAAAGTGGCGAGAAATGAACCAAATTTCAAGAATGTTTGCTGTATTAGAGTAAGAGTAAAGAGTTTAATTTCGATTTCGATTGTGTCTTATCTTTCTGTAGTTACTGTCGATTTAAATATTTATAATTTACGTTTATTTCACTCCTATTCCGTTGTATTATTACATTTATAAGTATCACTATGGTATCAATTTTTAAATTACTAAATATTTATTACAAAGGGTCGAAGCTCCAATCTCTGTATCCATTTCATGTTTACTGGGTATCCAACTGAAAGGCCTGCGTATCCAAATGGATACACAAAAGTACGTTAAAAATGCCTTGATCATTTTTATTCCAAAAAAGTACATCATACCATACATATTTGTAAATCGTTTGTGTCAAGCTCTATCAAATGAAGACCTTAAATCGCCTCTTTGATCATATATGTCAAAGTTACGATAGTCAACTTTTTTTTTTTTCAAATGTTATTCTATAATTATTTTGGCGATATTTGTCGAGATTATCTCTCTACATTCACCTGTGTAAAAAAGTATACATTTCCAAAAGAAAAATTTTGAGAAAATTAATAAAATATGATAGAACTCTGAAAATGAATTATTATTTGTTAGCTTATAATTGTATTGAAACATATTATTTATAGGATTTTGCAAACAGCAGAAAAATAACTATCTATAACTAAAAGAAGAACTTTGTGTAAAAATATTAATGAAATCTTTGCATTCTTTCGATAACCTGAATTCTGATTATGCTAGCAAATTAAAATCCTAAAATGAGTTTGTCTAGTTTCTTATTTGACAATTCTCATTCTACCAATAGCATCCACACAGTCCCCCACGGCTATGCAGATTAAACTAGTATCTACATATTTCACACTTATTCATAAAAATTGTCTTGGTTTTGCATGAAACATCTTTATGAGTGACTTTATGTCTTTCTGATGAGCTCCAGAATGAGGGCGAAAAACGTTTTAAAGGCTAAGCATTTCTAAGAAACAGAATGATAGATTCCATGAAAATGTAATCCATCAGAATGAAACATTTATTAAGACAAGGTAGATAAATAAATTCATTTTAGAGCTTTGTTCTCATTTTTAACTGAATCATCATGATCGTAGGGGGTTATGTAGATACTAGTTTAATCTTCATGGCCGTAGGGGACTGTGTGGATGCTCGTGTTAGAATGAGAATTGCCAAATAAGAAATTAGACCAATTCATTTTAGGATTTTAATTTGCTAGCATAACCGGAATTCGGGTTATCGAAAGAATGCAAAGATTTCATTAATATTTTTACACAAAGTTTTTCTTTTAGTTATAGAGAGTTATTTTTCTGCTGTTTGCAAAATCCTATAAAGAATATGTTTCAATATGATAGAACTTTATTCATTTTGTTTCAGAATCAACATATTGAATTTTGACATTGCTAGTAATGTAAAATTGAAAATACTGTTATTAGTTTTTATTTTATGCTATACCTATAAATATATTTATACTAATGAAAAAAAATTAGACATGACATTAATTTATGGAGAGTGCGGAAAAGTAAAGCAGCCAAGTGTTTATATCATGAACGCTTTCGAAATAGGCCCGTGCAATCAAACAAAATATTTTCAAAATTGGCAAAAAATATGGGTGAAAGTGGGAGTTTTGAGAGAGAAAAAAGAAGCGTTTCTTAACTCAGAACCGCACGAGATGAAAAACATACATTGAGACTGATATTTCATATTCTTCAATTCACAGAATTCTGAAAGACAATAATCTGCGACCATGTAAAATACATTTACATCGGGGCATGCATTTTGTGGATTGCGAGAGGCGTCTACATTTTGTATCATAGCTGGCAGTTGATCAAGAAATGACTATCCTAGATCGTATCATGTAGTCAGCTGAATCCCATTTCCATAATAATGGAATTCTCAATCGACATAAGTACCATTATTGGCCTCAGGATAATCCTCAGTGGCTTTGAGAAACTAATCTCCAAAATTAACGTATGGTGCAGAATTCCCAACGGACAGATTACAGGACCAAAACTTCACGAAAGCTGCCAAATCTTCGGATCATATACCATTGGATTTGTTTCCTTTGGCTATATGTAAAAGAAAGAGTTTACTTTACACCTCCAAACGATGTCGAAGATCTTAAAAATAGAATACAAGTTGAATGTCGCTGATTAAATGTTGAAGTTCTTGAACATGTATGTATCCAAGGCGTGATAAACAGAGGGCAATTATGTTTAGAAGCGAACGGAAGCCTCTTCGAACATGTGAAGTGATATATAATCTTTTTATTTTATTGATTGTTAATTAGTTTTCTTAAGAGTTAGTAGTTTTTTTATTGGTAATTATAATTTATTTGTAATTGTCCATAAATTAATGTCATGTCCAATTTTTCTTCATTATCATAAATCCACTTATAAGCATAGCATAAAATAAAAACTAATCACAATTAACAGTATTTTCAATTTGACGTTACTAACAATGTCAAAATTCATTTGTTTTCATGGCTAACTATGTTGTTTCCTAAACAAAACCTTTGAATGAAGTTTTATCATGTGCTACTAATTTCCTCGAATTTTTTCTTATGGAAGTGTATACTTTTTTACACAGGTGAATGCAGAAAAAGAATCTCTACAATAATCGGCAAAAAAGCATAGCACACCATTTGAGAAAAAAAGTTGACTATCGTTACTTTGACATGTATGGACCACAGAAACAATTTAAGGTCGTCATTTGATAGAGCTTGGCAAGCGATTTTCAAAAATATATGGTTTGTTGTACTTTTCTTTTAAATATAACAGATGCAGGGGGCGAATATCAAACTGAATCACCCCGTATATTGCTCAAACAATTACAAAAAAATATATACAGTGTGATCCATTTTGAATGGCAACACCCCTGTAAAAAATATGTATTATCTGATTTTATCGAGGCTTTTTTTTTTAAGATAGGCCATCGAAAGCTCTACTTTCAACAAAAATTTAGAAATAAATTTCAATTTTCAAGACCTACTATGTTTTTTTCTCAATGTTAAAAATGGACAAATTTGATTAGCGATTTTTTTATAAAATCTAACTATACTGGATTCAGAAACATCTCAAATCGGTAAATCCAAAATTTCGTGAAAGAATATTAAATAATGACAGATTTATGACAAAATTAATGTAGGTAATATTTTATAATAACTTTTACATGATTTTTTTCTAAAAATCAAAGTAGCCCATGAAAAACAAACAATAGAAAAATAAATTAAGTGGATAGTTTTAATAAATATTGTCTTTTTATTGGGTAATGACAAATAATAGGGTGCCATGGAAAACAAATTTTAAAGTCAGACGTCATATCTTTAAAATACGAATATACTCAGAGTAAATTGTTATTGAAATTATAAAATTGATCGATAATATTATCAAGTATTAGTTTATTAGTTCGAAGTTAAAATTATGGATACTTTAAATGTAGTAGAAAAAATTGAACTTGTGCGCCTTAGAGGAAATAGTGACAGAGCCTTGGGAGAAGTATGTGAGATATTTAATAATAGGTACCCGAATAGGCCCAACATCACTAAAAGTATCGCTTCTAAAATAAACAAAATTTTTAATGAGTGTGGCGTTGTGACAAGGTGTATTATAAGAACGAATATTGTACGAAAAAACCCAGGTACGAGCAGACCGTTTTAAATTATTTTAACAACAATCCAAACGCCAGTGTAAGAGTAGCTAGCTTAGATTTAAATTTACCTAGAGAAAATACTCGCCGATGCCTTAAAAAGAATAAGGTAAAACCATTCAAACCCAAGTTTTTACATACGTTGGAACCTGGTGATGATGAAACATGGATGGAATTTTGCTTGTGGGCTCAAGGAGAGTATTTTAATAACATAAATTTTTTGAAAACTACTTCATTCAGCGATGAGGCAACTTTTACCACAAATGGGCTGGTATCGTCACAAAATTTTAGGTTTTGGGCTGCAGAAAACCCAGACTGAGTCATTAATTATTGTAAAAGACAATATTCCCAAAAAGTTAATGTTTGGTGTGGGCTACTCAATGAAAGAATCATTGGTCCTTTCTTATTTGAAGGTAATATGAATAGCATGCAGTTTTTACAGTTCCTAAGAAACGAATTTTGAAATATGCTACATGAACTTTCAATACAAGAAAGAGTAAATCTACACTTTCAATTAGAAGGCAGCCCTGTCCATAATGCCAGAGTGGTTACCAGATGGCTTAATGCTAACTTTCCTAATCGATGGATAGCTCGAGGTAGCCCGTTAATTGGACGGCCACCGCGATCCCCGGACTTAATACCGATACTGGTCACGCCCGAGTAATAGAGAAGATTTGTGTGCAAGAATAAGACAAGCTAGTGCAGAAGTTACCCGGCAACAATTATAGAATGTCGTTACGAATATTAAAAAACGATTCGACAAGTGCATCAAAATTATTTTTAGTATACTTAATGTTGTAATGTGCTGCTATTTTATGTATTAAATACCTAATTATTATTACTTCCAATTGTTCATCCATGTTTTTAAGTCAAATATGATTACGTTTGTTTAAAAAACAATATTTATTAAAACTATGCGCTTAATTTATCTTTTTATTGTTTATTTTTCATGGGCTACTTCGATTTTTAGAAAGAATCATTTAAAAGTTTTTCTAAAATATTACCTACATTAATTTTGTAACAAATCTGGCATTATTTAATATTTTATCACGAAATTTTGGATTTCCCCATTTCAGACGTTTCTAAGTATAGTATAGTTATATTTTATTTAAAAAAATCGGTAATCAAATTTGTCCATTTTTCATATTGAAAAAAAAAATCATAGTAGGTCTTGAAAATTGAAATGTATCTCTAAATTTACTGTTTTTCTCGATTGTACAATTGTGTCCCGATATTTCTGCGGCAGATAGTACATCCAGTCTTTTATATAAACTTATTTCCGAAAACATTTAAACTTATTTCCGACGGACTCGCAATGCATTGATGTTTAATGTACCGACAGAAATATATTCTATCCCGATTCATAACACTAAGGTGTTGTTAAGTGTTTGTATGACAGGGCCAAAATTATTTCTTCAAATGATGTAATATTAAGAAACGAAAAACAATTTATAAAAACTGTCTTATTAAAATAATCAATATCCTGAGAGTTTTGTTGATAGTCAGTTATTGAACATTGGTAGTAGAGAGAATATACTATCACAACTTGAGGTATTTAGGTCAATGGCAGTAATTCCATATATACATGGTTTATCGGATAAATTACGAAAAATTGGGAATAGGTTTTCGGTACGAACGGTTTTTCAAACGGGCTCCACGCTAAGATCGGTTTTATCAAGAACCAAACCTCCAAATATTGTTCAAAATTCAAAAAATTGTATTTATAGTGTTCCGCGTGAGTGCGGAAAACATTACGTAGGTGAATTATCTAGACCTTTCAACGTAAGGCTTGGTGAACATAGAAATTACGCTAGAAGGGGAGAATTTGAAAAATCCAAAATTTGTGAACACGCGTGGGATAATAATCATAGAATTAAATGGGACTCGGCGAAGATTTTGGAAAAAGAGAGCAACGGAACTAAAAGAAAACTTAAAGAATCCGCGATTATTTTATTAAACGAGGATAGATGCGTTTCTAATTATTCAATAGATTTTTGTACTAGTTGGTTGCCCATCCTTAGAGACGAAGTAAGTAAAAATAAGATAAATATAATTTAATGTCTCACGTGACTATGGAAATACATAAACAAAGAACTGTCATGGTTGACGGCCAAAAAAGTTTTGAGAACGGAAGTAGATTCTCTTCCGAAACGTTAACTACCTATAGCTTTGATTTTCAGTTTTTAGTTTATAAAATTGTTCTAGTTTATATATTTTTAGGTGTGAGACTTTTTGAAACAGTCAAGTACTCAAGAACCAAACTCCGTCTGATCCGTTTGGCGCAGAGGTTTTTTCATTAAAATTTTTAAATATTTTTCAGTGGCAAAATACCCAATAAAAAGTAAGAAAATATTAATTACTGCTTTACTAATTTGCTACACCTTAACACAAAAACCTGATACAAATTCGTAATCAGCAACCTCAACAACCTAAACATTAAAAATTCCCAGTACTTCCTTTATAGTCCAGTAACTCAGGGGCTTTACCTACAAAAATTATTAACAGTAAACCAAGGTATGTAAAAAATCGAAAATTTTCCATAGAATTCAATGATCTATTTTTACAACAAATGACGAACATGCGTCTTTTTCAAAATGGCGGCCAAAGTTAGCGAAAAACAGTTTATTATGTTTTAAAAAAAAACTAGGCGTTGTACAAAACAAGTTAAATGGCAAAGTTGTGCAACTTTTTAATAAGGATCGAATTGGCCCGGTCCGGTCTCAAGAAATTACAAAATTAATTAGTTGATACAAGGAAACTGACAAAAATCGCAATTTTTTGAAACACCTGTATCTCCGTGAAAAATGTATATTTTTTTAACGAAAGTCGTTGAAAGCGTAGTCCAAGATAAGTCGAGTAAGAGCGCTTTTAGAGATTTTTTCGAAAGAAGCGCGTTTCTTTCAATGCCCAATAGCTCATAAAGACCTTCATATTTTTACATCGGACCAGTCCGAAAAGTTTTTTTTAACAGTTGCGCTAACATGTGCAATTATTGCGCATATCATGAAACTGCTCCCTAATATGCGAAAAATCGGTCAAAAATTTGATTTCTTTTACCCCAAAAAACCTTGAATATCTTTGAGATTTTAAATTATATTGGAATGCCATTATTGGCAATCAATAGCTGGCCTTTTTCTGCAAATTTATTAAAAAAAAATTTTGCTCTCCGACCTTCTTTAAGATGAAGGGCTGAAATTTGCAGGGGTTATCACTGAATACTTATATTTTCAATGAAAAATTTTCGGAACTTGGTCGGCCGTTGCTGAGCATTGAAACCAATTAAGCTCGGAGCTCGATGCTGCTGAGCGCGTTATCTAGAGCTAGCGGTGAAGTTGAGGGAGAGCCAGCTCTCAGTGAAGCCTTGCGTAAAACTGATTTTCCGGCGTTTAAAATCGATTGCTCTTGAAAAATCTTCATTATGTTGACTTATACTCAACCGATTGATTTCATTTTTTTCTTTTATTAGGGGATCTCGACGAGATAGGAATTAATGACGGTGGTAATACAAAAACTATATACCAAAGAATCAGTAAAATTTTATTATTTCACATTTGTGTATTCAAATTGTTTTTACAAGATACATTACATTACATAATTTTTTTTTTGCTTTTTAATAGAAAACTTGTCGCTTGCAACCGCAACTTCTCAGCTGGGTGCTGAGGAAGCTATGAAAGAGTAGCAACCGCTTAGCTCAGGGCTGGTCGAGGGTCACTCGGTGGCGAGAAGAGTTATCTATTTTTTTGAACAATTATTTGATTGTCAAATTAACCAAACAAAACTTTAATAAACTACAAAGAATTTGGACGCCAGCGTATTCAGTAAGTAACATTCTTGCAAACTTTATCAGGGGGAGAAAACAATCAAAATCAAATATAAAACAAATAATATATTAACATAAGTATAAAAGAGTGAAAATTTTACAACACTTTACAAATTATGAAATATATTAGTGTGAAAAATTTGATTTAATTAGTTAACTGAAAATAATTTAGTTAAAAAATTTAAATTTGAAGATTAACAAAACAAAATTACAATTTAGGAAACGATCAACTCGTTTACAATTTTTCTTCTGACAAAAAGTTGAATTTTGCACATAAATCTGGGCTACTTAGCTTAGCGGAGACGCGGAATTCCGACGAGGTCTGATCCTGAAGATGGCCGCGGGTACCCGGGAAGGAGGACGTAATGTTCAGGTCCTGACAACGCTGATTTCCAGGAGACGCTACGTCGGAATGATATACAATACTTTGAAGATAACTCCAAATATTCAATCTATGCCTTGTGCCTTGCTTCAATGGTGGTTTGGTCCAGGATTTTACATGAAGAAGGGGTAATGTAAAGAACCAGTTGATAATAGAAAGAATTTAAAATTGCGAGAAAAAAGAAATACAAGAAAACTAGAAAAGAACTCTGGTGATGAAGATCACTGCAAAACCAAACTATTAGCAATTTAACAAAAATCCAGAGTATTGATAAAATTTTACATCTGAAAATATATGAATGAGCTACTGATTAATATAATAAATGAAATGAATAAATGAGAAAACTCTACTGTCAAGAAATTTTAGCCGTTCACAAAATGGCTGACTGCCCAGCTAGCACACTGACGTCAATTTGCCGTCATCAGACGTCAGTTTAAGGTCAGTATCGGTCTATGACGTCATTTTCCAAATAAATTACCTCAAAATTACGTCATATTTTAGTACGTCGCAGAGACGTCGTAGACAGAATATTGTTATGGCCTCATTTTTGAGTCATTTTCTGACGTCATACACTGAATTTAAAAATGACGTCAAAGTTACGTCACATTTTAGAACGTCGTAGAGACGTCGTAGACAGAACGTTGTTATGGCGGCATTTTTGAGTCACGTTTATGTTCTGGGTATTGTATAAATAAATATAAACGGTCAAACACCTATTTTTATATTTTCATCTTTTATAATAGTTACTTTTATATATTAGCTGTTTCGATTAGTATTGAATCACAATAAATCCTATGTTCTTACTCTATCGCGTATGTAGGTACCACAGTTACATGTGAATTGTTTACCACATATATGCATTGTAACTTTTATTCTACTTTTATTAGGTATTTATGACATTGAAATTCAAACTATACTGTGTCTCTATCACAACTGCAGTACACATCTCTATCGCCACCTTATTGGAAATAGGTCTAACAACCGGTAGTTGACCGCTGACCTATATTTCCCTCAACCTTCACATACCTATTATATATGGATATATGTATTTCAAAGCGCAGAGTATATTAAATAAAAATCGATAATTAAAATGGCACTCTACTACCACTATAGCAAACATTAGAAAATTAACACTTATCTTTGACCATAATGCAAAACAGGAGTGCTGCCATCTATATTAAAAGAAAACTCACTTTTCTTTTAATTTTAAAACATTCAACTCTCTTTCATGAATAAAGAATATTTTTAAATAATTGTAACAGCCATATGGACATAATATCCATTGCTTAATTGAACAACATTCACTATTCGCACAACGTAAGTAGGTAAGTATTTTATAGAAATTTGCCTTTGCACTTGATTTTATTAATGCACAAATTGTACACGGTTAAGGCTGAAAGAGAATATTATATTTAAACCGGGTACTCAACTGCAAGTAATAAATACACTCTAAAGTAAAATTTACATGAACAGTATCTCAAAGGAAGAGTACTGGACTACCAGGCGAGAGGCCGACGGCCGATTAAATAATATTCTGAAGTGAAAAAAGATTTTTATTTGGGCCCGTATTCGTCAAACAAGGTCATATTAAACGTTATATTGACGTCAGCATTCAGCGTTGATCGAAGGTAAAAGTACCTATGGAAAGGGTTCTTATTTGGGGCTGTATTCGTCAAATTAAGGTCATATTGAACGTGATTGCGACGTCAGGATATGACGTCGTTAGGATGTGACATTAGACTGTCATTTAGACGTACATTGAACGTCGTTATATTGGAACTTATGACGTATATTATGACAAATAAATGACGGCAAATTGACGTCAGTGTGCCAGCTGGATGGCTATGACCAACAATTTGAATAAAGGTGAGAAAATTTAGTACAGCTGAATTAGATAGAGAATATCTGAATTACTGTCTGAAAAAAAGTAATACCGTAACAAATATAGCAAACAAAATTATGGGTTTAATCTCCCGAAAAATAAACTGATAAAAAATGATCTCTTAACCTTTTGTACTAACACGAGGTTAACTGCGACAAAATGACTTTAGGTTTAGACTTTTAATGAGATGAGATTGTCTACACACGATAAAAAAAGAAAGATTCTAATTTATTCCTTGAAAAATTTACAAGTTTAATATTCGTCCACAATAATCTAAATAATGACAAAATACCAAGGTATTGTGTCTCAAGCGATCACAAAATACAAAACTGCCACGATAATTAATGAGTTAACATGTGCCGAATGGACGCGGAAATCGCACAAACATGTGCGTCAATAAAAATTAATTATTACACGGAATATACTTTAATTCCCAAAAATAACTATACAGCAACGTTAACTCTATAATATGACACCATTTAATGAACAACTATATTCAAAATACCAAAGGATTAAAGAAATAAACGTAAAAATCCGTTAAAGAATAAATAAACGATTTTAACTCACCAGCGTCAAAACCGAAATTGCCATAGCACGGATATTTAAAATGGCCTCAGTAATGTTTCTACCGCGTATGCGCACTTGTTGACTTCGCGTAGTTATTTCCGCGTGTAATTCAAATTTATGTAGCACGGGTGCTTCAACAAAAAAAATAAAAAATTTCGTTACACGCTGTAAATTTTATTCAATATTATGTCAGATGTGTCGACATTATCGTCATCACAGTCATCATTATTATTATCATCATTTTAACATTTATCTGTTTCTAACTTAGTCTCTGTGATATTTGGCTTATCTATTTCTTCGTCAATATTCTCAGTAATGACTCTGCTTCCTCAATATTCGAGCAACTTTCATTATCACACGTTGAACACAACACCGTTTGAACATTTTATGTCATGTTTTCGGCAGCTGCAGGTGTTTGTTTTGCAGCCGCTTATACACGTACACGCTATTTTCTTCATAACATTGTCCGGAATCATGGATGAGAACTCAGTTTTGGCAGCAAATTATTGCCATCTATTTTCCAACCCCATATTACGGGATCCAATAAATTTCCAAGCTAGGCTTGTAATTGTAAATAAGTTAGATACGCATGTTCAGCTGCAGCACTCTTCGTAGGTGGAAGACTCGCCAACTGAAAAGATGACCTTGATGTGGGCTTCTTAAATTGTAAATATCTGAAATCATTTAAACTACCAGTGGATTTCTTCGTAGAGTACAAAGTAGCAATTATTTCACACCCGACTTTTCTAATCTCTTTGTTGTTACTTTTTTTAGTATAAGAAACTTCGAATTTAAAGAGATTCGTCGGATTATTATATATAATATCGGTGTGTGGCACGTCGTGTTTTTTTGAACAAGGCAAAAAGTTAAATATTAAAAATATTTAGCAACCGAAAAACAGGACTTTCGAAATTCGAAGTCAGGCTAGGAAATTTATTGGACCCCAAAACATGGGGTTGGAAAATTGATGGCAGTAATTTTATGCCAAAATTGAGTTCTCATCCAATGATTTCGGACGATATTATGAAGAAAATAGCGTGTAGGTGTATAAGCGTCTGCAAAACAAACACCTGCAGCTCCGAAAACACGGCATAAAATGTTCAAACGGTGTTCAACTTGTGACGATGAAAGTTGCTCAAATATTGAGGAGAACAGAGTCATCGCTGATGATATCAACGAAGAAATAGACGAGGCAAATATCGCAGATACTGAAATAGAAAGAGATAAATGGTCAAATGATGATAACGATAATAATGATTGTGATGATAATGCAGACACATTGGACATAATATTGAATAACATTTACAGTGACAGTAGTAGTGTTAATGAAGATGAGTCTCCTATTAAAAAGAAAAAATAAATATTATGTAATTCCACGTATTCTACAACGACAATTTGAGTACATAAATGTGATATAATAAAAGTTTAATATTTCTTTGGTATACATATTTTTTTTATTCCCAAAAATAACTATACAGCAACGTTAACTCTATAATATGACATCATTTAATAAACAAATATATTCAAAATACCAAAGGATTAAAGAAATAAACGTAAAAATCCGTTAAAGAATAAGTAAACGATCTTAACTCACCAGCGTCAAAAGCGAAAGTGCCATAGCATGGATATTTAAAATGGCCTCAGTAATGTTTCTACTACGTATGCGCACTTGTTGACTTCACGTAGTTATTTCCACGGGTAATTCAAATTTATGTAGCACGGTTGCTTCAACGAAAAAAAAAAATTCGTTACACGCTGTAAATTTTATTCAATATTATGTCAGACGTGTCGACATTATCGTCATCACAGTCATCATTACTATTATCATCATTTTAACATTTATCTGTTTCTACCTCAGTCTCTGTGATATTTGGCTCATCTATTTCTTCGTCAATATCCTCAGTAGTGACTGTGCTTCCTTAATATTCGAGCAACTTTCATTGTCACACGTTGAACACAACACCGTTTAAACATTTTATGCCATGTTTAAAAGTGAATTATTTATTATTTGTTTGCTTATAGTAATAAAACATATTCTTTATAGGATTTTGCAAACAGTGGAAAGAAAAGCTATCTATGAGAACTAAAGGAAAAACAATATATAAAAATATTAATGAAATCTTTGCATTCTTTCGATAACCTGACTTCTGGTTATGCTAACAAGTAAAAATTCTTATCTGCCATTCTCATTTTAACACTAGCATCCAACCTAGTCCCTACGGCTAAGCAGGCTAAACTAGTATCCACATGATCCCCTACGATATGTAAACTCAGTTAAAAATGAGAACAAAGGCATGAAATTAATTTATTTACGTACCTTGTCTTTAAACATTTTTTCATTCTAATGAATTACATTTTCATAGAATCTCATTCAGTTTCTTGGAAATGCTTAGCCTTTGAAACGTTTTTCGTCCTTATTGTGGACTCATCAGAAAAGCCTAAAGCCACTCATAATGATGTTCCATGCAAAACTAAGACAATATCCATGAACAAGTTTAAAATAATTATAATTGACATTGACTGATAAAAAACAACAGATCTACACCTATCTATTATCTAACTAGTATTGGAGCCTATATACTCTATGCATGTTTAAAAGTGAATTGTTTATTATTTGTTTGCTTATAGTAATGAAACATATTCTTTATAGGATTTTGCAAACAGTGGAGAGAAAAGCTATCTATGAGAACTAAAGGAAAAACTATATATAAAAATATTAATGAAATCTTTGCATTCTTTCGATATTACTTGTTAGCATAACCAGAAGTCAGGTTATCGAAATAATGCAAAGATTTCATTAATATTTTTATATGTAGTTTTTCCTTTAGTTCTCATAGATAGCTTTTCTTTCCACTGTTTGCAAAATCCTATAAAGAATATGTTTCATTACTATAAGTAAACAAATAATAAATAATTCACTTTTAAACATGCATGGAGTATATAGGCTCCAATACTAGATAGATAGGTGTAGATCTGTTGTTTTTTATCAGTCAATGTCAATTATAATTATTTTAAACTTGTTCATGGATATTGTCTTAGTTTTGCATGGAACATCATTATGAGTGGCTTTAGGCTTTTCTGATGAGTTCACAATAAGGAAGAAAAACTTTTCAAAGGCTAAGCATTTCCAAGAAACTGAATGAGATTTTATGAAAATGTAATTCATTAGAATGAAAAAAAATTTAAAGACAAGGTACGTAAATAAATTAATTTCAGGCCTTTGTTCTCATTTTTAACTGAATTTACATATCGTAGGGGATCATGTGGATCTTAGTTTAGCCTGATTAGCCGTAGGCGACTAGGTTGGATGCTAGTGTTAAAATGAGAATGGCAGATAAGAATTTTTACTTGTTAGCATAACCAGAAGTCAGGTTATCGAAAGAATGCAAAGATTTCATTAATATTTTTATATATAGTTTTTCCTTTAGTTCTCATAGATAGCTTTTCTTTCCACTGTTTGCAAAATCCTATAAAGAATATGTTTCATTTTATGCCATGTTTTCGGCAGCTGCAGGTGTTTGTTTTGCAGCCGCTTATACACGTACACGCTATTTTCTTCATAACATCGTCCGGAATCATTGGATGAGAACTCAGTATTGGCAGCAAATTATTGCCATCTATTTTCCAACCCCATAATACGGGGTCCAATACCAAGCTAGGCTTGCAATTGTAAATAAGTTCGATACGAATGTTCAGCTGCTGCACCCTTCGTAGGTGGAAGACTCGCCAACTGCAAAGATGACCTTGATGTGGACTTCTTAAATTGTAAATATCTGAAATCATTTAAACTACCAGTGGATTTCTTCGTAGAGTACAAAGCAGCAATTATTTCACACCCGACTTTTCTAATCTCTTTGTTGTTACTTTTTTTAGTATTAGAAACTTCGAATTTAAAGAGATTCATCGGATTATTATATATAATATCGGTGTGTGACACAACGTCGTGTTTTTTTGAACAAGGCAAAAAGTTAAATATTACAAATATTTAACAACCGAAAAACAGGACTTTCGAAATTCGAAGCCAGGCTTGGAAATTTATTGGACCCCAAACATGGGTTTGGAAAATTGATGGCAGTAATTTTATGCCAAAATTGAGTTCTCATCCAATGATTTCGGACGATATTATGAAGAAAATAGCGTGTAGGTGTATAAGCGCCTGCAAAACAAACACCTGCAGCTCCGAAAACACGGCATAAAATGTTCAAACGGTGTTCAACTTGTGACGATGAAAGTTGCTCAAATATTGAGGAGAACAGAGTCATCGCTGATGATATCGACGAAGAAATAGACGAGGCAAATATCGCAGATACTGAAATAGAAAGAGATAAATGGTCAAATGATGATAACGATAATGATGATTGTGATGATAATGCAGACACATTGGACATAATATTGAATAACATTTACAGTGACAGTAGTAGTGTTAATGAAGATGAGTCTCCCATTAAAAAGAAAATATAAATATTATGGAATTCCACGTATTCTACAACGACAATTTGAGTACATAAATGTGATATAATAAAAGTTTAATATTTCTTTGGTATACATATTTTTTTTTATTAACCTTACCACCGTCATTAATTCCTATCTCGTCGAGCTATCCCAATAAAAAAAAAATTAAAGCAAACGATTGAGTAGAAGTCGACATAATTAAGATTTTTCAAGCGCAAGTGATGTTAAACGCCCGAGATCAGTTTTACTCAAGGCTTCACTGAATGCTGGCCCCCCACTTCACCTCTAGCACTAGATAATGCGCGTCGCAGCATCGAGCTCCGAGAGTAATTGATTTTGCATTGCTCAGCAACGGCCGATCAAGTTCCGAATTTTTTTTATTGATATTCAACGATAACTTAAAACAAATTATCTCAGCTTCAAAAGGTCGGAGAGCAAAAATTTTTTCTTGCAAATTTGTAGAAAAATACCAGCTATCGATTGGCAATAATGGCATTCGAATATAATTTAAAATCTCAAAGATATTCAAGATTCTTTGGGGTTAAAAAAATTGATATTTTGACCGATTTTTCGCATATTTGGGATCGTTTCGAAACATGCACAATAATTGCAAGTCTTAGCGGAACTCTTAAAGAAACTTTTCGGATCGGTCCGATATCAAAATACGATGGCCTGTGTGAGCTATTGGATATTGAAAGAAACGCGATTTTCTCGAAAAAATCGATTTTTGTAAAAAATTGGCAATAATTGCAAATTTGTAAAAACCCTCTTAATCGACTTACTGTGGATTACGCTTTCAACGAGTTTCCTTAAAACATCTTTTTTTCACGGAAATACGGTGTTTCAAGAAATTGCGATTTCTAGCGGTTTTTTTGCAATAACTAATTAATTTTGAAATATTTTAAGACCAGACCGGGCCAGCTCGATCGGTATTAAAAAGTTACACAACTTTGCCTTTTAACTTTTTATTTTACAACGCCAAGTTTTTCTCTAAAACGCAAGAAACTGTTTTTCGCCAACTTTGGACGCCATTTTGAAAAGGAAGCATGTTCGTCTTGGTTATAAAAATAATTCATTGAATTCTATGAAAAATTTCCGATTTTTTACATACCTTCGTTTGCTGAATAATTTTTGCCAGATTTTTAAGACTATTACGCTTATTTTTAAATGGAAGGGTAATTTTACTCTCTAGGAGTAAGAGCAATCATTTTTTTAAGTCCAAGTATGTAAGAACTTGCAAACAAATACTTCTAAATGTTCAAAACAAATTATAGCAAATTTTTCCATTATACCCCTATTTTATCGGTCATACCATAGGTGCAATCTCGAATTTTAAAATTATGACTTCAGATGCGTAATCATATACATGAATACTTTCAATAACTTGAGTCAGTATTGAATTTTGATATTCAGGGGTTGTTTTCGCCCTCTTAGGGGTAAAAGCACATCTATTAAGTTCTAATATTTGAAGTTGATACCCCAAGGTTAAAAAATTAGCAAAAAAGAAAAATTCCGCTATGGAATGAGTAATGTATGGGTACTTCTTGACACCAAGTAACTGTACTACCTCGTGCGAAAGCGCTCGGAATTTAAACAAATATACTACCAATTTACGCCCTTCATACTAGTGGGATAACTACGCTTTCTAAATTATTTTACTGGATAGAATTCCAACATTAGTACTATTACATAAGATTAACAATTTCGAGTACGTTAATACTTCTTTTTCTATAGGCTACTACAGAGTTCATTATGACAACAATTTATGGGAAACAATTAGGATTGCTCTTAAGAAGAAAAATTTCGACGGAATTATTGAACTAAATAGAGCTCATATAGTAGATGATCTCTTCAATTTTGCCAGAGCTGATATAGTAGATTATAACTTTACTCTCACTACTATGAGATTTTTGGCGAATGATACGTCGTACTATACCTGGAAAGCAGCTTTGGATGGATTCGAATTTGTTCTAAGAAGAGTGGGTGAAAAGACAGTCTTGGGAGAAGCCATTGTGGTAATGTAGATTTAAATAATACTATCCACAATAAGTTATATTAAGAATTCTAAGAACCACCGGCACAATAAGTAACTAAAACATAAATGAATAAACTCTAAAGGTATAATATTTCATATTATTCTCTCTTAATTCATTATATCTCGTTCTTATTCTATATACAACTTTTACGATTTAAACCCAGCTTACATTTTTAGGGTTCCATACCTCGAAATGAAAAAATGGAACCATTATACGATCACTCTGTTATCCGTCTGTCAACCCTTCAAAACCAATTTTCTCAGGAAAGGTTATAGATATCGAGTTACAGTAAATGCTAAAGTCTACAGCTTCATAGTCCTGTAAAAATGATTCTAACTTAATGCGATTAAAAAAAAAACGCCGCCTAAGGAATCACTACTTCCACATCTAGATTTTCCATTCAAGTCCCATTAAAGGAAAACTTCTCTCAACTATATTTGCACTCCAGTATGTGAAAATAATTGGTTATAGAATTTTAAGATTTGGGGTAGAAGTCATAAAAATAATTGAGGCGTTGATTTCTAGCATGTGCGCTTAAAAATGAAGTTTCTGGACTCTTATTGGCTTGCTCTACTTATTTTCCCCAATTACTCCCCCCCTTCACCCCTTAGACGGAATTATCTTATTCAGACATCATTACAGTATTATATACGTGTACCTTTCAAGCGAATATCTTAATTTTATTTTATCGACCCCTTTAATAATTAATGGGGACTGGTGCGGGATTGAAAAATATTATAAAGAAATTTGAGACTTTGGTTTCTAGTATATGTCCGTCCGCCCGTCCGTCCGTCCGCCCGTCCGTCCGTCCGTCCGTCCGTCCGTCCGTCCGTCCGTCCGTCCGTCCGTCCGTCCGTCCGTCCGTCTCTCAGCCTGTCCGCCTGTCCGTCTGTCCGTCTGTCCGTCTGTTCGTCTGTCCGTCTATCCGTCTGTCCGTCTGTCTGTCTGTCTACTAGGAGCGAAGGCATTAGGTTCTCTTTATAACATTTTCCACCCCTTCACCCTTATTAAGAAAGTTGATAAAATTAAATTTAGATACACGTATGTTTTATAACGACATCTGAAACTAGATTATATTTTGACAGGATTCCGTTGAAGAAGTGAGGGCGTAAGAAGTACGTGTATATATTATAACGACACCTGGAACTAAATTACATTTTGAGATGATTCCGTTGAAGGGTATATAGGGGAAAATAAGTAAAGCCAGCTTGTAAGAGTACAGTAATTTGGGATTTGGTGTATGTACTAAAAGGCAAGGGCTTAGATTTTTTATAACATTTTTCAACCCCTCCACTCCATTCTTAGAAGGCTTTATCAAATAAAATTGATATTTTCACTTGAATTTTGGTATATGTATGTATTATAAAGACATCATTTGAGATGATTCCGTTGAAGGATTGATGATTAAATAGGGGAAAATAATTAGAGCAAGCTGATAAGAGTACAGAAACTTAAGATTTGGTGTATATACTAGAAGCAAAGGCCTCAGATTTTGATAACATTTTTAACCCCACCGCCACCCCCACTACATTATTAATAAAATTAAATTGAGATAATCACTTGAAATTGGGTATACCTGTGTTTTATAACGACATCTGGAACTAGATTAGATTTTGAGATGATTCCGTTGAAGGGATGGGGAAGTAAGTATACGTAAATAGGTGAGTAAAGCAAGCTGTGTAGAGTACCAAAACTTGAGGTTTGGTGCGTATACTGGAAGTTAAGCCCTCAGATTCCTTTATAATATTTTTCTTCTTGCCATTTTACGTCTCGACGCCGACCGACGCCTAGCGTCACTTTGTAAAACTTCTGAATTTGATATGTTTTGATACCTAGATTCATATTCTTCCATTTTTTCGTCTCGTCGACGAACGACGCTTAGCGTCGTTTTCATAAGACTTGTCTTTGATAAATTTGGATATCTAAACTTATGTTCTTGCATTTTCACGTCTCGACGCCGACCGACACCTAGCGTCGTTTTTGTAAAACTTGTGTACTAGATGAATTTTGATACCTAAATTCATGTTCTTTCATTTTTACGTCTGTACTCTGACCGACGCCTGCGTCGTTTTTGTAAAACTTTGATAATTTGATAAATTTTGATACCTAGATTCACATTGCATTTTTATGTCTCGACGCCGATTCACACACTGCGTCGTTACTGAAAAACTTGTGTATTTGATAAATTTTAATATCTAAATTCATGTACTTGCATATTTACATCTCAACCCTGATCGACGTCTCGCGTCGTTATTGTAAAACTTGTGTACTTGATACATTTTGATACCTAGACTCATATTCCTGTATTTTTACATCTCGGCGCCGACCGACGCCCAGCGTCGATTTTGTAAAACTTGTGTATTTGACCAATTTTGATACCTATATTAGTGTTCTTGTATTTTTACGTCTCAATGCCAACCGACGATGCCTAGCGTTGATTTGATAAAACTTGTGTATTTGATTAATTTTAATATATAAATGAAAGTTCTTGCATTTTTACGTCTCGACCGTGAGCGAGGGCTAGCGTCGTTTTTGTAAAACTTGTGTATTTGAAACATCTTGATACCTAGATTCATATTCATGTATTTCTACGTCTTGACGCCGACGGACGTCTAACGCCGTTTTTGTAAAGATTTTGTATTTGATAAATTATGATACCTAAATTCATATTCTGCATTTTTACTTCTCGACGCAGACCGACGCATGGCGTCGTTTTTGTAATACTTCTGAAATTGAAAAATTTTAATATGTGGATTCATATTCTTGAATTGTTACTTCTAGACGCAGACCAACGCCTAGTCTTGCTTTTGTGAAACTTGTGTATTTGATAAATCTTGATACCTAGATTCTTATTTTTGCATTTTTATATCTCGACGCCGACAGACACCTAGCATTGTTTTTGTAAAACTTGTGTATTTTATAAATTTTGATACTTCTGAGTATCTATACTTATTCTTCCATTTTTAAGTCTCGACGCCGACCGGCGAGACGCCTAACATCGTTTTTGTAAAACTTGTATATTTCATATATTTTGTTAGCTAGGTTCACGTTCTCGCATGTTTAGGAAACCCATTTTTTTGTGGAATATTAATGTAGAGCCTATTACAGTTGTGTATCTTTTTAAATTTTTTATCCGCAGCTTAATAGAAGTTTGAAAATTTCTAAAATTTTTCTTTATTTCCATCCGCTGTACATTTTGCAGATTTTGTAAATATCATGTGAGGCTTGAAAGTTACCCAAGTTCATTTTCAACGTCTTAACGAAGCTTGCTAAATTGTAACTTTTTGTAAATTTTTTTATGACATCTGCCCAAAATATTATTAATATTCTATTGCCAATTATTTCCGCATATTAAAGTGCAAAAATAGTCAAGAAGTTTACCTTTAATGAGACTTGGAAGGAAAATCTGGACGTGGAAGCGGTTGTTACAGATGTCGCTACAATATATACATGCACCAAATTTCAAGCGATCCTAATTTTATTTTATCAACTCTTTTAATAATAGAGTGGTGGAGGGGTTGAAGAATGTTATTAAAAAATCTGAGGTCTTGGCTTCTAGTATGTACACCAAATGCCAAGTTTCTGTACTCTTGTCAACTTGCTTTACTTATTTTCCACTATTCAACCCCCAACCTTTAAACGGAATCATCTCAAAAGATAATCTAGTTCCAAGTGTCGTTATAATATATACGTGTACCAAATTTCAAGTCAATATTTCAATTTTATTTCATCAACCTTTTATATAGGAGTGGGAGTAGTGGGGGGGATGGAAAATATTATAAAAAACCTGAGGTCGTGGCTTCTAGTACATACACCAAATCCCAATTATTTGCACTCTTACCAGCTTGGTTTATTTATTTTCCCCTATTTACCCCCCAACTCTTCACCGAATAAGTTCAGAAAACAATCCAGTTCCATATCTCGTTATACACGCGTATAAAATTTCAAATCCATACCTCAAACCGTTCCAGAGAAAACTTGTCCACCAAAAAAAGTTACAGACAGACAGAAATTTTTTTTTTCGCTCATATTTAAAATCTCGACGTTTCCTGACATTCTAAACCTATATACTCTATGCATGTTTCAAAATGAATTATTATTTGTTTGCTTATAATTGTATTCAAACATATTCTTTATATGATTTTGCAAACAGCAGAAAACATAACTATCTATAACTAAAAGAAAAACTTTGTGTAAAAATATTAATGAAATCTTTGCATTCTTTCGATAACTTAAATTCTGGTTATGCTAGCAAATTAAAGACAAGGTAGATAAATAGATTCATTTTAAGCCTTACTCATTTTTAACTGAATCTTCATGATCGTAGGGGGTTATGTAGATATTAATTTAATCTGCATTGTCGTAGGGGACTGTATGGATGCTAGTGTTAGAATGAGAATTGTCAAATAAGAAATTAGACGAATTCATTTTAGGATTTTAATTTGCTAGCATAACCAAAATTCAGGTTATCGAAAGAATGCAAAGATTTCATTAATATTTTTACACAAAGTTTTTTTTTTTTTTAGTTTTAGATAGTTATTTTTTCTGCTACGGCCTTTTAACCTGTATTTTCATACTGACAGACTAACTCACTGACTGACACGTTAAAACCTACAGGGTAGTTTCCGTTGATCTAGAATCTTGAACAAGTGAATATCTTAATTTAAGTTTATCAGCCCCTTTAATAATGGAGTGGGGGCGGCAGAGGGGTTAAACAATGTTTTAGAGAAATCTGAGGTCTTGGCTTCTAGTATATACACTAAATCTCAAGTTTTGGTATTCTTATCGGCTTACCTTATTTTTCTCTACCAACAGACCGACGGACAGAATTTTTTTCCGCTCAAATTTAAAATCTTGACGTTTCATGACATTCTAAACCTATCTCAACAAGTAAAATGTTTTAAATTTTTTCTACGATTACTAAGTATACTTCCACTCCACTACGTGGATGTGGATGTGGCCTATCAGCCTCATACTGGCAGACTAACTCACTGACGACACGTCAAGGATACTTCCCATTGATCTAGAATCTTGAACAAGTAAATATCTCAATTTTATTTTATCAGCCCCTTTAATAATGGAGTGGGGGCGGTAGAGGGGTTGAACAATCTTAGAATTAAATCTGAGGTCTTAGCTTCTAGTATATACACTAAATCTCTAGTTTTGTTACTCTTACCAGCTTGCTTTACTTAGTTTCCTCCTATTTGCCTTTATTTAACCCTCAAACTCTTTAACGGCTTAAAATACAGTCTAATTACAGATCTTATTATAATATACAGTATGGCCACGAATCAAGTTGCAATGAGGAAAAACTTTTTTATTTTTCATTTTACAAGAAAAATATATTCTTGATAAAAATTTTTGCATGTCCCTAACAGGCTAATTCAGTTTCATTTCAAATTTTCTTTTAGTTTCAGAGGAAAATCTAAAAAATAGGTAGATTTGGTTGAAAATGTTTAAAAAAAAATAAGTTCACGTTATCATGATAATAATTGTTAACATGACTTTTGTTTACTAAATTTTAGTATCATAAACTTAACAACAAAAAGAATATGACCAATAACTATTCTACTCAATCCCTTCACCGCATAATTCTAATCTTCGATGCAATTCCCTATAACTTCATCAAATAGTCATATCAAGGCTCCTTGGTGGTCATAACACGGAACCATTTCTGCCGATCCAATTCTGTCCAAATTGCTGATTTAACCATTCTACAACAATCCGAGAATAATGGGCCGGACAACCATCTTGTTGAAAATAACACCTTGCTAGGTAATTAATTGGTAAATCGTCCAACATTTCAACAAGAAAATTTTGCAGCATATCCAAGTACGTATGCTAATTAACAGTCGTATCAAAAAAATATGGTCCAAAGATACCATGGTAAGAAACTGCACACCACTATTTAGCTTTTGCCGAATGTTGTCGATTATGAGGGATTCGGAAATTCGGATTGTAACCGCTCCAATATCTCATGTTGAGATTCAACAGTACCATTAGTAGAAAACGTGGCCTCATCCGAGAAAGTAATGTTTTGGTAAAGGTATTGATTTATCCATGATTTGAGCGCCGATCCACAGACAAAAATCCAAACATTTCGCAGGATATGCAGGTTCTAATGCTTCATTAAAAATGGGCTTGTAGGAATGGAGCTTCCATTGTTTCAAAATTTTTTAAATAAGCGATTTACTAATTCCCAAGTGGAGAGATCTTCGCCGCAAAGATACTTTTAGATAGTTCACTACTGAGTCAATATCACGTTTTTTTTTTACATATAGTATGCAACCAGCTAATAGGAATTTTTTTACCAATTTTCGTGCACCTGCATTTGAGATGTAAATATCCGGAAACTTTTGATTAAATCCTTCGACAACTCGACGGATCGCTTTATTGCCTTTGCCATAGCATTTAATTAGTTAAATTCGTTGGCTTTTGACAACATTTTCAACGATTAGGGCAAATTTTCATAACTGACAGTCGTTGAAAATAAATAGATAAATTAATGTTAAAACTGAATTGGCCGGTTTGGGACATACAAAAACTTTTATCTAGAATACACTTCTCTTGTAATATAAAAAATGAAAAAATGATTCCTCCTCGCAACTTGATCCGTGGACATAAATTTCAAGTGAATATCTCAATTTTATTTTATCTCTTTTAATAATGGAAGGCAGTGGGATGGTTTCAAAATATTATGAAAAATCTGAGGCCTTGACTTCCAGTATATGCACCAAATCACACGTTTTTGTACTCTTACCAGGTCACTTTACATATTGCCCCTTATTTAACTCCAATCCTTCACCGAAACTATTGCAAAATTTTAGTTCCAGATCTTCAGGTCAATTTCTTAAACCGTTCCTGAGAAAACGTGCTCCGAAAAAGAAGTTAGATAACAACCGACGCGACAGACCGGCAGATAGACAGTTTTTTACTCATATTTAAAATCTAGACGTTTTATGATATTCTAAGCCTATTTCAAAGAAAAAGTTTTTGAACTTTTTTTTACAGTTACTATAGTTTCCACTTCATTACGTGGATGTGAACGTAAAATACCTCAACTGGTGAATAGATAATTAAAATTCCTTTTTAACGAGGTGCCGCACGACCCCTTTTCTAATTTAAAATTTTCGGGGTGGTAGTTAAGTCATAATGTCATAATTTAGAGTGGGCTAGCACCAGAGGAACTACTTTCTTTCATGCTATAAAATGACAATTTTAGATCAAAATTCGACCTGTTTCAGGATTGTCCCAAAAGTTCAAAATTACGCTTAAAATGAATTTGTTCCGTGCACATGGACGACACGGTATACTAATTCATATAATTCACATAATAATTTAAGCCATAAAATCAATCAATCAGTTTCCAATATTTTTCCCGTACCTTATCCAAAAAATCTAATATAATGTTTTATTTTTAGAGTGATATATTGAATCTGATTGATAAATTTTACAACACAGTGCCAATTTCTGATATTAGAGAGAGTAAACACTTTTACAGTCTCAAACAGGGGTTAGCAGTAAAGTGGGCATGTAGATTGGGTCATCAAAACTGCAGCAATCGTGCTGTTAAATTATTCAAAGCGTACAAGTATTCTGGGAAAAGGTAAGAAATAGACTAGCTAAGAATCACAAATATGGTATGGCTGACACTGTTGACCAGCAATGAATATGTCAATGATTACACAGGCACACAAAAAGGGATAAAGTTAGAGGCATATCTTTTTTTGGCAATAAATTTAAATTAATTTCCTTCTAACATACTGAACTCTCTTGCTTCCAAATGGCCGTTTAAGGACCACACTCCGTTCCGAGTCTTTGGCGATTTAAAGGTGGTTGTTGAAAACTGCTGCTTATGCACTGAAACGCTGGGTCTTTATTGCAATTTCGATAGCTTGGTATGGTTAGTTCACAGGTTTGGGTTCCTGCGAACTAAGCATACCAAGCTATTGTAATTATAATGAAGATCCAGCGTTGGATTACATAAGCAGCAGTTTTCAACGGCCACCTTTAAATTATGCCAGACCCGGCACGGAGTCCCAATCCTGCGAACTAACCATACAAGCTATCGAAATTATAATAAAGCCCTAGCGTTGGATTGCATAAGCAGCAGTTTTCAACATACACCTTTAAATCCTAGTCAACATACTTGCATCTCACCTACCTCGATAGCACCGTTCCATTTTCTTAGGATCCTGATTATATGAAACCTTTCATCTTGCCCCTCGCTATAGCCTCCTAAGTTATCCAGAAATTAGTTTACATGGGATTCACTAAAGTGCACTTTCAAATTCATAAGGCAACCAAGCTTCTGATAAGCTATCAGAAGCTATCAAGGTAGGTGGGACGCAAGGATGTTGGCAGACTCCGTCTTAGGCTTAGATGGTCATTCAAAAGCAAGAGAGTTCGGTATAATAGAAAGAAAGAAATTAAAATTTATTGCCAAAAAAGATATCTCTCTAATTTTATTCCAGTAGGATGCAAATGACAGCGCTGCTGGAGCGGAGCAGCTCCGGAGTGAACAGAGCACACTCATGTTCAGCTCCGCTCCAGCAGCACTCTCATTAGGTATAGCGTGCACGTGGGCGGCCATCTGGCCGAAGGTGATTTATGGCATACACGTGGGCGAGCATCGATCGTGGGAAAGTATCGTAACGGCCGTTCTCACAATGTTGGGTACACGTGTTCAACATCTGGCATGCACCTGGCGTGCACCGATCGTGGGAAAGTATCGTAACGGCTGTTCTCACGGTGTGGGGTACACGTGTTTGAACATCTGGCATGCACGTGGGCGAGCATCTGGCTTAACCGTTATTTCATGAACATGTCTAAACTTGTCTATGGAGGTGATTCATAATTCAGGTATGCAGGAAGTGGACAGGTAAACCGGAAGTGACCGGATATGAACCAGGTAAACCGGAAGTGAAACCGGAAGTGACCGGAAATGAACCAGGTAAACCGGAAGTGAAACCGGAAGTGACCGGAAATGAAACCGGAAGTGAAAATACATCGGATGTGATACCGGAAATGGCCAAAATATACCCGGAAGTGCCAAAAATTGGACCGGAAGTGGTCAAGGAGGCATGGAATCAAACCGGAAGTGTCCGGAAATGAAACCGAAAGTAACAATACATCTAATGCGATACCGGTCAAGTGGTCAAAATCTAACCGGAAGTGTTGGAAATTGGACCGGAAGTGGTCAAGGAGACAAGGAATCAAACCGGAAGTGTCCGGAAATGAAACCGGAAGTAGAAATGCATCGGGCGCGAAACCGGAAGTGGCCAAAATCTTATCGGAAGTGCTAGAAATTGGACCGGAAGTGGTCAAGGAAGCATGTAATCAAACCGGACGTGACCGGAAATGAAACCGGAAGTAAAAATACATCGGACAAGAAACCGGAAGTGGTCAAACTCTAACCGGCAGTGCCTAAAATTGGACCGGAAGTGGTCAAGGAAGCATGTAAGCAAACCGGAAGTGAGCGGAAATGAAACCGGAAGTAAACAACGGTGACGTAATGAACACCTGTCGTGCACGTGGGCGACCATCAGGCTTCCAGACTTGTCTAGACAAGTTAGATCGCATATCCGGTATGAATTTTTATCGAGGACATCTGATGTGCACGTGGACGACCATCTGGCCGAAGGTGAATGACCGGGAACATCTGGCGTTCACGTGTTGACCATCTGGCTTCCAGACATGTCTAGACAAGTTAGATCGCATATTTTTATCGAGAACATATATCGAACATCTGGCGGTGATTCATAATTCGCGATCCTGGGAGAGCATCGTAACCTTCGTTCTCATGATAACATCTGGCAGCCAGATGGAACAGATCCAACGAATTTTATGAAAATTTTATATGAATTTTATTTATTATTATATGATTGAAAATTAAGAAAATATGTTGAAACCAGGGATTGAACCCGGGACCTCTAGAACTTCAGTCTAGCGCTCTCCCTCTGAGCTATTTCAACTTACATAAACATTAATGAAAAAATCCTATATTTGGATTAAGAATAAAACAACATATTTTACATTTATATCCCATAGCAACAGATGACAAGTCTGAACAAGTCTAGACACGTCTGTAAAAACGGTAAAAGGTGAAGGACAACGAAATGTTTCAGGCCATGTCCGCTAGATGATAACTATCTGAGTAGTGGGGGTAATGTAATAAATAAACAGCGATGTGCTTAAGACACATTAGTTTTCTAAAATGTCTGCGTCCTATAGTTTCTCTGAATATGTGCCACAGCAATATACTTCATCAAATGTACCGAGTGCAGTTGATCAATGCGTGTCAAGTGTATCCAAAGACAATATTCCAAAAGATGTATTGATTGGTGAACATCGATATAAGTTAAATAAATCAGAGTGTAAATTTGTTTCGGTGGGACTTTCATACGATTCTGGATACGCTCCCTGTGTGAAGCTGTCAGGAAATAAAGGTGTTCAGATTGTTTTCAATGAAGGCGATTGGAAGAGATTTTTATCCCACCAAGGAACAATAATGAATTATATGTATTACAACATAAAGCCTGATGTAATACATGAGGACGGCTTTTCCATACATTTCGAAGAGCTGTCAATAGGCCGTGCAATCAAGATTTCGAAGGAACAGAATTATATATATTTGGGATATGAATCGATGTGTGGTTTATGTGAAATACTGCCGCTAGTGAAATACAGAGTGGAATTATTGAAAAATCAGCAATTTGTGAACTACTTCAAGATTTTACAAAAAGGGCTACAGAACCAAAGAGGCAATGTTTTTGAAAATGCTCTTAATATACTTAAAGGCAATCCAAATAGTGAAAATATCAGCATGATTATGGAATTGATATATATTCATCCTAATATCTTTGAAAAGGAGTGTAATGAAAAAAGTAGCGTTTAACGAAAAAAATCAAGTTCATCATCTTATAACATGGAGCTATGCATATAACTCATCTAGAAAAACATATTGGGAATTGTTTGCAGTGGACAGACTACGCTTCCATAGGAGAATCGAGACAGTCTCAAATATTCTTAATCCTATTTTAGATATTAATCACAGATGTAAAGTATTTCACGAAAGATTTGAAATAAAAGAACATGTAACAAATACAATTTGTTTTATTTAAAAAATGTTTACAGGTTTATACTAATTCATTTTTATTAATCCAAGAGTTGTGTTTACTGCTTAACCCCAGCCATTTAACATAGATCTTCCTTCCTTTTCTTCTTAAAATCTTTTCAACTAGATAAATGTCGGGGTGTTTAACATTCTGAATTTCATATTCATAGAAACCTCCTTCAATCCGGGTTCCTTCTTGATCTTCCAAAATATAAGTTGTTGGATTAGTGTTTTGTACTTTCCATATCTTAAAAACTTCATTTGACCAATTCGGAGTATAGCCTTTCGAAAAAGCTTCTCGGTATTTACTTATTCTTACAAAGTCTCCTTTGCTGAATTTCTGTTTGCGCGGATCAACTGTTTTTAAATGTCCATACGCGCGCTGTAGTAAATATTTTTCATCTTTCTCTGTAATATTTTTCGGTTTCCTATTAGTGGTCCCATGTATAGTATCATTATATTGTTCAACTATATCAGGTAAAAGATTTAGCCACTTGTAGTTTCCTTGTAAACTGAATTGCCGCCACATCAAATTTTTCAAGGTGCGATTTACCCTTTCCACAACACTAGCTTTTAAATTGGAGAAAGTGCTGTAGTGGTTAATTTTAAAATTCTTCATTAATTCTCCAAATTGTTTATTGTAAAACTCTTTACCCATATCTGTCTGAAGGTTTTTAGGAGGGGTCTTCATTTCCGACAAAATTGCTTTCATCGCCTCGGCTACATCTTTACCGCTCTTTCTTTTAACTGGTCGAGCCCATACAAATTTACTGAATACGTTTATAACAACAAGAATATATCGATTGCCTTTATTATTTTTTGCATACGGAATCATTTCTACTAGATCAGCCTGAATTAGATCGTTTAATCCTTTGACAATCACATGTCTTCTTCGAAAATTTTTCCTGGCCGGTTTATGTAATTCATTAACAACGTCTTCTTTAATATTAATCATTTATTAACGGAACGCGAAGCACAATTTCTACAAAGAGAGCCGGATCCGACGTGAGTGAAAATGACACCTCATCTCCTTTGTTGAGGTTTTTATTATCTGGATTATAATTTTCATTGTTTAAAAACATTGTCACATTGTTAGGTAAATTTATACTTTCAATTATACCTGAAATAGGTAACGTGTACGATACAGTGCCACCATCTAACACGTAAAAAGTGAAGGTACGAATATTTGTTGATATTTTCTGTTCAATACCCCGAATTTGTATAAGGCTTAGGCTAGATAAAGTACTAGCAGAATCTATAAGTGTGGAATACGGTTTTAAATGGTAGGTAAACATATGTCTACCAAACTTGTCTATAGGCATGATGAACGTTTACTGGATAGATTTAAACTGAGCAGAAATTAATATGTGACTCTTATTTAATTATTTTTAATTCTCGTAATTCAGATATGATTGATGCAATCTCATTTTTATGTCCATCATTTCCGGCTATTTGGGAAGCTACTAAAAGCCTTAGTCTGTCTATCAACTCGTTGGGATCATCGTAATACACGTAATCTATTTTTTTATTAGACAAGTCCAATGTGCCTCCTTTCGTAGGCTGCTTAAATGAGTGAGATCTAGGACGAATATTACTTTGAGATCTAGTATTAGGAGGCGGTGGTTTACTAAATGAAGATGTCCTCGGAATCGTTGTAGGTTTTAATAAACCTTTATCTAATAAATAGGGTCTAATTATATTTTTATATTTTACGGTATTCGTAGCTTGAATTTGTTCTTCAGGATCAAAATTTCTACGATAGGCATTAGTAAGTTTTAGTATATGCATATAATGATCTAATTCTGATTTTTTATAGGCTTTAGGTTCTTTCTTAAACAGTAACTCATATAATCCAGTGGAGCCAGGGTATGTGATATCCTTCACAACAATATCTTTGCCGACAATTTTTAATTCGGAATCGCCTACTTTAAATTTATCTGTTTCGATATCATGTGTTATACCATATACACGATCGTATATTGTCTCATCTCCTCGTATGGATTCATCAATATATGTTCTCGGCAAGGGATCATATGCATCAAGATATTCTTTATAAGCCGCTGTTTTTGACAATTCTTGTATATGTATACGAGTTCTTTCTACATCCTGATTAATTAAATCGTCGCTATTTTGTTCAACAGTAGTAGAATTGTGTGGATCAAATTGATAAGTATCCTCCAAAAAACTGAGTCCAGTCATAGGTAACGCAGGCATATATTTGTTTACGACGTTAACATTAGATTTTTTTGGAGTAGAAGTTTCTGATTTAAACACTTCAGGCTCCTTTTTAACTGATACGTCTGATTTCATGTTTTGTACTAATTTTTCCAATGGTTCGATAATGGGCTTATAGCCTTTCACCAACTGAGCCTGTGTTTGTGCGACATCGGATTTTAGAGACTGATATTTCTGCCTAACTGATTTTCTAGTTTTTATTAGTTCCTTGGCTAACTTTTTATCCATCTTTACACCACAGAATATAGATGTGTACTGCATTTTGTACAAAGTATTTATGTATTATATATTACAACACAATGTAGCTATCAAATCCTTTTCTATATCTTCCATTATTTATTGAGCAGTCTTTATCTATAACGACAAACCCATATTGATCTTTCCAACATAAAGAACAAAGATCTTTAAATTTTTGAAACGACATGTCAACGCTCACGTGGTCGTCATAAATGTGTTTAAGGTTTGTATTATCCTGATGAAAAATAATTATTAAATTACCATTATCTCTAATCAATCTTTTCTCAATAGACGAATAAGTTTGACACAAGAATAAACAATCTGTGTTCTTATGACGTCCGAAACAAAAGTAATCTCGCATAATACTTTGATTACAAGAGGCAACATCATCAAAGATAATAATGGAATTCGGTCTGATCGCTTGAGCCGGTATAACATCTTCTCCTTCATCGAATTCAAAATAACCTATTTCTTTCATTGGTTTCAATAACTTTCTCAAATATTCATATTTTGGTTGGTATAAAGACTTTGAATATAGGTAGATATTCTCAAATCGGAGTCCATTGGGGTGTGTGAGTAATGTAACAACTAAATTTGTTTTACCGCAGCCGGAACTACCAACTACCAGCGCTCGCTTCGATAGACCCCGAAATAGTTCACCATGTTTTTGATAATTATTTTCCGCCAAACACTCATCTTGATTAACAATTGGTAATGTAACATTCTGTTTTTCAATCTTCATTGCGGAAGTATATATAAGGAACTGTATCATCAGCCACTCAACCATACTATTTATAAGGCTGCACATTACCAAAGAATCAGTTCCGCTTAGAATTTTCAACAGGCTATATAATGCTTGTGCACAACACAACCATAGTTAATCGTAAACGAAGGCGTGCAAAGACAGGGTCAGGATTTATTAATAGTCTTATTAATAGTCTGCCGTTTGAATTGCATGTACCAGGTTACAACTATTGTGGTCCAGGAACAAAGCTGTCGAATCGACTTGCCAGAGGTGATACTGGAGTAAATCCTTTAGACGAGGCTTGTAAAGAGCATGATATCGCATATTCGCGTTCTAAGGATATAACAAGTAGACATCAAGCGGATAAAGTGTTAGCAGAAAAAGCATATCAGCGGTTTAAAGCAAGTGACTCTTCAGTTGGAGAAAAAATTACTGCATTAGGTATAGCTGGTACTATGAAAGCAAAAACCAAGCTGGGAATGGGCGTGCGTAGAAAATTACGCTCCAAACGGAAACGTGGCATGGGGGTTCGTAAGAACACACTAAGTTTCAATAATGCAGTACAACGAGCTCGACGCGGTATTCAAAGCAACAATTCTAGTGATCTTATTAAAGTCGCAAAACAAGCATTATCATCAATTGGAACAAAGAAACTCTCTTTACCAAAGAAGCGGATTATTCCTATCCCAAAAACTGGTGGTTTTCTACCGTTCCTTTTACCTATATTTGCCGCATTGAGTGCTTTAGGAAGTATAGGAGGTGGTGCTGCAGGTATCGCAAAAGCCGTTAATGACGCGAAAGCCGCAAAAGAAAAACTTGAAGAAGAGAAAAGACACAATTTAGCCATGGAGCAAGTTGCGGTAGGAAAAGGATTGTACTTGCGACCTTATAAAAAGGGCATGGGATTATATCTAGCACCGTTTAAAAAAAACTGCCAATAAAGCTACCTCGTCGGCCCCTAACCAACATAGATTTAATAAAATACGCTAAAGATTTACATATTCCAAACTTTCGGGGTGTATTTATGAGAGATGCATTACCAGTAAAGATAAAGAAAAGTGAGTGTGGTATAATTAATCTGGATATTTCATCGGGGCCTGGTACTCACTGGACAGCATATGTGAAGAAAAAGAACTCGATAATCTATTTCGATAGTTATGGAAACTTAAGACCTCCAAATGGAGTAATAAATTATTTCTATAGCGATGGTAGCTTGAATAAGGTTAACTATAATCATGATCAGATGCAAAAATATAATTCAAATAATTGTGGTCACCTGTGTCTAAAATTTTTATATAATCAATGTAAATAAAGGAAATATCTTTATTGTACGTGTCTCTAACTTTTTCACTTACGGGAATTTCACCCATCTTAACAGCAGATTTTAATCCACCCATATATTTAGAAGATAATTTGGATTATGTTATCGGTTTAATGAACTTTGAAACTTTTAATGTTATACCAAACGTCGACGAAACAAACAACAAATTCACTCATGGTAATATAACCACAACTATCCCCGTTGGAGCCTATGAAATTAATGACATTAATAATTTTATTCAAAAAACAATTGGTAAAAATATTAATATCATCCCCAATCGTAATACTTCGACAGTCAACATAGAAACAAATGTTGATATAGATTTTACATCAGAATACTCTATAGGCCGCCTGTTAGGATTTGAAAGAAGGATTCTTAAAGCTAATGAAATAAACGAGTCTGACTTTCCCGTACAAATAATTAAGGTGAATGCCTTGTGCATTGATTGTAATATCGCCAGCGGGTCTTATTCTAATGGGCTACCTGTTCACATAATCCATCAGTTCTTCCCAACAGTAGCCACAGGCTATAAAATAGTAGAATCGCCCTTAAACATTCTATATTTTCCAGTAACTGTTAAGACGATCAACTCAATTACCATTAAAATACTCGATCAAGACGGGAATCTCGTCAATTTCCGTAAAGAAACCATCACGGTCAGACTACATTTAAAAAAGATAACCTAAAATATGGTTGTCCGTTATAATAATAAGTATCATATTCCGCGTATGGTGGCTAAACACAATTATAAAAGAAAACCAAAGAACACATTTTCAGTCAGTAATAAGAAGAACGTTAGTCTAGTAACACCTGAAAATAAGATATTCTTAAAATCTCTTGGTTTTGAAGTGCTCATATAATGGATATTTTAAATGTTACAGAACAACCTCTTATCGATAACTCTATTATTGATTTTGAGTATCACAATTATCAACCTTTCGTGACCGCCAAATTTGATTATAATGATGAAATTAGAATCCCAATCCAAGAACTGGATGCTTTTACCTTACCATGTGAAAGTAGTCTATACTTGGAGGGAAATCTAACAAAAGATGATGGAACACCGGCTACTAAGTTAAGCCTAATAAATAATGCTTTCAGTTTCCTCTTTAGAGAAATCCGATATGAGCTGAATGGTATTGTCGTTGATTCAATTCGAAATGTTGGATTGACTTCCACTCTAAAGGGGTACTTGTCTTTTAATGAAAGTGAAAGTGTTAAACTTCAAAATGCTGGCTGGTTTCCTAAAGATAGTAAAATACCGGATAGTAATAAATTTAATGTATGCATACCACTTAAACTATTAATGGGCTTTTTTGAAGATTACAAAAAAATAATACTAAACATGAAGCAAGAATTGGTTTTAATTCGAAGTAGTAATGATTTAGATGCTGTGAGTAGTGTCGATGATACGGAGAAACCTAAGATTAATATTGATAAACTTTATTGGAGAGTACCACATGTTTCCGTGGGAATACCACAGCAATTGGTTTTAACTAAGATTTTGGACAAAAATGTTGAAATACTACTTCCATTCAGAAGTTGGGAGCTTGTAGAATATCCTTCACTTTCTCAAACTACAAGACACACATGGCCCGTGAAAACTACCACTAAGTTAGAAACTCCTAGACATGTAATTGTTGCCTTCCAAATTAACAAAAAGAATAAAGTAACATCTAATATGAGCACATTTGATAACTGTAATCTTACAAACATAAGAGTATTTTTAAATTCTGAAAGATATCCTTACAACGATTTATTTCTTGATTTCAAAGACAATAAATATGCAACTTTATATGAAATGTTCTCACATTTCCGCCAATCATACTACGAAACAGGGAATGAGCCTATATTTACACCTAAAGAATTCAAATCAATTTCACCAATAAGCCACATCGATTGTTCTCGTCAAAAGGAAACTATTCAGTCGGGGTCTGTCGTTATGCGCATAGAATTCGAAACAAGCGATAATATTCCGAATGACACAACAGCATACTGTTTAATTTTACATGATCGTTTATTCCGTTATAATCCACTGACAAAGATAGTTAGGCAGGTCTAACCTACATAAGAGGGTAATGCAAGCTAGCAAGTTAGTTTGCGATGATCTCTAGCTACAGAAAGGCTCTGCGAGAGCACCAAAATAATCTTAGAGATTTAAAGAAAGCTGTTGAAATATATAGTTTAAAAATTTATATAACGAAAAAGTTGGCAAATATAAAAATATGCCATTAATTTTGGATGTCCAAGGATTCAAAGGAGAAAAAAATAAGTTCATAGTTAAAGAACTTGCGGCATATAATGGTTATAAAACGGCCCACTATATTTTCAAACCACCATTTCCTGTAAAACTTCTACCACCTGATTTGGAAAAGCAAGTTAATTGGTTAACATATAATTACCATGGTATACATTGGAATGAAGGAAACACACCATTTTTCAATTTTGGAAAAGTTGTCCGAGAGTTAACCGAATGTGAAAAAGAAATTTATGTAAAAGGAAGAGAAAAGGTCGCATACATAAATGAATATTCATCAAAAGCTGTGTATGAGTTAGAAGAACATCCACCACTCCAATTTTCTGAACCTCGATGTTTTCACCATTTAAAATCTAAATGTATGTGTTCTTTATCAAATGTATATTATCTTTATGAGAATTTTATGTCATAATTTTAAATAAAAAATTAAACATACACCATGTATTTTATTTATCAAACAAGTTTAAACAGGTCTAGACATGTTCAACACGTGTACACCAGATGTTGTCGTGGGAACAGTAGTTTCAATTGACTCCCACGTGTTGTTGATCATTATGATGACTCAATAAACATCTGGACAAAATTAAATAGTGGGGGGATAATGATATAAAAGCAGAAATTGTCTCACATTTTATTAGTTTAAAGAAACACCATGCTAATTACACAAGATAGGCTTGTGGTAGTGGAGAGAAAGCGGTGTTGTGTTTGTGGTGGACTAATTAGTAAACAATACTACTTCAGTGACTTCTTGCTAAATTGGAATAAACTGTTAATAGGTTATTGCACATATTGTAGCCAGACAAGACCAATTAAACTTACTAAATTTTGGGTAAGAGCAGAAACCCACTTCGGGGAAGATTTTAAAGTGTAACATGGTGCAACAGGAAGAAAACAGTTATACTTCCAGCTACAATCCTAGGAAATTTAGTGAAGACAAGGATGTGATCAGTGGCCACCTAGCAAGGGAGAAGGTTTTCAAAAATAAACCAGACAAGATCGACCATAACAAAGAAAGATAGGAAAATCAGCAAGCCTTCATACCTCGCGAAGTGCTTAAGATGTGGCATGAGAAGGTATTCAAAAATAAACAAAGATTCTGTAGTAAATAAATTATTGTTTAATAAATAAAATTTATAAAAAATCTGGTTTTATCCTTTACCCCCACTCCTCTTTATAATAGGATATAAATTCATGTTAATTTAATAAAGCATTAGTGTGTTTATGAATATTACGATGATAGCCTCGCAGTTTTTAGTTTTGCACGCCATTTGGCATGGAATTCTCTACATACAACAATCTTACAATACTAAAGAGGCATTTATTTGCTTCGATAGCAACGGTACAAGAAATGATAGTTGGCCATCAAAATGGAAACGGATGATACCTTCCACAACAATCAATGAGTCGGTCCTTACATCTTCAATACCCAAAAATAGTACTATGTATAAATTACGAGTAAGGCTGAATGATAACTCTACTAAAGAAACAAAGTGGAGTCAGCTCTTCAGTAAATGCCCCCCACCACTATATGTTAATAGTATAAAAACAGACCGTGATGTGGAGTTAGGCTCAGTTTCTTACCTGATCTACTACATTACACTGTGTTCCTCGTTGCTGGTTGTTGAATCGATTGTTAGGATTATACATAAAATATGGATCCAGAACTGAACTGTTCACTCTGTCTAGCAAACGAATTAATAAAAGAACACAAGCATGGTAAAAATTTATATGATTTTACTGAGGATGAGCTACAATATTTCCCATTAACATATCTGATTGAAAATGCCGGTTCCATCGAACTCCTTTACACATGGCCTAAATTACCAAGGAAGTATACACAAAATTTTGAACTAAGGATTCAACTACCTTGTTTCGTGCATCACAACAGACCAGAGTGGTATAGTCATGTGGATGGTCCACCAGACTCACAGTCCAGATGCCATGTATGTAAATGGGGTCTTCAAAAATGTGGTTGATATGTTACAGTAATTGTAAATACCTTTTATGTGGTGGAAAAATAAAAACAATGAATAATGTATAAGTTTTTTATTTATATGTAAACAGTGTGTTTTTTAAATATAAACCTAATAAATTACAAATCTAATAAATCGAAATGATCTAAATTCAAATTATCTTCTGATTCAGAGTCATCCAAATTAACACTGTCCCATCCTGCTGCAGGTTCTTCCATGTCCAAACGCCTAGCGTATTTTAGTAAAGTATCTAAATTTTTATTACTATCAGTAATTAAATGGTGCCCCCAAGCCAAGGTTCTTACATCTCCAGGCACAATATATCTTTTGTCATCGGCAGCTGACAGAGCTACTTTATTTTTTAGTTCTGTGTGAATGGTGTGTAAAGTGGATTTAAATATGGACATTTTACGGAATATTAAACCGCCGTTTTCGACAACCTGAACATAGTCAGAAAAGTCTATTTGATGCTTAACAACGCTTCTGGAAACACCTTTTGCCTTCTTCATTACGTCGTCGGCTTTAACACAATATGCTTTTGCACCAGTACCATAAAAACTCTCTATTGGTCTCCCAGCGTATTCATCCTTCATTTTCCCTACCACGGACTTTGTTTTGGGTATGTTATGGATGTTATCGACATTATAGTTTGAAGTATCGAAAAAATTAATGTTTTTCTTGATGTCATCATAGACATTGTCTGTGAAAATTTCTAAAATTAGGCTGTCGGTGTCTGTGTATAGGACTGTTGCTTCATCTCCATACATTGATTTTATGTAACCATACAAAAACTCGTAGATAATGGTTTTAGAAATGTCTAAAATGGAAAAGCCTACATAGAGCGGTTTGTCATATACAACTTTTAATTTGTCCAATTGAACTGCTACTAAATTTTCATCGAAGACAGAACAGGATTTAAAATGTGGTAAGGCTATTAACGCTCTGGCACCCAACATGCCTTTCTTATTTTCCCAGCATGAGCACAGTTTTATATTTTGCCTTTTGTCGACGTTTTCCATGGTTTTACCGAATATTGAATTAACCATCAACTTGAATAAATCCTTTTCAAACGCATTTCTAGCCGAATTTCTTAGTCTTGTATTAAGATTAATGTATGACCCCAACCAGGGTGATTGAGAAAATTCTATGATTCTATGGATTTTCTTCAATTTGATACCATATTTCAAACACTGATTCAAATTCTTATAGTGAATGATATATTTATATTTATTCCGTAAATTTGGGATTAACTTGGGAATTTTACTTTTCGGAGGAGTCATTCTCTCAGGACAAAATGGTAAATCATTATGGTCATCGTGTAAGTCTGATGGATATTCCAAGTCCACTTCTAGCACATATCCTTTTGGTGAATTTTTTCCGACTAGGGAACAATCAAATGCTTGAATTTCTTCTTTGTCGAGCCACCTAAAATCACCTGTGGGCATGTATTCCTCCATTGCGGCTCCATATAAATTTGTGGCGTCTAGGTACATGATATATGATGTTGGTTTACTGGGATCATAGTTCGATAAAAATGTGTTGTTTGCCACAGCCTTTCTTTTGCTGCATTGAGCCACTCCTCCTCGAATACCTTTTCTAAAGAAATGTACTGTATCCACATCAGTCAAGAGCTCCAATTTAACTTCTGTGTGACGTAACATGGCATCCCAGCTCAGGGAAGGTGCGGTCAAATAATGGGCTGGATCTAATTTATATTGTTCTAAACACACTTTCCTAAAGTTTTCAAACACATCAGCCAACAGTAAAATGTCTGATTTCAGGTACAAATCTGCGTATGTTCCCAACGTTTCACACTTGAAGGTATTCCACACTTTGATAGCTCGTTCATAGTCCTCATCAGAAATGGCCTCATTTGTTAATTCATTGGTAAACTTGTCTTTCGAGGGTAATTGTCTTTCTTCTAATTTTTCAAACGAGTCTACATAATTATAAGGGAAAACACCTTTTTGTCTGATTAATCTGAATTCTTCCTCATCTTGAAAATACTTTCTAATCTCAGTACACTGATTAGATTCTAAACTTTGACTCAATTTATCGAGAGATTTGGATAAAAATCTAAAAGAGTCCACAAATTTTAATCGCAGGAATGTGTGAGGTTCCTTGGGATTAGCAGATTTTTCAACGAGGATTGACTTAGAGAAAGATATATACTTCTCTTTGGTTTGAGCAATCACCGAAATGCTTTCCTTTTTACATGCCAGTTTCTTGATAAATAGGTGGCTGTCGTAATTTGTTAAGTTGTGAAAAAACACAGGTAGGAATTTCGGCACTTTATAGTTCAAATTACAAACGGAATGGGCGGCGGCACGAAAGTGTCCTGTTAAGTGACAGTGATCGCGAACTTTTGTGTCACTTGGCTTGAAGGGTTTCTTGCAAATATGACAACATGCTGCGTTTTCAAATTCAGCTTTCTCTTGATCTGTGAGGGGCAGCATTTGTTTAACATGTTTCAGATGAGTATTATACAAATGTAGAGCTGTTTCATCCAACTTCTCAGCAAATACTTCAGCAGCATCGGGTCCTCGATATGTTATGAATTTTGAATACTTGTCATCGAAATTACATTTCACATAAAAGGCAAAGGAATAAGGCTGGTGTTCACATACTTTAACCGTGAACGATTTATCTTCACAAGGCTCATTATGGTCAATTGGTTTCAGCAAACTCTCGAAATCAGCATAAATTACGAACGGGACGGGTAATTGTCTTTCAAAGTTTATGAACTTAAGGATGTTCTCAGGCATTGATTCACCATACTTATTAATTTTCAATTCGGTAGATGGCAGTTTCGTGTATGTATGGTTACAGTCATTTTCTTCATGTCTTCTCAGCTGCTCTACTTTCCGAAACGATTGTAGACACCCATCACAAATATATAAGCGACGATCATGTTTAGATTTTTGATTTGAAACCAATCGTGATAAATCTTGTATAAGGCAATAATGAGCGTTACCTGCACTATCTGATATAAGTAGTAAATTGATATGTGTGGCTTGTCGGCATGACGTAAAATGTAATGGTCCAACCACTTCAGTAATAGTTTTCCCATCCTTGAATTATGTTTCAAGACCAAACACATTAATAGAGATGTTGTTAATTTTTTCGAACTTGGCTATATCCTTTAGTTTCATAGGGAATTCTAAGCCTCTAAAGTTCAGCAAAGTATCATAATGTGGATACGAACTTGTTTTTGTTGGATCACCTTCTGCGGGGAAAATAGCTGCATTGATCGACCATGCAAAGCACGCATTATCCTTGTTTTGTATGTTCAAAACAGCATGTTTTAATGATATGGCTTTGGGTATATGATGAAGCCCCCATTGGTGTAAACTTATTTATGTTGACGTCAAGGAACAGTATATGTTTTAATGTCCACCCAGAGTCTTTCTCTTGGAATTCAGATGCTTGTGCACTCATCTCCTCGCTAAATTCTTCAAAAATCTGGTGCATGTCCGTTGATACAGTGATTATTTTATTTTTGGTATTGAATGACTTAATATCACTCAATTCCTTTTCGGGTATTTCATAAAGCCCAAATACTTCAAAATTAATCTTGAGGGTTTGGTACTTCTCCAAATATTCACCAATTTTGTCCAAAACTTTTTGTTTAACTTCTTTCAGAAAATCGGAATATGCGATGTGACTTCTAGGGCTGCTAAAACGGTAACTAGCAATCCTGTTTTTAAATGCACAATGTAGTTTGTCAACACCATCTCCCAAGCTGCTCTCAATAGGGCGATTTATTTTCTTTCTGTCAATTACAAACAGGTCGTTCAGGACAGGGCATCTATTATTACTAACATGTCGTTGTAAGTTGAACGACGTTGAAAAGTTATTGCCACAATATTCACAAGTCTTTGAACCACTCGATGTATTTTGTTTTCTGTTAACGCCGCTTGTAGAAGGTGCACTTGTAGAGGGTATACTTGTAGAAGGTACACTTGTAGAAGGCACACTTGTAGAAGGTACATCGTCAGACTTTTGTTTCTTGCTTGATGGCTCATCAGCTACACTTCCATCACTAAGAACAAACAACTCGTTCAGGACAGGGCATCTATTATTAATATGTCTTTGTAAGTTGAAAGATGTTGAAAAGTTATTTCCACAATATTCACAAGTTTTTGAACCACTCGAAGAATTTTGTTTTCTGTTAACGCCACTTGTAGAAGGTATACTTGTAGAAGGTATGCTTGTAGAAGGCACCGCATTAGACTTTTGTTTCTTGCTTGGTGGCTCATAAGCTACACTTCCATCATTTAGAATGGTACAATATTGACGAATATGTCGAACTAAACTGCTTTTGTTTGAAAGAACTTTCTTGCAGTGTTCACACTTCATTGTTGTACAATAAACCGCACATTACTGGTGAATATTATTTTCTCTGCATTATATATAATCTGTTGCTGGGAGAGGGGGTTGCCAAGTGTACACCAGATGTTATGAGAACGACGGTTACGATAGCTTCCCACGATCGCGAATCATGAATCACCGCCAGATGTTCGCCATATGTTCTCGATAAAAATATGCGATCTAACTTGTCTAGACATGTCTGGAAGCCAGATGGTCAACACGTGAACGCCAGATGTTCCCGGTCATTCACCTTCGGCCAGATGGTCGTCCACGTGCACATCAGATGTCCTCGATAAAAATTCATACCGGATATGCGATCTAACTTGTCTAGACAAGTTTCCTTGACCACTTCCGGTCCAATTTCTAGCACTTCCGGTTAGAGTTTGACCACTTCCGGTTTCTTGTCCGATGTATTTTTACTTCCGGTTTCATTTCCGGTCACTTCCGGTTTGATTCCATGCTTCCTTGACCACTTCCGGTCCAATTTCTAGCACTTCCGATAAGATTTTGGCCACTTCCGGTTTCGCGTCCGATGCATTTCTACTTCCGGTTTCATTTCCGGACACTTCCGGTTTGATTCCTTGTCTCCTTGACCACTTCCGGTCCAATTTTTGGCACTTCCGGGTATATTTTGGCCATTTCCGGTATCACATCCGATGTATTTTCACTTCCGGTTTCATTTCCGGCCACTTCCGGTTTCACTTCCGGTTTACCTGGTTCATTTCCGGTCACTTCCGGTTTACCTGGTTCATATCCGGTCACTTCCGGTTTACCTGTCCACTTCCTGCATACCTGAATTATGAATCACCTCCATAGACAAGTTTAGACATGTTCATGAAATAACGGTTAAGCCAGATGCTCGCCCACGTGCATGCCAGATGTTCAAACACGTGTACCCCACACCGTGAGAACAGCCGTTACGATACTTTCCCACGATCGGTGCACGCCAGGTGCATGCCAGATGTTGAACACGTGTACCCAACATTGTGAGAACGGCCGTTACGATACTTTCCCACGATCGATGCTCGCCCACGTGTATGCCATAAATCACCTTCGGCCAGATGGCCGCCCACGTGCACGCTATACCTAATGAGAGTGCTGCTGGAGCGGAGCTGAACATGAGTGTGCTCTGTTCACTCCGGAGCTGCTCCGCTCCAGCAGCGCTGTCATTTGCATCCTACTTATTCCCAGATATAAAACATAGGACTGTGCGACTTCAACCCCCGGGGGGATGTAAGGGGGTGACTGGGTGGTTAGATTATTCCGAATCGTCATATTTGGTTTCAGCGCACCAGGAAATCTAAAAATAAACATACTTTTCAAATGTTTAGAACAAGACGAATTTTAACCCCTCCTGGGGCTCATAGGAGGTGCTAGGAGATGACTGGGTGGTTCAAATAAGTCTTTATCGTTATATTTCTGATAGTACACGTATTTTTTAAATTGTTAAAACGAGTGAAATTTCGACTCCCCAGGAGGGTTGCTAGGGGAAAATTGGATAATTAATAGAATATTACGTACCGAAGTGGAAAGTGTTTCTCATTGTTGTCGAGAGATGAGATAGTTGACTGAGGCGCGAAGTGGCGAGATCAACTAATTCTCGAGACAGCAATAATACTTTTCACCAAGGTTTGTATAATATTTTATTCACAATCATCCTCCTTAATGAAGAAAAAGCCAAATAAACCGATTAAAATTCTTATGTCAAAGGCCAAATGTCAAAGTGACGTCGTGTCGTTTTTAATATTCAGGTTGGAAAGTGGCTACTTTCCAACCTGTAATATCACTTTCCAACCCGAAATGTTATATTTCAGTTCAGTTGTCGAATCAAATTAGAAATGTCATACTTTCTAAGTTTTGATATGTAAGACAATTTGATTATTTGTATTATTGCAAAAGAAACCTTTTTTTTCATTTTCATATTCGGTTTCAACGTCCCAAGATATGTAGGGGTAGGGTGTCTACCCTCTGGGTCTCGACTTTTTTTTCCTTTTTGTGTTTGTGTTATTATCGTAGTTTTGTACATAGTTTAAATACGTTTAATTTGAAGTAGCACATAAATCTCGTATCCCAGGAAAGTAATTCTGAAGCACGCTCATACACGTTAGAGTGGCTCTAAATGCTTGTAAAAAATAAATTTCCAATTATTTTTCTCTCACTCCTAGACTCGTTCGAAATCCCTAGAAGATGATCTCCTCCAAAGAGGAAAATTGATTGATGTTAACACGTGCCTCCGGGGCCATGAAATTTCCCATGTACTTCTTACATGGGTAAAAGAATTTTTTTTCATAATTTTGCGATAGAATTTTTAAAATTGGTGAAGTTAAATCACAGACAAACCTCCTGTTTATAATTGCTCAGAGAATACGAATTAATATTCCTATTTGAATTAAACCCTTTAATACTCATTTATCGGATCCGTTCACCGAGTTTTGCGTTCAAGACTTTTGGTGCTTGTGGAAACTATGTCTTTAGAGGCAGCGTTACACCGAAGGTTCCAGGCCCCTTCAGAAATGAGCTTACAGGGTGTTTCAATCAAAAGTAGACATCGTGAATAACCTTGGAGGTAAAAATTGTTTGCAAAATGGGTAAAATACGTCGACCTTCTTTCCAAAGGGGACAAATTTCAATGTAATACTTATAAACCTACCATCATCCCTCTACCTTATACAACTACCTTCACAAAAAATTCGAATGGCAAGAGGGGGTCGAGTGATACATCTTTTGAAAGGTCTTTCAATTCCCTACATAACTGTATTTTTTTAAATTTTATCGGTTCGTTCCTGAGTAAAATAATTTTATTTTTCATGATTTCACACAATCGAAATTGTTTAAATCATCTAAAATACGCGGCACTGGATATTGGAATTTACAAAAAAATCTACAATTTTTTCGACAAAAAGTACCTTCCTTGTTTCTTTGGTTTTAGTGTAATACAAGATTCAAGCACTATTTTATTCACAACTAGTTTTAAATCGAAATACATTTTACCAGAGTGAGTTCTCAAAATGTCTTAGGAGAGAATAGAAATTCTCAGCATTTACTTAAAAATGATAATTAGGCTAGTAGCCCAGGCTAGATAAGGTCTTTAAATTAAAAAAAAATAATAAGTCGTTACAGCAAACCGATAGCAAAATATTTTAGAACATATTGTTATGAATACACCCCCTTGGAACTGGAAATTGATACGCTTATGCCTACTAATAGTGACTGAAAGCTTGTAGAAGGAGTCATGGACCTTTTTAGAGCGTGGTTGGAGAAGATTCTGGTTTAATCTAGAGGTAATTTCAGAGTATATAAGACGCGATTACCAGCGCAGAAGAGGAAGTTTATTAAAAGAGAAGTTTATAAAAGTGAACAAGTTGGAAAGTGACGATCGGTAAAAAGTGAGGTTAAATATTAAGTAAACAAATTGAAAAGGTTATTTTCAAGTATTGTATAGTCAGTAAATTATTAAATAAAGTGTTAGTTGTGTTTATCTCTTGTTGAAATTATTTAGAACCCACGGATTCATACAGGGTGTTTCCAAAAAGGAGGAAAACACGCAACATTGGTATCAGACGCGGAATTTTGACAAGAGGATTTTCCGGCAGTGTTGAGAAAACTGGGACAGTATTCTCGGAGTTAGTGCTAACACAGGAAGGACTAATTTACTGGACATTGTTCGAGGATTATTTTCGAACAGAAAAATAGTGTTAAGTGCATTTTTGAGACATTTTTGGAACATTTTATTAGGACATTAGTGATAGTGATTAAATCCTTTGGACTAAGAAGAGATTAAAGACTCTGAACAAGACCTTTTTTCGTGTAGTTAATTAAGTGCATTTTCGCGAACTTTCTAGAACTTTTCTATTTGAATAGTAGTTTAAATAAAAGACTTTCTCGTGCTATTTTGCGATTTCTCTGGACAATTACATTACCGATATTGACGTGATTATTAAATTTTGTTGATAATTATATGCCGATAACAACCAGAAGCATGGCATCCGAAAAACAAATACAGGACTTATTCGCCCAAATGCAAAAGATGATGATGTACCAAGAAAAGAAACGCCAGGAAGAGAAAGATGAACGGGAAAGAAGACGACAAGAAAAAGAGAAACGACGTCAAGAGGAAAAACAAGAAGAGGAGAAACGCCGTCAAGAGGAAAAAACAAGAAGAGGAGAAACGCCGTCAAAAGGAAAATGATGAATTAAGGAAAGCTACAGAGACGCAGCAGAGTGCCATATTTTCAGTCGCCGAAGAACTTAAAAATTAAGTCGAGCAAGAAGTAAGTGAAGTCAAAGAAAAAATAGATAGGGTTGAAGGAAAAATGGACAAGGCTTGAGGTAAAAGTAAATAAGGTTGAAGAAGAAGTGAGCGAAGTGAAAGAAAAAGTAGACAAGGTTGAAGAGAAAATGCACCAGGTAGAAGGAGAAATAGACCAACTTAAACAACAGTTGAGGGATATAGGAAATCAGCAAGTGGTATCATCAGGCCAGCGATTAAAACTTCCCTCCTTAGCAGTTTCTCAGAAACACTTCTTAATAATTAAGACCGTCGATGGATTCTATGAGTATTCGGACAAGTACACAAACGTGGCGGGATCAAAGGTGACCCGCGGTAAGTAATTATCCGACTCACGCCACAGAATCGCACGTCGGTCACAAATCTTATAATTAGTGGATCAATAAGAAATCGAATCATTTATAAAAATAATTCATAAAATATAAAAAATATGATTATTCAATACTTAGCTAACGTATATAAGGCAAACATCAAGAGTACCGCCACTCGGCAAGCCGTTACATCCCGTGGGAGTGTAACTTATCCAGCGTCGAGAGAGCTATGACAATCGACTGTACAAAAGATTCAGACTCCCAATTAGTAATGATTGTAAAATATATGCGGAACTTTTTGAAAATTATTCACTTTGAACTTGGCACTGAAATTATCGAAATGATTGTCGGGATGCTTAAACAAGCATCCAACATCGAGGTGAGTTCGATGGTTTTCCTGTTTTTATCCACGTACTAACGGCATCGACCCCAAATATACTTTTTTTCTGTCGACTCGCAACCACTATGGCGCTGTCCGCCTGAGCCGGGCAAAAAGCAATTTGGGTTCGTCGGAATCGACCTTCCGACTTTGAATTTTTTGACTAATTTTTTGTACGTTCTAGTGGTTTGGATAAGGATTATGCTGTCCCACTTTGAGGTTAATTGAATGGGGGTTTTGGTTTTTATTGGAAAAACCATCCGATTGAATTTTTTCCTGAATTTTGACGTTTAAAATAGCTACTCGCTACATCCTGACTGAGGATTTCGACCTGTGAACCACCAAATTCGTGGTACTTTCGAAAAACCGAATTCGTTGTACTTTCGAAAAATTTGTTGGACGAAGTAGTTTTCCGTCTTGTGCGATTTTATTCGTTGTGCTTTCGAAAAACCAAATTCGGGGTACTTTCAAAAAGTTCGTCGGGGGGAGCGGTTTTCCGCTCCGTGCAACATGAAATTTTTCAAAAATTTAATTTTTTGAGCACTTTTGAAAATTCGAACGACGGAACCCAAAGGCGATTGACCGTCGTCCTCGAGACGAAAAAAGTCAATATTTTGGTCATTTTTAGTGAAATAATCTTTTACGTAGATTTCGATTTAATATGATGCCAAAGGTGGTGATAAGCCTTTTTAATGGTTCAAATATGATTTATTCATGGTATTTTTGTCTGAATTTACTTTTACGTTGCAGTAGAGATTGAAAGTTTTGCGAAAAAAGATTTTTTGTAAAGTTAGCCGTTTTTGCACAATCTTCCAAGGGAATAGTTACAGTGACAGTGTTGAGGGAGTGCGGTAACCTGTGATAGTGTCGGGTAGTGACTGTGATAAAATTGTAGAAAATTATTGTTGTTAAGTCTCGTTTTTGATTATGTTATTTTAACAAGTAAACCTATTTATGTTATTAAAACAGTTATTCATTATTATTAACATTGGTAAATTTTGTTTTTAATTATGTTATTTTAACCAGAAAATTTGGTTATCTATTTTTAACTTGCAAGTTTGTAAATTTTAGTTGTGAGATTTCGGTATTCCACTCATAAACAGAATTAAGCGTTCCATCAATAATTTTCTTAAAACAATACCAGTTGTTCTTTTTGGCTGAGTTGAGTGTAGAAACAAATTTAATTACATTAATTTTTTATATTACGAAATATGAATACTGTTAATAATTATTTATATATGTACCTAAAAATACATATGTGGCGCCGCTGATTGCAGTTAGCTTCGGCTCGATTCACGTTTGCTTATGACAATTCCCCAAACTCATAGTAGTTAAACAAATTATTAGGTATAAAGACACCACATTCAAACATTTATTCTATTTGGTCGATTTTAGGAATTACACATGACGACCTAGTCGTGGTTTTCATCTCTGGTAGGCGGATAAAACTTCAAAAATATCTCTACAAAATGTGGGATTACATAGTAGAATGAGGGGCCGTTTAAGTATTACATAACAGCTACTATGCTTTGACGAGCATGCAGCTTATTTCTTGCTCTGCTGACTAGACTTATTGGCGCTATTATAGGCAGTTAAATTGTAGTTCATCAACAGCCTGTAACATTTGGTTGTCTTTTTACGGTTCACGAAATACACAATATGGCGCTGTGGAGCTATACTCAAACACGTCGTACAATTATTATGTAGTTGTAAAATACTTTTTGTTAAACACAAAAGGCAAAAGCCATGAGATTTAAATAAATATTGAAGGCTTCAAGTTTGATGCAAATGACGCCAAATGATATCAAGTCATTACATAAATAACGAATAGAAAGACACATGTGCAATGAATTGAAAACGTCAAAAGATGTAGTAACTCTTTGCCATTTGAAATTTTGAGAAATGATTCGATTGGAGTATGGGGACGACCAAATTCTTGAAAAAAAAATTCTTTCTCGAAATGTTACCGAAATAAACATTGTATGAATTTATTTACGGGGGTTGTTATAACTATAGCGATACTTCCAAAGAGAAATTGTAAGAACTAGGTACATTAATTTAAAAAAAAACATGTATTATAATTTCCATAGCTTAAAGTTATTCAAACACTATAATTTTAGGCCAACCTTGGGACTACGGAACGAAATTTACTGCAACGGATTGAGATACAGCGAAGATGAAAGTGATTGGCATTTTATGTGGAATGCTTATTTGGCTGCAGAAGACAAACCTTCAGAGCAGGAAGTCATCCGTGAAGCATTAGGATGCACACGGGACAAACGTTTATTAAGAAAGTAAGTTGTTCCCTTTTATGTGCAGGTACATTACTACGGCGTGGCGCTAGTGTCAACAGGACACGGTGCAAAGCCAGAAGTCAGCCAGCATGGTGGAATAAATTATATAAGACACCTTACTTATGGTCATAACGACTTGAAACTTAAAGGTTTTAAGCCATGGGAGAAAGAAATAAAATGCAAAGTTGTAGAATATACTACCTGAAATTGACTAAAAAATAAAACTAGCAAATACTAATTAACCCTATTTATTAACTAAACTAGAGCATGTGACATCAGGAGTGAGTAAATAACAAAACACTTTTGTTATATAAATATACAAAAACAATATAGCATAAACAATAAATACATATACAAATAATGGAAATGCAAAATATATATTCAAACGTTCGCGTCTGGCCAGTTCCGCGTAAAATGAATGTTTTACTATTATAAAAACAAGAGCTAAATGATGATAATCTTTATAACAATAACAAAATCTATAAACTAGTTACAAAGAGGAAACAGACAAGTTAATATTCGAAATGTTAGTTGTCGAACTAACACATCTTTTCGCCACTATGAAAGAGACTTACTTGAGAACACGCCGAGGTTTAAACCCAATACTCACGACGTTTTCACTAATCAGTTTTCAGGGAAACCATCGATGAAAAATAAATGTTTATAGCAGGATGCAATGTCCGGAAATTATAATACTAGCTACCGACCATTCATGGGTTACAGGATCATATGACTAACTAAATAAGTTAGCAATTGTTGATTAGAGCATTGGCCATTTAAAATGCATACAACGAATTATAAAGTTGATAAACGTACTTACAGTTTGATTATTCTGTAACAGGGTACTACACTAATTCACTTTACAATTTATGATATATTGACAACATTAACTCTAGGTATTAATTTACCAAAGCAGGTAGACTGGATGACCAATATTATAGACTTTTTAAAATGTAGTAGAATTCTACACATCCGACTCGGCCAGGGGTCTGCCGGGTAATCCTCTCTCTCGAAGCGCTTCAGCGTACTCACGTCAAAAAATGGCGGGATTGTTTTGATTGGTTGTTTATAAAATGACAAATGATCTACCGCGCAATGGATCTATTTAGTCCTTCGTATAGATTTTTAGCGTACTAGCAGGGTAGACTTAAGGTAATTTTGGAACAGAATATTAAATAAAAGCAGCATTTTAGGTAAATTACTCTTATTATCGAGGGTACAAAATGTGACCCGTTACAGACTACAATATTTATTTACTTATGATCACACTTTGCCTAACAGGAAACCCCAATTTAAGGGGTTTTAAAGCTAGGGAAGGAACCGATAAAATATTTATTTGCAATATTCTTAATTAATTTCTTATCTCACCTGCAACTTAGTCCGAGGTTAAGTTCGAGTTAATGTTACAACTGTTATTAATTCCTTTATTTGAGCTAGTTAATTTGAGTTATGTGACATATTCTATTAATTTGCTATGAGAAGCATAGATTTAACTTACATCCTCGGTATTGTGCACGATTAATTCCCATTTCTGCTAATAGTTGTGTCGGGATAAAATATAAAAACCGCTGCTTAAGGAATCATTACTTCCACATCAAGATTTTTCCATCCTAGTCTCTTTAAAGGAAAACATCTTGACTATATTTGCACTCTAGTACGTGGAAAGAAATGGTCATATAATTTTAGTAATATTTGAGACAGGTGTCACAAATAAAATTTGAGATGTTGGTTTTTAATTCATTCTCTCTTTCGTTTTCAATTTAATTTTTTTTGTAGAATTGATAGGTATTGTAAAAGTTACAGCTGACTGAAAAAATTTTTTTTCCTATCAATTTTTCAACTACTATATAAAACTTCCGGGTGTAAAACTCTAAATAAAAATTATAGAAGGCGTAATTTACCTGTTAATAAAAATTGAAATTACAAAAGCATTTATAAGCACTATTAATTATTTCATATTATGTACTTTTGTGTATATCAATCATTAGCGTGTAATAAGAATAAAGGTACTTTTTAGCCGTAGTGAACGAATGAATTATTTAAATTTTTAAATGATGGATACAAGTATTATGGTGTACTTTTCTTACTTTTTGTTGGGTATTTTGCAACTGAAAAACACTTAAAAATTTTAATGAAAAGATCTGCGCCAAACGGATCAGACAGAGGTTAGTTCTTGAAGACTTGATTATTACAAAATGTCTCACACCTAAAATTATATAAACTAGAACAATGTTTATATACTAAAAAATTGAAAATGAAAGCTAGTGACAGTTAACGTTTCGGAAAAATATCTACTTCTAGTAGGGAACCAAGGCATCCGAATTTCGTATCTTGTATACAACTCGAGGACCTAAAGAAACTGAAGACTGAAAGTTATGTAAAATGACATTCTGCATCCGACTTTTTTAGTCGCGAATTAAATTGCAATTTTGAAATCAGTGATATGTGGAGTTTTTATGTTTTTCTTATTTGAGATTTTTTGTTATTATTTTTTTAACTTGTCATATTTTTTTATTAGTAAGTTTATTAACCTTAAATTTAAAACAGGTAATACTAAAATACTCCTATCACGTTAAAATTACCAAAGATTAGAAATTTAAGATAGTTAATGCCCTATTAATAAAAGAAAGAAGAAATACCGTAGCTCTTTGTAATTTGCAGCATAAAATGCAGTCGCTTCATCAAAGAAGTTTTATTACTAAAACATTTTTTTCAAATTCTGTTCAGTTTTTGAGTTGTTAAAGAGAATGTGTTATTTGTGCACTCGCATTTGATCGGCACATTTCCAAAGCGGATATAATATTGCTCGTAGAGACAACATTTTCATATCATTTTTCATATCACTTCATATCATTTTCATATCACTGTGTTGGTGATTTTTGTACTAGTTGACCAGCAGGTAAGTACAGCCATTTTAGACACCACCAGTGCCCCCCTTCCGCTTTGGGCAAAAATCTCTATTCGTGCATTTTTGAAAAAACTTTACATTGTTTTCTGTCTAAATGCGCTGGACTATCAGTTTCATAAAGTGAAGTTAGTGAAGAACGTTATGAGAATGTCAAATGACCTTTGGCACTTTCTGCTCCGCTGAGAACATTATTTTCGTGTAGTGTGCACTGAGTGCAGCATTTGGCACCAGATCTGGCAACTCGGGCGATTGTGGAGTGTAATATGGCGACTATGAAAATGGGCCAAATAATAAGATCATTTATTCGAGGAATTTAATGGGTGATTTTTTGAGTAGCTCCTCGAATAGTACTGAGAACGAAATCAGTAACTAACACGATGAAAAAAAGGCTATTGTACCAATAATTTACAATTTCATTGGTGACGCAGTACATAACCTAGTTGCATTATTCTCACTACTGTAAAAATCGTGGAGTGGATGTTGTCTTTTGCACGTGCATGATTTGCACTCAGTGTTATTTAGTAGAAAATGCTATTAAGTTTACGGATGACCAAATTTCCCAAAAACCACAAAAATAGGGAAACTTGGTAACATTCCTTCTTAATTCAGTTCTCAAATTTCATATCACGAATTATTTTGAAAATCTATTTAATAGTTGTCAATATGGTTTCAGGTCAAAATTGTCAATGACGTTAGCAATTAATTCGTTGATGAATGTAATAAATCGAGGTTTCGAGGACAAAGAATTTGTGCATGTGAAAGTTTCAGACCTAATTAAGGCTTTCGACTGTGTGCCTCACAATATTTTAGTGAACAAACTGAAATTTTATGAATTCTCTTAGGGCAGCAGAAAATTAATTATGTCATATTTAGCTGATCGTCATCAATTTGTTCATTTTAATAATGCTAATTCGGGTAACATTGATATTAGATTTGGTGTGCCTCAGGGTTCTGTTTTGGGATCGGTTTTATTTCTTATTTATGTTAATGATATGCCAAATAGTAGTCCCTTAACAAATTTCACTCCCTTTGCTGACGACACGACATTGCATTGGCTCATTCCCATAATGATTGTAATATTTGGTTCGCAGAGGCTCAAAACAGCGTGTCTATGGTTCATAACTGGTTTTTAAATAAAAAGCTTATATTAAGTAATGATAAGACAGAGACTATTTTTTCGTTATGACTGCATTTTATACAGATGACCTCCCATTGCGTTAAATTTTTGGGCATTATTTTGGATAGTGAGTTGACATGGGAAGAACACACGTCCTACATCTGCAAAAATATATTACGTAATATTTTCTTATTGCGCAATTTAAAAAACTGTTTGTCACGATCAACGGTTCTAATGGTATATCAGGCAATAATTCAGTCTTCCATTACCTATGCCATTTTAATATGGGGCCACTCGGCACATACCTCAAGAGTTTTTTCACTGCAAAGAAAGGCTGTCAGAATCATTGCAGGGTTATCATATAGGGATAATTGTAGGAATGCATTTAAAAGACTTAAGATACTTACCTTGCCCTGTGCTTATATTCTACAGTACCTTGTCCACGTTAAAAGTAACGTAAACAATTACATAACATGTGAAAGTGTGCATACGTACGCAACTAAATATAAATGTGGATTTTTTGCGAATTTCAAAAACCAGAAACGGGACACGCTATTGTGGAGTAAAATGTTTCAATGTGTTACCGATTGCTGTACAATCACTTGATTGTACTCGCTTCAAATACGTAATTAAACGATTCCCCTTTGATAATGCATTCTATGATTTTGACGAATTCCCGTTGACTGATTTTTCCTGTTCAATTTTATAAACTTACTCTTGTATGATCATGATTATTTGTTCGTTATTCTACGTGCTATATTGTTATTTATTTGTTTTATATATTGCGTATTTTTTTAAATTTAAAACAACCACTATTTTGTTGATTTTTTTGCTTTATTTTTATTTTTATTTGACGTGTCAAAGCATAATTTGTGTTTATATGACCAATAAAAAAAAAGGTCTAAGATCTGATATTCAATTCATGTTATCTATCTAGGAACTTCTGAACTAAACTAACAATATGAAACATATTCTTTAACTATTTATTTGGATCCTAATGTGCAGAATCACATTGATAAAGTTCAGAAATTCACTGTCTTTTTACATTTTTTAGTTATCTTCTGAAGTCAATTAGTAAGGAATCGGGGATCAGAGCTCAAGACACCCTAACTGTATTTGTTGCAGTAGGAAGTAATCCAGATGGTGTTGACGTGGCCTTTGATTTTTTAATCGAAAATCAGAAACACATTGTAGATCAGTAAGTGACTTTGCAGGTACTATACCGGGACCCCACGAGATCAGGTACATCCCCACTTTTTTCTCTATGTTTCAAGATCAAAATTATTACTTAAGATTCAGGGCATCTGCCGCAAAAATACATTATTTAGCATAACCGTACCCAAGAATTCACTTCCGGTTAAACCGGAGTACTACTAACTTTCTTATTTCAAATAGCGTTCAACATGTGTTTATCTTTGTCTGATAGAGGTTTGAATTATCTTTACAATGATTTTGTAAAATCAAAATCTAATCAGAAATGATCTAAAATACTATGCTAGTTGTAATTATTGACAAAAATGTAAAATTCTTATTGTGTTATCTCCAACTTACAACTGTAGTTTCACATCCCTCAACACATCAATTTTAAATTTCAAAATTTCGTTGAAAAGCGAATTTATCACTCCAGCTAAAGAACGTCAAAAATGTATAGGGTGTCATTTAAATAAGGAGTTTTGGGCTTTTCATTTTTTATAAAATACTTATTTCAAAGAACGCCATTTGACTAATTGAATTGCCATAACAGCCATTTGTTTTAGTAGTGGAGTAAAAAGCGGACATTTATTTTTATAGTTTTGTAACAGCAATATTATCTGGGGTGTCACCAGGAGTATATATCTGTGTTATGAAATTCCAAAGATTATTGGGTTTTACTTATGAACAATATTGTTTTTTTTTTTTTTGAAAAGCGTTTTTTTAGGTAAAAAGGTGAATATCTCCGGTTCTAGAGGTCCGACAATTGAAGAGCGAAACTCGGTCAAATATCTGGGGGTGACCCTAGATAAAAGGCTTAGTTTCGCCCCTCACATTATGCAGACAATCAACCGTACATACGTAACATTAAATCGCCTGTACCCTCTTATAAACAGAAGGAGTAAGTTGTCGATTGACAACAAACTCACATTATATAGAGTAATTTTCAGGCCGATCATGACATATGCATGTCCGGCCTCTCCCACGCAATATAAGAGGTTACAGGTAACTCAAACTCATCAGACTATTGAAGTTACCGTAGACATAACGGACGTACGTATACAAGACAACCCTACACACACGCACAATTTAATACATCAACGACTCCCCGTCTTTTTCGAAAGACGGTGACCATGATAAAATCCGACAAACTCACGACAATAACAAAAAACACCATACCACAAAACGTACATACACACACACTTTCTCTTATCCGCTGGCATTTTTTTTTCCATAAAACGGCAAACAGCCATATTAAACAAGTCCCCAATAGCAGGGTTTTCTAGCTTTCCCTGTATGCACGCAACAGTAACCACGTTTCCATAAAAATTCCAAATTATATATTGTTTTTATTTTCTTTCAAAAAAATATCATACATAAATAGACATAAATATTATAAGTGTCTCTTGCAGTGATGATGAATTTTAAAATAGGAGTAGCTAAGATCAACAGCCATACCATCGGCCGGTCAATTTATTTTGTTTATTTATATAAATTTTAATATTTTGACAAAGCATAATTTGTTACTAATGCAATATCTTAGTCCTATTACAATGTAAATAGTTAAATAAAATAAACGAATTAAATTGGAAAAATGGTTCTAGAGGTCCGATCGGGACAACCTAAAATCCCAAAACCTTCACAATTAAAATTCCAACAAATTCGCGTTGGTTTTGGGTCATTTGAGTACATACATAACGTATAAAATGGAATGAGTGCCTAAGAAGCGTTTTTTTTTAATTTTAACGCCCATGGACGTCAAGAGTTCCGATCGGCTTCAAATTTTCAGAAAATATACTTCTTGTCGAATGAAAATTAGGTGCTCAAATGTTTAACATTGTGGACAGAAATGAATGTGTTATCTAAAATTTGAATCGCCCGCCATTTTGTGCCATTGAGTCCAAAATGAATCTTTTACTTCCCTTGCATACCGAAGGGAAGTATTGAATTCGAGAAAAAATCACCCCCCGAGATTTTTACGGATTTTCACGTTTCAGATCACGTAAGATTACCAAAATATAGGCATCTTCAATTCCGTCAGTCTGTCTGTCTGTCTGTTGGTGCATTAACTAAAAAGCTACTTGACGGAGAACAGTCAAATTTGGTAGGTAGGTGAAGCGACTATCAGCGAAGAAATGGTTAAACTTTCACTGGAAGATATACAGGGTGCACCGTCTAAATGGAATAAATAATGAAAACATTTTTTTTTGCTCAAATTTAAAATTTCCACGTTTTATGACACTCTAAACCTATTTCAGAAAAAAAAAAAAATTTGCACCAACATTTTTGAAAAATTTTTTATCCCTAAAATTGATATAATTTTTTTTTTCTTTATTCAAATTTAAAATTTACACGTTTCATAGCGTTCTAGGTACACCTATTTAAAAACTTATTTACCATTTTTGAAAAAAACGAACCACTGAAATAGATGGAATTTTTTTTTCTTTGTTCAGATTTAAAATTTCCACGTTTCCATAGCAATCTAAACCTATTTCAACAAAAACAAATTGAAAAATTGTTCTAAAAAATTTTAATCAATTTATAGAATAGACGAAAAATGTTTTTGCTCAAATTTAAAATTTCCACGTTTCATGACATTCCAAACCTATTTCGTAAAAAAAAATTTGCAACATTTTTTTTACGATCTTGGAAAAATATTTTACCACTTTGTCAGCGAAGAAATGGTTAAACTTTCACAAGAAAATATACCAGGGGGACCGTCTAAAGGGAATAAATAATGAAAAACATTTTTTTGTTCAAATTTAAAATTTCTATGTTTCAAGGCACTCTAAACCTATTTCAGAAAAAAAGTTTGAAAATTTTTTCACCATTTTTAAAAAAATTGTTACCACTAAAATAAATGAAGTAAAAAATTGTTTTTGTTCAAATTTCAAATTTCCACGTTTCATGGCATTCTAAACCTACTTAAAAAAAATTTTTTTGAAAGTTTTTTAACATTTTTGAAAAAAATTTTCCACTAAAATAGATGGAGAAATTTTTTATTCTTTGTTCAAAGTTAAAATTTGCACGTTTCATTGAGTTCTAATCCTATTTAAAAAAAGAAAATTGATATTTTTTTTACCATTTTTGAAAAAAAATTTACCAAAATTTTTTTTCTTTGTTCAAATTTAAAATTTCCACGTTTCCATGGCATTATAAACCTATTTCAACAAAAACAAATTTAAAAATTTTTTTGAAAACATTTTTAATCCATCACTACTATAGAATAGATGAAAATTCTGTTTACTCATATTTAAAATTTCCACGTTTCATGACATTCCAAACCTATTTCGGGAAAAAAAATTTGCTACATTTTTTTACCAATTTGGAAAAATGTTTTACCACTAGGATAGATGTGAAAAATTTGTATTTGCTCAAATTTAAAATTTTCACGTTTCATGACATTCTAAACCGGTTTCAGAAGAGAAAAAAAAAGTTTTCTTTCTAATAATAGTGATAACTATATTCCGATTATGATGTTCAATGTCATTTCGTAATTATTAATTATTTAGAGTGACTGGCATGCACAAATAAAGAGGGAAGTTCTGTGTAAATACCTTTACCGATTTCTTTACTACTAAAATAGATGGAAAAAAATTTTTCTTTGCTCAAATTTAAAATTTTCACGTTTCATGGCATTCTAAAAATGTTAAAAAAAAAAAAATTTCACCACTACTATTTATAGAATAGAAGGAAACTTTCATTTTCGCTCAAATTTATAATTTTCACGTTTCATGGCATTCTAAACCTATTTCAGAAGAAACAAATATTGAAAATTTTTTTACCAGCATTTTTGAAAATTTAAAAAAAAATGAAATTTTTTAACCACCACTATACTTCCTCTCCGTGCGTGTGGAATTGAAAATGTGACAGATGGCAATAATATTTGGCATATCACAGTTATATTGAAAAATGTACAGGGTGGTCATCCCAAGAGATAATTCAACCATAGTGGACTTTACGTATTTGGCACCTGTTATTTAGTATCGAATTTTTGCTGTCGGATGATCATTCCGTATATTTTTTTGACCAAAAGTTATCATGTTTCCTTTATAATAATACTGATAACTATATTCCGATTATGATTCTCAATGTCATTTCGTAATTAATTATTTTTTTAGAGTGACCGCCATGCACAAATATAGAGGGAAGTTCTGTGTAAACAACTTTACCGATTTTTTTTTAAATATAGTTCTGGACGCCAGATTTTCAACGACATTGAAAAATTATTCTTTTAAAGCCATTTTGACTACTTATTTTTTATTTATTTATAAACAAAATGACAACAAATAGATTTTTTCGACCATTTTGAAAACATATTTGAAAACTTTTTATCAGAAAAGTAAAGAAAAGTATTGTGAGAACTTTAATTTTAAAAGAAAGTGAATTTTCGTCCATCTGAACTCGAAATATTTAACTTTTATTGTGATAAGACAAATGCAGTAAATACACACATGAACAGAACAAATATTTGACATCAGTCAAGAAGGGCTATAATTTTTTAAAGAGAATATCAAATTCCTCTAAATACATTCGTTAACTACCAACTTAAGTAAACCGGAAACAATTGAGTACGGTGCAACAAAACGAGAGGTAATCTTGATATATAAATTTAAAGAAAAGCTATTCAGGCTAATTAACAACAATAAAAGAAATACTTGAAAATTAGTTTTTATAAGTTTAAAATGTTTTTTGGGCGTTTCATATGAAGTAAATATGTTTCAAAATGATACAGTTCAAATATTTGCCAAAAATAGGCATTTGTTAATTAACAATTGGCCAAAATGCTAAAAGAGAAATATCTCGAGTTCACACGAACAAAAATTTACTTTTTTTTTTAATTAAAATTCCCGCAATTATCTTTCTTTTCCGATAAAAATTACTTCAAGAGAATTTTTTTAATGTCATCGGAAAGCTGGCGTCCAGAACCACATTTTGAAAAAAAAAGATCCATTTTGGACTTAATGGCACAAAATGGCGGGCAGTTCAAATTTCATATAACAAATTCATTTGTGTCCACAAGTTTCAATATTTGGGTACCAAAATTTCAGGGTGTTTTGTTTTCAACAGAAGGTATAATTTCTGAAAGGATGAAGCCGATCGGAACTCTTGACGTCCCTGGGCGTTCAAATGAAAAAAAATCGCTAATTATCCACTTTATTCCATTTTCTACGTTATATACGTACCCAAATAACCAAGAACCAACGCAGATTTGTTGGAATTTTAATTGCCAAAGTTCTTGGATTTTAGTTTGTCCCGATCGGACCTCTAAAACCGGAGATATTCACCGTTTTACCTAAAAAAAACACTTTTCAAAAAACAAAATTGTTCATAAAAGAAAAAGCAATAAGCTTTGGAACTTCAAAACTCAGATATGAGATGAAATTCCAGAAGGTATGAAATCATAATATTGCTGTTACAAAACTATTCGTATCTCATCGTTTATTTGGTCTTTTTTTACTTCACTATAGGTGAAGAATTGGTAAAAATTTCTATCGAATAAATACTGTGTGTATTTACTAGGTATTATAAAGTTAAACATGATACTCATGACCAGTAAATAATTATATTAAATTTCATTTACAATGTCATATACGATTTGATTTCGATTTTGACAGAACTGCTGTAAAGATAATTCAAATCTCTAACTACTGTTATAGAGGGTGTTTGGTAGGGCGATGCCGATCCTAAACAGGGAGGTAGAGGGGGTCATTTGGCATCTATATGACTAAACATACCTATAAGAAAAATGCTACGGTTTCTTTATATTGCCAATTTTGTACTTTTTCAAAAAATCCCCATATTTCATCGTTTATTTAAGCATTACGTACTAAATGTAACTTTTGATATTCTGAAATATTTTTTTTCTTTATCCGAAATACATAAACTTCCAACAAAACAAAAAATGAATGAAAGTTTCTGTCGCCTAAAAAAAATAAAATGACATTTATTAGAAGAAAATTGTAATGGCAATTAAAAGTGTCGATTTTGGAAGTATTACAAAAAATTTTAAAAAAGTCATCTAGATATTACAATTACTTTTAAAACTTCTCTATTGTATCCTCTTTAAGTGACAATATCATACATACCATCAAGTTTTACCAGTCACTAAAAATAGACAAAAGACTATCAGTCGGTAATAATTTTTCATTTCATCAAAAATTAAATATGCGCGTCTTTCAACAAAAACAAAGCTACCGTTTCAAAAACAGTCACGACCAGGCATTTGTTTGTTAGTAATATTACTGACAGCTGTCAACGTGCGCATTTTTGTGTTTCTTTAATTTTAACGAAGTTTATAGCTATCCTCAGTGTTGTGTCGATTTCTACTGATAATTTGTTTTAAGTTTCTGACATATTGAGTAAAATTAATTTCAATGGCTACTTATAGTAACCAAGAGTATGCTGACATACTCTTTTACTATGGCAAAGCAAATGGGAATGCTTACCGGGCCGCAAGATTGTATAATAGACGATTTCATCCACATAGAAGGACTCCAGATCAGCGTGTGTTCAGCAACACTTATCGCCGAATAGCGGAAACAGGTAATTTCCATTAACATGAGCCTGCTGTAGGACCTGTACGCCATCATCCCGAAGTTCATGACAATATTCTAGCCGCATTTGCTGCAGATCCCACAACAAGCGTTAGAAAAGTGGCACAGCAAGTTGGAATGTCAATTTGGAAGACTTAGTCAGTAATGAATACGGAAAACAAACATCCTTACCATTATACTTCAGTACAAGGCCTCGAAGAGGGCGACCCTGTACGGAGAATAGCATTTTGTCGGTTTTTGTTGAATGCTGATATTGAGGACCCCCATTACTTAAAATCCTTTCTATGGACGGATGAATCAAAATTCTCTCGTGAAGGCATAACAAATTTTCACAATCTCCATTATTGGGCGGACAAGGGCGACAATCCGCAAATGAAGAAACAAACTTCCTTTGAAAATAAGTTTAGTGTCAATGTTTGGATGGGTGTAATTCATGGACATGTCATTGGGCCTCACTACCTACCAGATAACCTGAACGGGGACGCTTACCTCGACTTCTTGGAGAACGATCTTCCTCCTCTCCTGAAAAATAGGCCAATTAACCTTCGTCGCCGTATCATTTTCCAAAATGACGGATGCCCAGCCCACTACCGCTTGACAGTCCGTCAATACTTAGATCGAACATATCCCGATCGGTGGATTGGACGTAGTGGACCTATTCTGTGGCCTGCAAGGTCCCCAGATTTAACACCAGTGGACTATTACGTATGGAGCAGAATGAAGAAACTTGTGTATAATGAGGAAATACAAAGCCGTGTTCAACTAGTGGCAAAAATAGAACGAGCCGCTCTACAACTGCAACAAGAAATGACATTAAGGACAACCACTGCTGAAATTAGAAGACGGGCGAGGAAATGTATTAGAAATAACGGGTCTCATTTTGAACACCAAAAATAATAAATTTGTTTTCAAATAATCATTTTTGTTTTATATGAAGTTTTTTGAAACGATAGTTTTGTTTTTGTTGGAAGATCGCGCATATTTAATTTTTGATGAAATGAAAAATTATTGCCGATTGACAGTCTTTTGTCTATTTTTAGTGACTGGTAAAACTTGATGGTATGTATGATATTGTCACTTAAAGAGGATACAATAGAGAAGTTTTAAAAGTAATTGTAATATCTAGATGACTTTTTTAAAAAATTTTGTAATACTTCCAAAATCGACACTTTTAATTGCCATTACAATTTTCTTCTAATAAATGTCATTTTATTTTTTTTAGGCGACAGAAACTTTCATTCATTTTTTGTTTTGTTGGAAGTTTATGTATTTCGGATAAAGAAAAAAAATATTTCAGAATATCAAAAGTTACATTTAGTACGTAATACTTAAATAAACGATGAAATATGGGGATTTTTTGAAAAAGTACAAAATTGGAAATATAAAAAAAACCGTAGCATTTTTCATATAGGTATGTTTGGTCATATAGATGCCAAATGACCCCCTCTACCTCCCTGTTCAGGATCGGCATCGCCTTACCAAACACCCTGTATATATACGGGGTGCCATTTAAAATTAAGAAGTTACAGCACGAGAGCTCACGACAACGAGCGTGAAAGAGCTTGAAAATTCTAATATTTAGTTATTAGTTTACTTATTTCTTAATTTATTGAAAAATAATGGTCAGCCTGCCCGCTGATAGAACAGCATGCAGTCAGCTCTCATTTTCGAAGCGGACCCGTGTAGCTGGAGAAACGAAATCCTTGGACCTCTTAAGGAGGTTGAGGCGTCAGACGAAAATAATGAAACAATCTGAAATAGAGTTTATTTAATAGATTTTTATGACACAATTTTCTGTAAAAGTCCAGTCATTAGGAAACTGATAAAGTTAAAAATTTAAAAAAAGTTTTACATGTAGTCTTATGGAAAATATGTTAATCCAACATGCAAACGGTAAAATTTTAATTTATAGCACATAACCTAATAATGTCAGCAGTTCCAAAAATTAACCATCTAAAGCATTGATGTCGTACGCATAATTTAATATTGTTTTAAATTTAATTAGGAGACTTTTGATAAATAAAAGAAATTATTAAACGTTTGTAAACTGTCAAATTTCTCTTTTCGTTAATGATCTTTAACTGATTTTTCATTTATTTAATGATTTAATTTTAATTTTTACTTCCCTATTTTTTAAAATTCTTTACTGAAACAAATTTGTGAAATACAAAGATATTTACATTTTTTTTATTTTAATAAGTTTAGACAAAACATCCAAAAGTTGCTCCATTAAGTAAAATAATTAAATCTACTTAAATAACTAAATAATAATAAAACCGATTTATTTATGCCTTTATGACAATAATTATTGGTATCATGGTCTTATAACCTTTTATAATAATTCATTATGGACAAGTTCCGATTTAGAATTCTACTTAGTTTTGGTTGGGACTGTAACGCCTCAACCTCCTTAATTTGGCGGGCATTATCTCACTTAAACATTACCGGAACATATCGTGTTCCACATTATCGAATTAGAAATTTAATTTTCAATCGACAAACCACAAAAAGGGGGTCAATTTTGTCTAGAAAAAGTTAGAGAGGTTTGTGCGAAGAGATGTCGAAATCGCATAATTTTTTTAATGGTTTTTCCAAAAAAATGGAAGTGACTGCAAAAATCTGAATAAATTCAAGGGTACATAGAAAGGTAAGGGAAATCGAATGGCTCAAAGCGCACCTCGATATCTCGTTTTGTTTTCTAGATTGAGCCATCGGAATTAGGAAAAAGACCGATTTTTATCTACTTCCTATGGCTAAATCTCGAACACAAAACGAGATACAGCGCTGCGGTTTACGTCAATTGATTTTTGTCGCCTTCCTATGTACCTCTGAATTTTTTAACATTGGACACATTAATATTCGCGTCTAGGACAAAAGTTACGAGTCTTCTCCAACGCCGTCGACATGAAAGTATCAAGGTCAGATGATGTAATACTGATCGAAAGCCTGTTATTATGTGGGAAGCGATGCGGTATAGTCGGTCAGCGCCGACCGATATTGTGCCGCCTGTTCAACTATTTCTTCCGTGCTATGCGCTGTTTTTCAACTCCTGGTCACGCCAAATTTTGATTTTGTAACAATTAGTGAATTTTTTCACAAATTCAGGTTTGGGATGGTTAGGTAATTAGGAAACTCATCAGAACCTCAAAAAGAGAACATTGGAGGACACTGTGTGATCGCCTAGAACTCGACATATGGGGCGATGGATATAAAATAGCCATGAAACACCTCAAAGGACTAACCCCAAACTACGAAATTACGCCCGAGAGACGGAACGAGGTGATAAGGGAACTCTTCCCGACACGAAACGATACCTGGGTTGAGGCTGGCATCGATCCGGAGGCGCCAGAGTTCTCGGTAGAAGAGCTGATGGAGGCAGGGAGGAAGCTTAGAAACGGGACGGCACCGGGCCCTGATTGCATCACCCCAGAAACTATGAAGGTATGCCTGGAAGTGGCGACGGATGTGACACTGGAGGTCCTTAACGAACTACTCCGCACACAAGTTTTCCCGGAGGAGTGGAAAACCGCGAGATTAATTCTGATCCTCAAACCTGGTAAATCACAAAATGACGTGGGATCCCATAGGCCCATCTGCATACTAGGCGTCATGAGCAAGTTATACGAAATCCTGATAAGGGACAGGATAGTCCGGGAACTGGACAGAAGCCAGGGTATAGCGGAAAACCAATATTGTTTCAGGAAAGGGAAGTCCACGGTACAGGCAGCGTTGAGAGTGTCGGAGTTATCAAAGGCCCCAGGAAAGATCTGGTGCCTCCTTATTACGTTTGACGTTAGAAATGCTTTTAACTCGGCCAGCTGGGGCCTTATCATTGCCGCGCTCAGGAGGAAACACATCCGCGGATACCTTGTGAATATCATCTCGGACTACTTCAAACACCGGAAGATTAGGATTGGCGGGGTGACGCATGACATCACCGCAGGGGTCCCACAGGGCTCGGTTCTCGGCCCAACCCTGTGGAACATTATGTACGATGAGGTGCTACGAATCCAGCTGCCCAGAGGGGCCCACCTTATCGGATATGCCGATGACCTGGCCTTGATTATAACAGCCGACAACATCCCAGAACTCAATAGGAACACGAGCAGAGCGACGGGAAAAATATGCGAGTGGTTGGAAGAAAATTTTCTGACTCTGGCACCGCAAAAAACTGAGGCGGTGATCCTGAAGGGCCCTCGAAAAAGAGGGGATATAAAGATCAGGATAATGGACACTGATATCGTCCCGCGAAGATCAATAAAATATCTGGGGATTGTTTTCGATAAGAGAAGGTCGTTCGGACCGCACACTCTACACGCAGTAGAAAAGGCTGAGGGCAGGATCACCGCCTTGACAAAGGTCCTACCCAACATAGGCGGCCCCAGCATGGAGAAGAGGCTGGTCTTAGCAGGGGTGGTACATTCCACCCTTTTATACGGAGCCCCGGTGTGGCACAAGGCACTACGCTTTGCAAGATATAAAAAAAAACTGGTGAGCACGCAAAGGAAAATTTTGCTAAGATTTGCCAGAGCGTATCGCACGGTGTCCGCGACAGCCTTACAGGTCATCACAGGATCCCTCCCCATTGATCTAATGGTGGAAGAGAGATGTAGACTCCACGGTGTGGCCCAAGATCGGGTAGCCCAAGTTAGAGAAGAAGTAAGAACCGCCACGATGAGGAAATGGGAAGCGGCCTGGAGGGACCACACAGGCACAATGGACAAAGCGTCTAATTCCCAGAGTGGGAGAGTGGGTGGCCTGCAAGCACCGCAGGTTGGATTACTTCCTGACCCAGGCCTGACAGGACATGGCTCCTTTAGGGCATATACGAAAAAAATCGGAAAGCACGAAGATGATGCCTGCATCTACTGCGGACAGCCCGATACCGCCGAGCATACTCTCTTCGTCTGTGGAAGATGGGAGGCCACGAAACAGGAGACCTGGCGGACCCTAGGAACGAGCCTACTCCCAGAAGATATCATACAATACATGGTAAGCAGCAAGGAGTCGTGGAGGATTATAGAAAAAATGCTCTCTGACATAATGACCCGCAAGGAGGCGGAGGAAAGAGCTGGACAAAGAGCCCAGAACGGACGCTAGAAACCATCGGTCTGCCACCTGCAATGAATATCCCTACGGGATGATACCAGGGTGGAGGCCCAGGAAGAGGAGGAGGGGTTTTAGTTGGTAGGTTTTCCCTAGGAACGGAAAGAATCCAACACTCCCCGCCGACCAACAACAGGCGGGCGTCTTTTGAAGATTTCCCCTCCCCCGCAAAAAAAAAAAAAAAGTATTAGCGTCGTGTGGGATGCTCTCTTATATGTAGTGAACACTACATCGTCACCGGGATAGTTCATGTAGAGGTGGCGAGAATAGAAAAAAAGCAAAAAAGAAAAAAGAAGATGATAATATAAATATATATGACAGATATTCAGATATGGTAAAAAAATAATGTTGCATCATTAAATGTGATCAAAATTAAATTCGTTAATATTAATATATTTGTTATTTACAGTACATAAATATTGTGGGTCAATACCCCACAAATTGGTGACCCCGCTGTTTGAATCCCGCTGACGTTTCCCGACGTTTGATTCCCGCTGCCAAATTATATGACAGTCTTCGCGCGGCCATCATTACGCGCTTGTCGACAAGTAAGGCGAAACGTCTCGAAGATCTACTCACGGGCGCTCATTTAGGAGACCTTAAACCCTCCGATTTTTACCGGCATATGTTGAGTATCAGCTCCGATTTTTTGCTTCGACTCTGGCAGCGTCGTGTACCCAAACCTGTCTTTATAGCCATCACGACTTCGGGCAAAACTGGTATAGAGGATGTTTTGGAAATTGCTGATAAGGTTTGGGAAGCTTGCGATAGTTCATCCATGTCCCCTGTTTTTCACCCGTTGCCGTCTCATTCTAGTTTTGCTACTTCGAGTACTGCTACTATTTTTAACACGTCGTCTAATAATTCTGAAATTACGAGTATTGTCAATCGGTTAGACGCATTGGAGTTAACCGTTTCTAAACTTGTTCATGGCTTGGAGATAAGTCAAATTAGTAAACCCAATAGTTTGCAATATCAGGATCAGCGTCCTAATTTTTCAGTTTTTCGGGGCACGGATTGCCGTTGTCGTTCCCGCTCAAGAACGCAACCATTTTCCCCCTCTCGTCGCATTTTTGACTCCTCGAATAAAACTATTTGTTATTATCACCAACTGTATCAAGGTGATGCTAGAAAATGTTCAAGTCCTTGGTGCATTTACAACTCCAAATTTCTTTCTCAAAACCCAAATTCCAGCAATTCAGTAAAAAACTAATTCTGACTAACGTCCACACTACTAACGTTAGTCAACCCTCTCATAGATCCCGACTTTTTATCTACGATTTCGTTAGTAAGTTACGTTTCCTTGTCGATACCGGTGCTGATATTTCTGTGGTTCCACGTAATGCGTTTTCAAACATTGTACGAAATCGTGATCTAACATTATCTGCAGCCAACGGGACTCAAATTGCCACTTACGGCACAGAACTTGTCGTGGTCAATTTAAATTTGCGTAGGAACGTTCCTTTTGTTTTTAACATCGCCATACGGTAACCCCGCTTGTGAAATTTCCAATACCGAAGTGCCATTTTGACCATTTGCTTATTGATACAATTTGGCCTTTTCCCCCATCGCGTGGATGTTCTCACATCCTAACCATGGTTGAAAGATTCACCCGCTGTCCCGAAGCTGTTCCTTCCGCTGAAACAGTTGCCAGGACACCTTCTCAAAATTAAATTTGTTGTTTTGGTGTTCCGTTTTCGATAACCACTGACCAGGGCACCCAATTCGAACCGAATTTGTTTCGTGAATTTGCAAAATTTTTAGGATTTAACCGTATTCATTCCACATCATATCACCCACAAAGTAACGGGATGGTCGAGCGTTTCCACCGCACTTTAAAAACTACATTGCTAGCACGTGCAAACTCTATACACTGGTATGACGAATTACCAATAACCCTTTTTGCTTTCAGAAGTTCCGAGATCTGACTTAGAATGTTCTTCCGCTGATCTCCTTTACGGTCAAAATGTACGTTTACCAGGCTCATTCTTTGTACAACTCCATTTCGACGTGAATACTCCCGATTTTGTTACTAAAATTCACTCACATTTTGACAACTCGTCGACGTTTCGAAATCCCAGGCATAGTGATCTCCGAAGAGTTTTCGTTAGTCTTGACTTGTCTACTTGTGATTATGTTTTTGTAAGACAAGATCGGATTAAAAAATGTTTCACCCCACTGTTTCAGGGGTCTTTTCGCGTAATTTCTAGAACTGACAAAGTCATTACTCTGTTGATTCGTGATAAGAATGTCACTCTCAGTTTAGATCGCGTTAAACCTGCGTATGCTTTAGGGGATTCTGTTGATTCGCCTGTCGCCACTACCAAGAAAAGGTTAGGTTTAATATTGATTGTTTGACAGGCTGAGTTTTTTTTTCTTACCGGGGGAGTACTGTGGGATGCTCTCTCATATGTAGTCAGCTACATCGCCACCGGGATAGTTCATGCAGAGGTGACGAGAATAGAAAAAAAGCAAAAGAGAAAAAGAACATAATAATATAAAAATATATATGACAGATATTCAGATATTGTCAAAAAATATTATTGCATCATTAAATGTGATCAAAAGTATATTTGTAAATATTAATTTATTTGTTACTTACAATACATAAATATTGTGGGTCAATGCCCCACACGTCGCAGACAAAGAAAGGGGGTGCGGGGGGTGTCCCACCGCTTTTTAACGTTGTAAATGTTAATGCTCGTGTATGGGGCCAAAGTTACAAGTTTTATCCAATGCCGCCGACATGAAAGAGCCGAAGTCAGATGACGTAATACTGAGCGAGAGCTAGTTACTATAGTGGGAAGTGTGCACAGTATGAGTATGCGTGGAGAACATGAAGTTATAATGTGGTTGTAGTCAGTCAGCGCCAATCATAGTAGTCATGGATTCACAAAGTTTGACAAATAGCCAATAGTTATTATTGTAACAAGTACCTAAAATTATGTTTCTTGAGACGGATCGTAGCTGTTTCCGGACGAGGCGAAGCCGCGGATAGCGAAATTTGTGAATTTTTTAGATCTTTGCGGGCACTTTCATTTTTTTGCATAAACCGCTCTAACTTTTTTTAGACAAAATTGACCTCTGTTTTTTTGTGCTGGATCGATTATAGATTATATTTCCAATCCGATGGTGTAGAGCACGATATGTTCCGGTAATTCTTAAGTGAGATAGCGGCCGCCAAAGTAAGAGGTCCGAATATCAGATTTTACAAAGCTCTTTCGCCCGCGGTGTCGTGAGCTCTCGGGCTGTTAGCAGTATTTGCGATTAAATAGCAGGTGTTGTTTTCAATCCGGTTATTTCAAAGAATGTATTTTTGTGTCAAATAGCCTGTAGCCTAATCTCATATTTATATCTTGAAAAATAAAGACAACAATGGGGGTGTACCTGATCCCGTGGGCACCCGGTATAGTAATATAAACTTATTTTTATTTTACAGTCATAAGGTTAGTGAGATAATAGATTACGTCTTCCTGGAAACCGCAGATCGATTTTCGACTGATGACCAGTTTAACAAAGTGAGTATATTCTACTTTTCTTTTTTTGGCAAGAAGCCACGCGTATTTTTACTTCTAAATAACGTTAAATCTACAAAATAATACAATTAACCAGTATATTACTGGGAAATAATCTCTACGCATCGCCTGTGACTTTTACGCTAAAGGATCAGTTAGAGGTTGCCTTTTTGAGAAATGAAACGATAAAGTATAAAAGACCGTTGCCTAAGGAATCACTACTTTCACATCCAGATTTCCCATCCAAGTCTCCACGGTTCTCTCTAAGAACTGAGATTGAGATCTTAGAGACGAACCACGGTTCGACCTGGGGAGTAGGCAGATTGAGGCCCCGGACTCGAACCATTCCTTACACTTCCTAGACTAGACCTCCCATATCCCATACATTATCGATTCTTCTTCCCCCCCCCTTTCTCTTGAAAATGGCTCCAAAGTGGGAGCCGAAACGTCGAGACTCCAATAATCTCAGACGCGGTTCAACCCGTGAACCTAGTATTTTTCATACAGACAACCGCGGAAACCTATCCGAACATTTCATATATATATATATATATATATATATATATATATATGTCGGATTGCGGAATGTGGGATCAGTTTTTGTATATACATGCGGAATGTGAGATCATGAGATCCGATGCCCGGATCTCAGATCGTAATTGTCTATTACTTGGTGTATTTAAGGTGTCAGGATGCTATAGGCAACATATTATGCGGAGCTCATTTTCCTTGTTTTCTCCCATGTATAAAACCGTAGCAGTTCTGTGTTTGACAGTATGGTGGCGCAGATGCTACTTATGTATTTAGCAAACAGGTACCTTTTAAGATCAAACGAGATCCGAAATTTGGCAATGCTGTTTGGATTTATTTGTAGCAGCAAATACCTTTGCTTTTATATAAGTACATCAGCTTTTAACCAAATAATATTAAACGCAACGGATTTTAAATTAGAACGAGTGCAATGATAATGGAAACTTGAACACGAAGTAAACGACATGTCGATTTAGCGTTAAAACAAGGAAGTAAAAGTTTGCGTTACTAGGCAGAATAATTAATTTCTATATGACACAGAGTGTGTTAATTATTCAGTATTGTAAGGTGGTTTAAGTACTTTGTGGAGAAACTTGCGCGAAGTCTCGAAAGAAGACCTCGTGTCCGTGACTTCCCTTGGATTTTGTTGAAAAGGTCTATTTAAAAAAAATAAATGTTTACGTACCTAATTAATTTATTAAATTAGGACAAAATTCTAACGGGAACGTATTTGAAAAATAATTACGATTTTTGGTTATATATGTGATTGCTTCGGGTTTGGGTACAAATAAAATCTAATTCTTCTATTACTTAGGTATAACACAAAATGATTTATTTTTACGCTGCAATTTTAATACACTTATAATACGTAAGCTTTAAACATTTCCTAAAAAATTGCTAAATCCGAAAAAATTAACCAAACTGACACCAAAAGTTTCAAACCCTTGGTAAAAAATATTGAATTTATCATTTCTGAGCATTAGTGGCATAAATATTTTAAAAAATCATAATAAAAGTGATACCCGAAACAAAGCATTACTTTTGCCCTTTCCAAGATTTGTTTGCCTAATATCGCCTTTTTATTTTATTTTAATGATAAAAATTGTATCTGGGACCTTGTGTATGAATTGCAATTGGGTATGGCTCTCTATACAGTTTTAATAGGGTAAAAGATATTTATTTTATAGATACATAGAAGGCAAAAACCATTGACTGATACATTCATTACAGTATCTCCATAATAGACCGGGAGCTATGCGGTCTTTTTGAAAACTCATCGTTGCGTGAATTTTGTGTGCGTTAATTAATTTTATCGAACATAATTCATGTCAAAATAGACTTAATGCATATGTCAGACCCGTCAGTTTGGTTATAGTCCAAGATAACGTGCAATTCGCTATTTTTATTTTCATTCATTTTATTGTCATTCAAAATTTGTATTAACTCCTGTATCAGGTGAGATCGAACTCCCCTGATGTTTTCATCTCTTCTAGTTGACAGTTGGTGTATTATTTCCATATTTGTTGGTTTCCTTGTAAATCAAAATTTAATTTTTGATAAAACTTTAATATATTTCATGTTTCGTTTGTGCTAATTATGGCCGAGTTTTCACCAATAAAAAATAGAAAAATATTGATGAATTCCAGATATCACAATACAATATTCCCATATATTTTGAACTGCTGGACACGAATTTGAGGTGCTAATTGTTAAGTTTCTCACCATTTTTTTAAATCGCGAAAAACATCGTATTTAATGCCTAAATATGTTTGTCGCGATTTAAAAAAAATGTGCGAAATTTTGCAATTTAGATCCCAAATCGTGTTCGGCGGTTTAAAATACATGGGAATATGGTATTTTAATCTCTGGATTTTTTATGTACGTCTATGAATAAATCATTTAGATAATAAAGTACTTCCAAGTATTTTCTAACATTTTAAAGTAAATTATTTTCTGTTTGCATATAGGCATAAAACATATTCTTTATATATAGAATTTGGCAAATAGCAGAAAGCAATTCACGGAAAATAAAAAGAAACTCTATCTAAAAATATTAATTTCCAATCTTGGCATTTCATTGATAATCTGCATTCAAAAATGAATTGGTCTATTTCTTATGTCACAATTCTTATTGTAACACTAGCATCCACATAGCCTCTCAATAGTGCAAGAATATAGCATTTCTAGTTTACTTCTGTTATTAAACAAAATAATAAAAATAAAAATATGATTTTTTTTCAAATTGACACAATTTGGTTTTTAAGGATGGTGGTAACATTTCCTTAAATCCCTATTTACTTAAAAAGTGACTCCATTTTTCCG